>VJMY01000006.1:0-389019 GCA_009869795.1 Neelides sp. FZ-2019 | reverse complement strand
CTTTCAACGCTCGTTCAATGACTATTCTCTCAACTCGCTACACTTTCTTTAAACATTCAATTTTGGTTAAATTTTCTTTTAGCTCTCCAAAAGCTTAAAAATCTTTTCCATTAACTTTGTTATTATTTATAAGATGTGATGGCGAGTTGGACAGTGGAAAGACCAATGACGGAGTGAAATAGGTGGAAGCTGCGGAGTAGATATGAATAGTAAATATATATTTATGTCTATTTATACATTAAGTGTAATGAAGCCGAAGATAATCACGGAATTATATCACCTATTAAATTTATGTAATTATTAATATGATAAGTAAAAAAAATTATCTTTTAAATTTTTAAGAAACTCCACATTACGTTATTAAATTATTGAATTTTTTTTAATAACAATCGACTTAATTAACAGCCAGTATATCTATGCGCATATGCTAATTTAAGAACTATAAGTTTCTTAATGCTTACAAAAAGTTTATTGTACATAATGTTTTTGATCCATATTTCTTACTAGAAATGTTAGATAAGCCAATAAGTTAAAGTTAACAATCAGTTCAAATATCTATTCTGTACTATACTACACAGAATATTTCATGTTAAATTTTGAGAGTATAAAATTGGGCAATTAATGAAATATTATAGTGGAGTTTGGAAATACTGACAACTCTTATGTTATGAAGTTTCCTTATTCCATAGTATGGCCAAAGTTTTCATTTAGACAAATAAGCTAAATTTAATTGTAATTCGCATCCGAATACATAATTGCTATCTTTGTCCAATATAAACAATGAAGCATATTTTAGTAGTTATGATGAATTCACTTCTTGTATATTATGAAAAATGTACTTGCTCGTTAGGTAATTATGATTATATTATTATCAAGTTTATTTTAATCAAGAGTTAACTTTATCCAATTAAAGGTCTTCTGTTTGTTACTGCACTTTGTCTTTGAGTGACAGAATTGCTTCCAGTTATGATTGGAACTTGGGTTGCCGTAGCAGAGGAACTTCCAGATCCAACTCCTGAGTTTGAACCGGATCCAGTATTTGACCCTGAATTTGACCCTGACCCGGACCCAATAATAGACCCTGGAAGAAGCGGCCGACGTGACGGGAATCGTGTATCTCCTTGATTTGTCCCAAAAACGGAGTCCAGGACATTCCCTGCAACCTTTTGGACGTTTGTGGGAGCAAAGATAAAAGAGCCAGTTAAAATGTTCTCCAAACTTCCTCCAAAGACTCCACCAAGGATTGTGCTCACGCCGCTGTTGATATTAGGAATGGTGTTAATTGGAGCTCGCGTTGCCCGGACTGACTGGAGAAGGTTAGTGACAGACGCAGCTGTCACGCCAGATCCCGTGTTCGAACTCCCAGTGTTCCGATTACCACTAATGAGCCTATTAAGCAAAGAAGCCAATCGACTCCTCTCCTTTGTTTCAACTTCTTCGAGCTCTGAAGGTGCGAGAGAGTTGACTAATTTGTTTCTAGAAGCTTTGCGAGTCTCGTCGGTTAGCTCATTTTCTTGGATGGCTTCAACAGCTCGAGCAATTCGTGCTAAAATTGAACGCGAGTCTTCTTCTTCTTCCTCTTCGCCTTCTTCTCCTTCTTCAGTTTCGGGGTCGACGGTTGTTGCTGCTGTGGCGGATTCTACGGCGGCTTTCAATGTGGTAGGTATCGGTGTTGTTGTTGTGGTCGTAGTTGTTGTCGTAGGCAGAGGTTGGATAATGTTCTGGTAGGCTCCTTGGGCAAGTTGGTGGTTTAACCCGGGAACGAAGCTCAGCGAGCCGTCAATAACTTTGCGCAAATCTCCATTGAAGATCCCGCTCAGGATTGAGACCTTTTAATTTAACTTTTATTTAGATAAATATTTAAATTATTTCTATTAAAATATTTAGCTTATCCTTTCCACATATCATCTTCTGTATTCTAGTTAAATAAGAATAATATGTAGTTTACTTATGTATTGAACGAAAGAGAAATGTTCATTTTTACCACTCCACTTCCTCTATCAGGTTTTTTCGTTGTTTTGTCATCATCATCTTCCTCTTGTCTAGGAACAAACTGTCGAACTGTCCTGTAACTTTTCCCATCATCATTCCATACCTGAGAATGTAAAAACTCGTACAGATGTGTATTTGCATTAATAAGATAAAAATGTGTGACTTTATTTACTATTTCAGTCTGTATCATATATGAATTACATAATTGCATTTTTGAATGTAAATGAACGATAATAAAATGAGGCCAAATTAGAATATCTCAAGTGAGTTAAACTAAAATAAAATAAGCTCCGTAGACTGACTTGTACGTGATCTGTACATGAAATATTTAAACAAATAAAGCGAATTTTCTCTTGTTTCGAACCTTATCTGCGTTTAATAGTAGAATCCCTTCAGGTAAAACATAAATTTTTTGATTTTCAAGAGTTATTTCATCATAATGGAGCTTTTCTGCAGACAATGTCTAGAATTGTAAATGTTATTTCTTTAGTAAATACATGCACTATAAATTGATATAAAAATATATTTATGTAATCAAAAGATTTTGATTTGCTTGTAGAAAGCATTTAAATGTTGAAAACTTTATAGCATGGGTGTATAGTTATTAATTATGCTAAAATTAATTATAATTATTTCCTGTTGCGTATTTATTTAAATATAATTGTAAGAAGTAGAAGAGTAAATCAACTTTGACATTCATTAGTCATTCTAATATAAAAATAAGTTAGCTTTCAATTCATTTTGATTCTAAATGGGAGTTGGTATCATAAGGATTAGATTAAAATAATCGTCTTATATTCATTGTTTGTTTGAAAATGTATGATGTTTTGTATGATGTAAATACTGAAGCATTATCAGAATTAGAAGGATGAACTCAACCTGGATTGTGAAAAGGGCATATATCAAGAAGGAAACGGATATCATTTTATGTGGAGAGATATTGAGCTTTTCTTGAACACCACTTGTAATAGATTGTGAATAGTCGGTGAAGTGAAGTGGTTCACGTAACGTGAGCAGTGTGTAGGATAAATGCTTAATAAATAAAAATTATTGAATTGAGCATATGCGACAAATCAGCAGAAATATCGAGTTTGTTTCTATTAATGTAAAACCTTAGGATTTCTCAAATTGTTTATTTAGACTTAAAAATTACACACTTAAACAATTTAAGTCTTTAATGCCTTATTTAAGTTTTTAATAATTATAATGTTAACTTTTTGCAATATATTTTTAGTTATCTTCGAGGAGTCTTTCTTCTTAATTGATTTTATACTTAAAATTCTCAGAAATGAATTTTCTGTAGTTGGTATATATAGTCAATTGTTATTTTAATCAAATTCATCATTAGTGCAATAAACCTTAGTACAATAGACACATGAGTGAATGAATAATCATCTATAATATCATTAGGATCAATCTGTATTTTGAGAAACAATGTTTTCGGGCAAAACTAAACAAAGGTAATTAACTCATCATTTATATTAACATTTATTTAACTTAATATAAATTGTTTTCATTATGTTCAAATATTTCAATTATCAGTAAACGAAACTAATCAAGTTCTATCTCTAATAATGTAAAAAAAAGTTATTTGATTATTGCATTGTTAGAAATACCAAAAGCATAAATATTTGATACTATAATTATAATTTATTTGTTAAGAGAGTCTAGACTAAGCTGTTATTTAAGAACCAAAACTTTTGTTTTTTTGGTACAAAAGAAATGAAAATATGCTTACAGATAGTCTTTAAGTTTTTGTCTAATTAGCGTTTAAATAAGGCGGAACTGTATTAATAAAGTTTAAGCATATTATGTACTATAGGCGAAATCTTATTTCAACGAGGGAACGATATTACAATTACTTTTTGCATAAAAATTATAGCGGAAAAATATTTTTATTGTTTACGTGAGGATCCAATTGAGCACTTATGTAATATCCGGATCTTCTTATACCCCACAACAGTAAATACACGAGTCGCTGAAAATCCCTCAAAGCCTGGATATGAGCCCAAATCCCTTTGTAGCCCTAGGACAAAAAAATGCATTCATGTGACTTTGGTGTTTTCGTGAGTGGGTTTACGGAAACCTCACTAACGGGTTCACAAGTCCCTGGGAATGAGGCGAATTAAAATAGTGAGGAAGAGTCCCACTCTACCGCACTTCAATTTTTCATTCACAACTCCACCATAATCTGACTGGGAATTAATTGAGCAATTGAGCTGTAAGGAGTTTCATGGAAGGGAGTTAGCAGAGACTCTCTTACAAAGTTTTTCACAAGTCTCAAAGACACGATAATATTATTTTCTCAAAGTTCATTTCTACCTCTCCTGTGTGGAAGATCTTTTTGGATTTTAGTGTTTAAAATGATTAAATAAGGATTAAAAAATCGCCGTCTTTGCGAAGTCTATTCGTATAATTAGGTAAATTGTGAATTATTTGTATAATGTAAATAACTTATAGTTATAAGGTGTTTTTCATCTTGTGTTGATAAATTCAAATTAACGTTACCAAAATTAGATAATTGAGTTTGAATTGGTTCACAGATAACTGTGAATTAAATCTAAGCCGTTTTCAACCGACCATTGATGTATTAAATAGCAGTGGGATTGTAAAGTATTAAATGTAAGGTTATTAATTAAAGTTAAACATCTTTGTTTAGTGCGTTTGCAATGCCATCGAGAATTATCTCAACGTTCTTTAAGCCGCGGAATCTTCGGTTGATCATCTTGACCCTCGTCGTTGGATCTCTTATCATTGCCCTTTATCACATTTATTATGGAAGTCTGGGAGAGCCGTCCCCAACGGAATATTTTGACACGAACCGGATGAGAGAAGAAACATTTAACAAGGATAATGAAATTGAGGCAGCTCGGCCAAAACAAGAAGTTGACTTTGAAACGGATAATTTTGACAAACCTTCATTCAAAGAGAAAAATCAAAATAATGCGGATGAAATCTTGACAGATTATGGAAATTGTTCGAGAAATGAACAATTCAAGCCTGACATTAACTCGGTTGACACTTATCATAAATTTGCGTTCAATGTAAGAGAGTTGTAAACAATTTTATTTATTTATTTCATATTTCATTATAATTTATGAGTGTATAATCTGTTTGAGCTCAATAATAAATCATTATAATAAATGCAGATACATTAAGGCATTTGATTATCTAGATTTCTATTGATTTTAATCGATGTTTTTTTATTCAGGGGGATTGGATTCGTGGAAAGGAATACTGGAATCAATTTTTCGAGCAAAGATACAACAAATTGCAAAAATCAGAGGAAACTCCTTATATGAAGATCTTTGTCATTCCTCATTCGCACAATGATCCAGGATGGCTCAGGACCTTTGAGCAATACTTTTACAGTCAGACAAAAAATGTCATTGACAATTCAGTTGATAAGCTCATGGAGTACAAAGACATGACTTTCCAATGGAGTAAGTCTCGTTTCCCTTGTTCAACTAAATTATTAATGATGATAGCTATTAAATGTTTTATATGATGAATCGTTAATGATTCTAGGTGAGATTTCTTTTCTCTCCAAATGGTGGGACCATGCACATCCGACCAAAAAAGCCAATTTGAAAAAACTAGTGCAAGAAGGAAGATTTGGTAAATTAAAACTAAACCAATGAAACGAAACATTGTAAGCATTGAAAATTTTTGAATGTTTAATCTGTGAATTTACGAAATCTAACTAACTAATTTTCCTAGAAATTGTCACGGGTGGATGGGTTATGACTGATGAAGCAACAGTGCATTTGGTAAAATTTCGTTCCATTAAAACAATGAAGTAAACAATTTTAAATTAAAAGAAGTATGGAAAATAAATTGTATCCCTCGAATTTCAACTATCATATTAAAGTCAAATAAGTTAATTATAAGTTTTATTTTAAAATAATATTTTGACTTTAAACAGTATTCCATGATCGATCAATTAATTGAGGGACAACAGTGGGTTAAGGCGAATTTGGACATTGTGCCAAAGACATCATGGTCGGTTGATCCATTTGGGCATGGTTCCACATTCCCTTACATCCTCGAGCGGTCTGGATTTGACGGGATGGTCATTCAAGTGAGGCCCTTAATACATAACTACTCCATTCATCGAGTTCTTATGCAAAGTCGGAATTTATATTTTATTTTACCACGCACCCTAGAGAATCCATTATGCATGGAAAAAGTGGTTTGCTGAGAACCAAGACGGAGATTTTCGATGGGTTCAACGATGGGACAAACTTAAGGAGAATTCAATCATCTGCCATAATGCGCCTTTTGACATTTACTCAATTAAGCATTCTTGCGGTAAGCTACCAACAAACATTATCTTATACAATAAAAACAAATTTAAAGTTAATCTTTAAAGACAAATTACATAAATTTTATATTTTATACATTAATAAATATTTCAAATGACATTGATATTAAAAATTTATTTTATTTCAGGACCTCATCCAAATGTAAATTGACATAAATATTTAACTTTTATGTTTTATTAATTAAGAACGCTAATTGGCAATTGAGATAATCACAATTAGAACAATATTAATTATGCTAATTCTTATAGCTATAGGCAATAATCGTTTATTTCATTGACCATTTAAATGGAATTTGTTTTTATCTCAAAGGTATGTTTGAACTTTGACTTCCGAAATATAAGTGGGGAATATTCCGAGAACTCGATGGTGATGACTCCAATCACCCAAAGGAATTTGAAGGAGAAAGCAGAACTTCTATTAGAGCAGTATGGAAGAACTGCGTCTTTGTTCCCTCACAATATTGCCATGATTTCTCTCGGTGATGACTTCAGATTTGATCGGGCCATTGAATGGGATCAACAGTACACGAACTATATGAGTAATAAAATACCCTTTGTATCAAATTACTCTTTTCGCTTATCTATTATTTTCCCATTATAATTCCTTTGATTCTGATATTTACAATAGAGCTCTTCAACTATATCAACGCCAATAAGGATCACTACAAAGCTGAAGTGAAGTTTGCCACAATTTCCGAATACTTCAAAGCCATCAACGAGCGACACGACAAATTCAAATCCTTTTCTGGCGACTTTTTCGTTTACAGTGACATTTTCAGTGAGGGCAGACCAGCCTATTGGAGCGGCTATTTTGGAACAAGGCAAGAAACAATTTTCATATGAAAATATTATGATTATGATAGCAGTGGTGTATCACCATCTGTACATCATACATCAGTGAACTTTGAGTTTTTACTAAACAATATTTAATATGAGTTTGAATAATTATTTTGTTTCGATTTTTATGTTTATAGACCATTCTGGAAGAAATTTTATAGAGAAACAGAAGCGAGTGTACGAAGTGCGGAGATTCTCTTTACTTATGCGAATGCTTTAGCGAAACAAAAAAATTATCAAACTACATTAAAGGTCAAATTTAATTTAAAGATTTAACATTAAATAATAATAAAAACAATTTTTTAGTTGTCTCGAAGAGCTACTAGCATTTATAAATAATTGATATAAAATAATTAATATATAAATAATCATTGAATTTTGTTTAATTAGGTGCTTATGCACGAATATTCAAATTTAAGCACCTCAAGAAGATGGCTTGGACTTTTTGCTCATCATGATGGTAAAGTTTTAAAGAAAATAATATTTATATATTTGATTTTATTCATGTCAAAATGAGGTTTAAATGATTAACTAATGATAATTATTCAATTCTAGCCACAACTGGAACATCAAAAGTCCCCACGATGAATGACTACGGCCTTAAACTCCTTGACGCATATCAGTTCAGCCAGAACATCCAAATGTACGCCATCAGCACAATGTTGTTTGGTCAAGTGAGCACGAGCAATTTGAGCACGGACTATGACCTCTCGACTTTTGGCGAACTCGCTCAGAAGATCCCACTCAAATTGAGCCGAGACGGGAAGGAAATTGTGAAGAAAATCACTTTATTTAACAACCTTGGATGGACGCGGTCGCACTTTGTTAAAGTGGCTGTCACAACTCCCAACGTTCAAGTCGTAGGACCTGATGGTCAAGAAGTGAGGTCTCAGGTGAGCAAACAATTTATTTTATCCCAAAAGTATTTACCAAAGCATTTCGCACGGCTAATTAAAAAATGATTGATATTGGGGATTAGCTGAATCCTGTAGTGGAACTCAATGGCTCATCCTCAGTTCTTTCACCTGAACTCTATGAACTCACCTTTATGGCTCATTTGAATCCTCTGGCCGTGTCTGTGTATACCGTCAAGAAAGCTGACGCCAATGAGAGAAATATTGCCGAAAAGGCTTCTATATATTGCAAGTCTTGCAAACAGAAAGATTCAACTTTCAGTATTAATAAATTACAGGTAATTTTCAAATACTGTAAAATATGATTATTTAAGAATTCTGGGATATTGAAAATTATTTTTCTTTTATCTTTTTTGTGTAATTAAACTCATTTGGCATTTTAATTGAGTTTGAATATTTTCGTTTTAGGCTGGAGATATTCAATTGAATAATGCTCACGTTCAACTTCTCTTTGATCGAAGTACGGGTCTTCTCTTAAGTTTGAAAAAGATCAAGGAGAATTTGTACACAAGAACAAAACTCACGTTTGGTGGCTATGCCTCAGTGGAATTCAGAAGTGGTGCTTATTTATTGATGCCTAACGTTAAAAACGAACAGAAGGTTAGACTATTAGAAATGTTTCATTATTAAAAGTTAAATATCTTTATAACCGCTATTAATTTTGAAATCATAATTATCCCTTAATCATCATTAATTATATAACATTGAGCTTAAATACACAGATCCCATTCGAGGACTCAGAGCCAGACATTTTCATCATTAGTGGCCCAGTGTCTTCAGAATTCTCAGTATTTGCTCCACCGCTCTTCATTTCATTCCGGTAAATATAATATTTTTAAAATTTATTTAATAAATAAAAGCGTATACAACGAATAGCTTTGACAAATAATGCATATCATACAATATACTTCAAATGTAAAAACCTATCAATAATTATTTCAATCATACTATGTTAAATATTAATATTTCTGATTCAACAGATTGATGAACTTGGGGGGACAAGAAATCGAAGAGGCCGTATTTGTCCAAAACGAAGTGAACCTTGGAATGCACAATTCCGAAGTGTACATGAGATTCGAAACTGATTTGGACACGAGAACTTCCATTCTGACCACTCAACTCGGAGGGTCAACGGAAGCGAGAAAATCTGATCTCCCCACATTCTACACGGATCAAAGCGGCTACACCATGGAGAAACGAGTCAAAGTCGAGAGCATTAATCTCGAAGGAAACTATTACCCGGTTACGACATCCGCTTACATTCAGGACGAAAAGAGAAATTGTCGGTTCACTGTGTTAGTCGACAGAGCCCATGGTTTCTCCTCTTATGAGAACGGAAGACTCGAGACGCTCATCGAGAGACGAACGCGATACGACGATGCCCGCGGAATGGGCGAAGGAGTCACAGACAACCGAGCCACCATCTCCAATTATGTTCTTCTTCTCGAGTCAATTGACTCCATGAATGAAGGTGACTACTCGCCTTCCTTGCCAACCATTTCCTCTCATCATTTGTCGCAAAGTCTGAATTATCCCCCTTCGCTGTTCACGTATGATGATTCGCCCAAGTCTTCAGAAGGATCCGACGAACATCCCCTGGTCACTTCCATTCTTTCGCAAGAACTCCCATGCGATTCGCATCTTTTGAATCTCAGGACGGTGTCTGAAACCAGAAGCTTTAACATTGACATGAACTTCCCGAGTGAAAAGGCTCTCTTGATCTTACAAAAACTCTCGTATGTTTGTCCAAAAAACTCCAAAGGCTGCAATTCCTCTCCGCTTCAGTTGTTTGAGAAGAATTCCAATTTTGTCAATTTAAAGGTGAACTCGATGATGGAGAGTTTTCTCACTGGGGTGGTTCAAAGGAAGAATTCGAGAGGAATGAATGTCAGTTTCTCAGCCTTGGAAGATATTAAGGCTAAGCCTTTTGAAATTAAAAGTATCATAGTTTCCTTTTGAGAGAAAATTGACAATTTAGAGAAAACATGTTATTGTATGAAATACAATTATAGCTATATTATATATTTAATAAAACACACTGCCGTATTATGTATAACAATTATCCTCATTACTGATCGACAATGTTGTGCAATATTATACCCGGACCCGGTTATACTATAAATGTCGAATTTTTTAATTTCTGTTTTCTTATGCATACCTTACTACCTATTATGATTTTTAAAAGTAAATATCTGCTATAACTAACAAATAATGATTTAATGTTAGCGGAATTGAAAAATATATTCTTATGTTGGTTACATTTTGCATCTGTGATAGAGTTTTAATTGTTGATAAGCTTTAAAGTGAGAGAGAAATGTTGTGAACGAATAAACCATGTTACTGATTCAGAATGTCTAAATATGAGGCGTTTTACTCGTTTTCCTATTAAAAGATTTATGCTGATTTTGTAAATTCCTAGTGGAGACAATTTGGTCTCCAGACTAATCAACTGAACTTATTGCTTACGTGTAGTATTAATGTTTTTAATAGTGATTAATACAAATATTTACAAATTAAAACATGATTAAATAGTAAATAAAACATCCTTCGTGAATACCTTAATTGATTTTATGAATGAACAATTTATATTAAGCTTAACTGAAAGTAACAAAATATACAAAGGTAATAAACATAATTCATGTTATTCGAGTAGTTCAAGAAGGATTTTGTTAAATAGTAATTTAGTAATCATTCTTAATGTGTATCAAATTAAATAGATATAAAACAAAATGACTAATATAAAATGTCTAGAAAAGAAAAGTTGATTGATAAATCATGTTACGCATTTGTGAATACAGACTGACTTGAACAAACCATTAGGATGCTAATTAAGAAAGTATTTGTATTTGTACAACTATAATAAAAAAAATTATACAAAATATAAACTGGAAGATTGAACTAGGTATTTTTACTTGCTCTTGCTTAAAAAATTGTGTATAATATTAAACATCTTCGTATGTTGAATTTTAAATCAGATGTCATTTACTTGTTGTATTAATGGATCAGCATTGTATATTATATTAAATATGTAAGTTATTTATTACGAAACTAATGTTTCATCCAATTTACAAATTAAGTACATGAATGTTTGCTGTTTTCCAATTACCATTTTTAACGTATTCGAGTAAATGTAGGTAACTTTAATAAAGTGGTACTAAAATTGTGATTTTACCCCCTAGTTAATTTAAATATTTTTTCAAGTTTAATTGTATTGCGCAAGTTTAAATGTGCTTATAATTTGCTAAAAATATATGATTAATACCTATGTAATCAAATCTGATATTCTTTAACGTGCATAAATGAAATAGTGACAAGTTTACTATTTGAAATATCAAATAGGTATATATTAGTTTAAAAAACACATTTACAGATAGTAATATACCTACGTAATCAGAAATGAAGAATTGTTACTAATTGTTAGTATTAATCTCGGTTACCTTACGTGATTTTAATATTTGAAAAATAAATTTTGTTTTTGATGCTTTTGATTATCTTTAAGAATTTGATAAATATTGCATTTATTAACAATGATCCATAGCTTGAATTTGATTTTTTACCGTAATTATCATTAAATACTCCCTAGTTTGTCGAGCCTTTAGTTAGAAGGCAAATATTCTGTTCAAATGATACATGGAAACGGAAGAACTGATATTGGGCAATGTGGGCTTTGGACAAGAATTTTAAACTAACGATAATCATTCAAATGCATGCAAATTATAGCAGACTAAATTTTACAAGCACTATACAGAATAAACTAATAAAAGGTAAAGTTTATAAAAAAATAAATTAAATAGTTCGATGTATAATAGCTCAGCAAAAATATTTATAAATGTCGTTATTTTTGTGAATTTATAATTTGATTATTTACAAAATTTAAATTGCCTATTTATATTATTCAAATACCGAACACGATCACTAACAGTTTTAATGCAGATTCGTCTACTTGCATGATTGCATTTTAATTCCGTTTAATTGTCATGTTTGGATCATTCCAGGTAAATAAAGTCATATGTGGCGGAACTTGCATCATGAGCACAAGACGAGGAAAAATTGTCGCGTCCCTAATAGTATCCTTATACATCTTATTCATTATCTTCTGTATTTACTTATCCGGATTATGGGGATGCCATGAGGATGCCAAGGAACCCTCCGACGACTATGATGATGACTACGACGAGGACGAGGACTACATTGACTATGAGTACGGGAACGCTTCACAAGTGCCAGGAACGGTCACGGGAAAAGACAAGAACCTTACCGAGGCCGAATATGAGAAAGCCATTGCAAAAGCCTATGAAAAAGACTCGAAAGATCTCAACGACTTCAAGACAATTTAATTAACATAATAAAATAAAACTCGTTCCTAACTAAAATAATCGCCAATTTTAAAATTTCTTCTGAGAATTAACATCCTATTTATTTTGCATTCAAAGGGATCTCATACTGCATGGGTGCATAGTGTGAGAAATGTGCAACAAGACGTAATACGAGAAAACAAGTGCATTTGTTTTTATATTCCAATGCCCCTAACGTCGTCTCATATATTTACGTGCTAGCGGCGCGGAAGGAATCCCTGGGCACTTTTAACGTCCAATCACCCAACCTGCCTCTTTCTTTGGTCTTGTAATAGATGGGGGCGATGTGGGGAGGCAATAGCTTCAAGTTATTTGGCCGCAGTTCAGTCCCATTGATTCGATTGCAATATCCCGAGTGTGTTTTGCAGGGGAGTGTGTATGGGGACCGAGCGAGTCGCCCTGCCTTGCACACTTTGTTGGCTGAGAGATATTCCCTATCTCGCCAGTGTTGAGGAGAGCGAAGTCTCTGCGCCCCAGACGATCTCTCCTTTTGATATTCATGAGAAGAACAAAAGAAAGTGGCTTCCTCCTTTGAGTCAATTCATACGAAATTCGGAGTCCCCGAGACCTTTTCCCCGATCCGGGAGTGAATTTGACCTAAAACGTGTCCTTGTTCCCAGAAGAATGGAAAAATAAAGTGTTCCACCGTGGCGAGGGATTTGGAACACCAGAAGCAATGGCGTGCTTGAATCAACTCAAGCTGGAGATCCGGACGGTGGAGAAAGTTTTTCATAAAAACAATGAGAGATTTCAAGTCGTGACGGCCAGTGTGGACGAACTCACTTGTCGATTCATCGGGAAGAATGGGAAGAAACATGAAATTACTGCAAATATAACGGTGAGTATCGGTTAAGCCCCTTTGGGAATTGAGGCGTAATTGCCTGACTCTGTTTGAGGCCCTTTTCTATTTGACCCTGGGATGGGAAAAAATAAAAGCATGAAGTCGTTTGGATTTTTATTTTATAAATCAATTGGGGTTCATTGTTAAGGGCAATTAATGTTTATTTATTTTAATTTTTTGACTTTGAGAGACGTGTGGGGATATTTTTAGACGAGTCATTCGAGTCGCTTAAACTAATTAGTATGGTCTTTGGAGTATTTAACTTATTTTAGATAGAACGTTCAGTGAGGAAGAGTTCATTTGAGGATGAAATAATATTTTTGGGATAATTGGTAGGACAAAATGACTCAAATTGGGCATTTTTCCTTTTATTATAAAAGCTGAAAAGCTCCGTTAGGTTGGGAAGAGAGGATCGATGGGCGCGCGGAAGGAGGACGAGGACATTAATTCAAGTCGAGATATTATTTATGACATAATAATCTTAATGACTCACGTTTATGCCCCTCATTGTTTGATTCCTCTGTTTGTTTCTCATTAATATTGGTTCATTTATTTAGGAGACGTATCCTCATACGCCCCCAGTGTGGTTCGCCGATACGGACGATGGGGCCGTCACGTCAGCCGTTGAAATGCTGAGCAATACTTCTGGCTCCGACAACCATGTGTTGAGACAAGTGGGAATCCTCGTGGGGGAACTTTGTCGGTGCCAAGGTCTTCCAGAACCCTCCTCCGACGTGGCCCAATTAACCCTCGAGTTCTCCCGTCCTCTCGCTGACCCGGAAGTCGGTTCCACATCGTCGGGCTCAGGCTCAGGAAGCTCCACTTCGGCCAACAGCACTGAGACCGGATCCTCGGATGACAATGATATGGAAATGGACTACGAGGACTTTGACGAGGAGGACGAGGATGAGGACGGGGATGAAGACGAGGACGAGGACCTTCATCTCGAGCTCGAGGACGAGTCGAGTAACAAAAACAAAGAGAAGGAAGGCATCGACTCCGAGCATATAGCCACCCTAGAAAGACTCAAAGCGAATCAGCGACAAGACTATCTTCAAGGAACTGTCACCGGGTCCGTGCAGGCCTCTGATAGGCTTATGAAAGAGCTAAGAGATATTTACAGATCTGATACTTTCAAAAAAGGTAAATATTTGTTCTTCCATGCTCTACATTTCCTTTATTTCTTCATTATTTATGAAATTGTTGTAGAGCTCAATTGTTGTTTCATCCATGCCTATTGAAGTTCAAAATTGTTATTATTTATTATTATTAATTATTTTAGTCGTTATTTTCTCTTTGAGGAAGTGTAATAGCAGTAATACTATATAATTACAATATTACGTAATACACCTATGAATTTTAAATATTAATTCAAAAGTAAGTAGGGATTTGTTTTGTAATTATTTAATTGAATTTATTAAATTATTTTCCAGGGCACTATAGTATAGAATTGGTGAATGACAGCTTATACGAGTGGACAGTCCGTCTGAAAGGAGTTGATAAGGATTCTCCTCTCTTTGGCGATCTAATTACTCTCAAGGAACGAGAAGGGAAGGACTTCATCCAATTGAATATGACTTTCAAGGTATTTGATTTGCCAATCTTTTATCTACATTTCTATTATGCATACACTCTTTCGTGTTACGCGGTGTGGTGATTCATAACTGGGATGGTTCTTGAACTAATTTGTTCTCACTTTAGGAAAATTACCCATTTGAACCCCCATTTGTTCGTGTTGTCCATCCATTAATGACTGGAGGGTACGTTCTTCTCGGTGGGGCAATCTGTATGGAACTTCTGACAAAGCAAGGCTGGAGCTCTGCCTACACCGTAGAAGCTGTCATCATGCAAATTGCCGCCACATTTGTTAAGGGAAAAGCTCGTATACAATTTGGAGCCAACAAGTCAAACGTGAGTGGATTCAATTCATTTATGAGCCAATGAATTATCGATTCTTTTCCCATTTTCATTCTATTATGTATTTAAACACATTAATTATTCCAAGCTAATGAACTAACATTGGGCATAATTTGGAATTTTAGGGACAGTACAGTCTTGCAAGAGCTCAGCAGTCTTACAAATCTCTGGTCCAAATACATGAAAAGAATGGATGGTTCACTCCGCCGAAAGCCGACGGATGAACGAGTCATTTACCTAATTCTCGATAACATCAATCGTCTGTTCAACAACTTTAACCATTAAGTTCGCGATAGTGCGTGTTTTCAGCTAGGCTAAACAATCCATAGGTTATTCTCATTTAACTTTACACGTTATTTAAAATGTGAAAACAAAAGTTAGAGAAAGTGATTCCTTTAAATATTATAATTCTCTCCAACCAATCTATAATGATTTACCAAGTTCTACCCAATTCTGAACAAAACATTTAATTAATGTAAAATTTACTCAGCACAATCTATCCAAAGTGAAATCATTTTTTAATCCTCTATTCGCTAGTTTATGATAAAGATGTTCTATCTAATTTATAATTTACCCGCATCTCAACTGTTTTTACTAACAGTTAAAATATAATTGTGCAGATAATCATTTCTTTCAACTTTTCTTCAAGCCCACCAAAAATGATCAAATTCACATAATTAAACGTCATTTTCTTCATATTGTTAATTATTACGTTTACATTATATTAGAAAAGTGGAGTTTTTTATTCGCCACGCAAAATATTTGAATATCAATAGTTCCGTTCTGTATTAACACAAGATTTTCCAAAGTAGAAAACTCACCTACCATTCTAATTGCCATTTCCAGTAATGTTTAAGGTTTTTCAAGATCATTCGTAGGTCTTTTAGATTCCTCGCGGCTATATTTAAGTAAATAAGTACTACTGTGTAAGGCAAAGGCTAGTTTAAATAATGACGAATACTGTCGGAATATTTTTTATCAGCGCGAAACCTTTTGTACTGCGATTTGAAGTGATTTATTTACTGATAGTTTAAGAAAAGATGGTAAACTGTACGTGACTGCTTTTGGTTCTTAATCACATGATAAATATGAGAGTTGGGAATCCAGGAGGAGACATTTCGTACCTCATTATTACACTGAAGATGAGTTGTATTTTCGAAAAAGTGGAGTGACCTCATTGAATCAAGACTGAAACCAATTCTACTACGATACTATCACATCTCCAAGCACTTGGTGACACACGCAGAGAAAAGGGAAGAAACACTGAGTGAAAAGTGAACTCTGAAATACTTCTGAGAAAACTGGCTTATGGGATATTCTCTTAATTCTTTAAAATAACTTGAGTTGAATTATAATATTATTATCTATGTAAAAGTAAATAATATTGTACTTTACAGCTTACGAGTGTTTGTGTGTAAAATAGAGAGAAATATTGCAGCGATACAAATGTTTGCTCTATTATAAATGTATGTATAAAACTCGAAAATGTGAATACGCAAGTGAAAATGGCCCCTTAAATGTATCATAACAGGATGATATTGATTATAAATGTAAATGAAAATTAATTCAAGAGAGTTTAAAAGAGATAAAAATATATCGCAATTAAGGAAGAAAATTAACCAAGAAAAAAAGTGAGCCGATTGAGTTTGACTTAAACATTTTTTCGAGTTTAGGCGTCTTTACAAAAATTTCCATTCAACGTCTTTTTCTACAGATGCGTCTCATCTGAAGATAATTAAAAATATTATTGCTGTTTTAGTGAGAGCAAAAATATTTGGAGTAAAGTAACGTGATAGAATTAAAAGAGGAAAAGTGATTAACAAATTGAAATGTTGTAAATCACTTATAAATATATTATGTAAGTTTAAATGGCTATCAAATAATATATTTGGGGTCTTGATTGTAAAGGGAGGAGATAAGATAGGAAGGATTATTTCGATGAGAAAGCATTTTTAAAGATTTAAGAAACGTAGTTAAATATTAAGTACAGTTGAGTTTTTTTGTATATATTAAATACTACACCGATGTTTACTATTTAATTAATTTTAGTTTTTTTATATTTACTAAAAATGGTTCAATTGAGTTCCTTATTTTCTCAAAAATTCCATATGATTTGTAAATGTGGAATTTTTCCTAGCAATAAACTAAAATTATCTATTAACCATACATAATATATAATCAAAGATAATTAATTTCTAGTTATTTGTTATTAAGTTCACTCGAATTGTATCCTTATTTTGTTGAAGGCGATTTAGCAAGCATAGGCTTATAATTAGGCTTTCTAACTTTTTTTACTAAAATAATTTGGTTCTCTTAAGTCTGCATTACACGATTCTGAATCATTCTTTGATAGTTCATCATTTTTAAAGTTATTTAAACAAGACACGTTTAGGCAATCGCATTGTTTTAAATTGTATTTTGATTTGATGTGTTATTCGATATTATCATTACAATTATTATTTTAGGAGTAATTCAATATTATTTTCTACGAACAAAATTATTATTTACATCATTCATGATAATAAATATTTAGGACATGAATTTCCAATAATCAAAAACTCCAAAAAATTCGACTGAAAGCGATCATTTCATAGATAATGAATTTAATGAAATAGAGAAGCTCCAGGTTCAAGCTTCAAGCATTCATTGTTTATGTAAGCGTACCTATTACGACTATATATTATATTTAATAATTACTATTATGATGGGTTGATAACATGACCCTTTACTTTTAGGATCACTACCTCTATAATTATAAGTCTACAGTGAATAAATAAAAAGGTACACAAGTAAATCGCATAAAATATTAATCGTTTCAACGTCTCTTTAATTAAAATGATTTTGGACAAATGTAAATACATATACAAGATAGATAAAAAATATGAGTGAATAAATAAAAGCCATTTTAGAAAATTCTATTTGTAAATTATTTATTTCAATCAATTCACACTAACACACATCTTGTCATTAGCGTCATTTCATTGTAAAATCCGTCAATTCACATTCTCATTTTATTAAATACCATTCTTATTCCATTATTATTTGTTTTGGTTTTCAATTAATAAAATATTTGAACTTCCATTTATTTCCCAATGCAAAAATCTCGAAAAATAATATCAAGTATGTCTTCTGCTCCAAGGTGGCCTGTAATGTATCCAATTGAATTCATGGCATTTCGAAGAGAATGTGCTTTGAGAGCCAAGTCGCACGTCGACTCTTCCAAATACTCCTCAAGGAACACAATAGAATTCTCTAAGTAATTTCTGTACCGCTCATGAGTCAAGTATGGCAATTCGTTGTCTGGATTGGCACATCTATTTTAAAAATTAAATTGAAGTTTCAATACAATATTATGAATATTTACGAACAATATTTTTTTTAAAGATTTAAATATTAAAAACAAATGGGTATTGATATTGCATTAGCATTAAAGTTGTAAGTGTACTTACAATGTAGCAACTTTAAAAGTTAACTCCTCGATAAAATTTTTCATACCATCATGAGTTTTACATGAAATGGCATATTTAGTTAAATTTTCAAAGTGAGCTAAACTGTCTTTCTCAATCAAATCAATCTTATTTAGAACAATTATAGCATTTTTAATCATTGAAAAACTAGATTCTGTATTTGATTCATTTAGATGTTTTTCATTTATACTCGTACAGTTCTAAAGCAAAAATATAATGATCAAATTTTAACCAAAAATAATAAGAAAATCATTTAAAAATATGAAACAGCAAGTAAAATGTCATTAATACTCACTAAATTAAATGCATCCGTAAGTTCTTTGAGAACAATACTCGCATCTTTTAAGTTGGACGAAGAGAAAAGATTCCCATACTTTGAAGCATCAATTAATATGATGATAATGTTTGCTTCTTGAGCTTTTTTTACAGCTCGTTTGATCTAAAAAAATATATTGAAACTTTAAAATGATTTCTTAAATAAAGTTGTTTAATTAATATAAATCAATAAAATAGTCATGTCATACTCCTTCTTTTTCAATTGAATCTTGAGGATTCAAACGAATTCCAGCAGTGTCAGCGAATACTATTGGATATCCATTTAAATTGACGGTTGTTTCAATGAGATCCCGAGTAGTTCCAGGAATTTCTGATACTATTGCAGCTTCTCTTTGACCTTTCAATTAATAAAACGACCATTTAAGAAAAATCTCAAAAATTAATTAAGATATCCTTTGTCATTTTTATGTTATAGGATAAATTAACAAGTGAAATATTCATAAATATTTTTAACTAACATAAGTAATTGAGCAGACTGCTTTTGCCAGAATTTGGTTCACCAATGATTCCAATCTTCACCTTAATTACAAATCAATGAATAAATAAATATATCGAATGATAAATTGAAATAAAGTTAACAATTCATACCCCGTTTCTTAATAGCTCACCCTTTCTCTGATCTTGTAAGTGAATATTAATATCTTTGATTAGCAGTTTCACGTTTGACTCAACGTCGTCTAGAATATCGCTCTCAATATTATCATTTTCGCTAAAGTCAATAAATGCCTCGACATTCGCCAAGGACTAGTTAATATAAAATATGGTTGGTTAAAAATAAAGATTTATAATGAATTAATGGGTCATTCGATAAGTTAACTAATGAAGCTTCCCTTCATATCGAATAATTTACCATATAAGTATTATACAAAAACAAAACCTTATACCTACTTTAGCAATTTTATCTCTCCATGGTTCATAAATTCGAAGAAGAGAACCTCCCATTTGATTCAATGCTTGGACACGTTGTTTTTCAGTTTCAGCTTCAATCAAGTCGCCAAGACCTTCTATCTTCGTCAAGTCGATCTTTCCGTTAAGAAATGCTCGACGTGTGAATTCGCCTGTTTCAATAAATAAGAAAAGTTTCATATAAAAATGTGATTTAAACGTAATTAAATAGAATTAAATATATAGTTTAACCTGGTTCAGCCATTCGACATCCTTTGATGTTTCCAATACTTCTCAAAATGCCACTGATCACAGCGGGTCCTCCGTGGACATGAAATTCGCACGAGTCTTCTCCAGTAAAACTTTTCGGGCCTAAAGAGATACAATTTTAAACTAAACGATAAGTCAATTATCATAAATAAACTTAATTTGACGAAGTTAAAAAATAATTCAAGATCCTTCATAAATTAACACTAACGCATATATTAAATATAGAAAATTTTTCATTTTTGATTATATAATTAATAAGTACCCGGAAACCATATCACGATTCCTTGATCCAAAAGAATCATGGAGCTTGGATCGTATAATTTCCTTAGTGTAGCTTGTCGCGGCTCGGGCATTGTTTTAAAATGTCCCAAAGACTTTAAAATGCTTCCTGATTCCAATCCAGACACTCTGATAACAGCTACAGCGCATCGGCTGCCTCCTATTAAAACATTTTTTCAATTCTTATTAAAAACAATTATCTTATACTCTTATACATTTAAATGTATTATTTAAAATCAACACGTGAAATAAGAATAAGCCTATTCTTTACAGACCCGAAGAGAGCGCAAATATAGTAGATGATCTGAAAAATTGCAAAGGCAAAGGTGATACTTTTAGTATTTTTGAGATTCTCATTAGAATCATCGTTAATTGTATATTTCCTTATTCTACTTTAAAAAATTAAATTGAGAAACAATGAAAAAACTATTCAATTTTAATCCCAACATGGAAAATGAAAATCTTTGCCAAAAGACTCCGCTATTGAAATTCAAACATTACTCGCATCTTCTTGTAAAATGGATGCAATGAATTCTCTTATACGATTTCGCTGTTTCTTTTGGCTTTAACCAAATTGTCTGATAATTTACTACAACATACTGGATTATTGATTTTATACCTCATCATATTTTATAAAATAGAAAATCCTAAGTTAGTTGGTTTAACAGATATTTAGACTCAAAGTTGTTCTGCCTTAACGCAAACACGCAAACACTCAACCCAATGCTTACATCTACATGGCTTGAGCAATTATGTAGCCGAAGTAACTTTTATAGATTTGTCATTGACTAAATAAGTTTAATACAACAGAAAAACTCTTTAAAACTCTTTTTGTTAAAGATCTAATGTAGTAATAAGTCTAATAAGTAAATCACTACATGTTTAGCCCAGATCATTAAAATAATGGAAAAGGTGTTTGAGAGTTTATCTAAATTGGGATTAGGCCCTTCAGGAGCTTCGAATAAATCCAATAATCGTGGGATTGTTCTGAGCAGTAATAGTTCAATAAAAATCTACGGAAGTAACACCTGCTCAAAGTTCAATCCAGAGAGATTCAATGTTACGAGACGATCTCCAACAAAGGTCAAAAACAAAGGAGCCGGAGATGAAGATCGTCCCTTGCGAATTGAATCTTCAGATAAATTCAGATTTAGCAAATGGCTTCGAAATGAACCCTCAATTTTTGACATTAATCTGCAAGATCTCAATGATTTAATCCGACCAACGATGAGGAAGGATTCCAAAGTTAGTCTAACGGAAGGACGTTTGATCCTCCCTTCGCTGACGGATCGGAAAGGACGGCCGGACTTGGAAGCCTCGTTGAATGCCAAGAAAGTCATGAAGTCCATTGAGTCATTAAGGAAAAACTCAGAGAATTTCAAAGATGCCCTGAAGAGAGTTGCAAAGGCCACTTACAATGACCTCATGAGCAACAAGATGCTTTTACTCCAAAAGCGACATGCACTTGCTATCGATTATGCTGACTATGAGAGAAGTTTGAAAAAATGATTCAAGACTTCTGCTATTAATTACGCTATTACCAATTATCTAACACTTTTCTATCTATTATAATTAATTCATAAAACATTTAAAATTTAATCAATTAAAAAATAATTTATAGGACGTCCAGCATTTCATAATAAACCCACCCAAGAAGAACTGGACGACGAACTCCTTGTGAAAACTACGAATCTGTTTGGAAACTTTCAAAAGCCAGTTTTCAACCTCAACCTCAATGACGTCCTTGAGGACGACGAATTGACGGATGAGAACGACGAGTTTGAAGTTCTCCCGGCTCCTCGAGCTGAAAAGTGGAGGGATACAATCAAGCAGCGAAACGATGGTGAATCCCTATAATTTCGGATTGAAAATTCATTGTTATTATTAAAATTTCAGCTTTAAAAAAGGAATTACTCGAGAAAGTGAAAAATGACGAGAATCAAAATGGAACCACGCCAGAGATCCAAGAAGTTCAATCATTTCGGCAAGTTGTAAATTCATACTTTTTTAATTTTATTATTGGCAAATATGCGTAATGAGGTTTTTCGCAGATTCTTGAGAGCTTTCCAAAAAAACGACATATTGTTCCGGAAGGCAATGGATGCAATGAATAGACAAGTTTTGACTCTCAATGAAAGGGTAAATAATAGTCTGCGCCAAGACAGGATCAAGAGATATAGAGAACCTCACTCGAAAATCCTTCCTGTTGAAGTGATTCAAATGCCTGAGAAAAAGGTTTTAAGATTTAAGAATTAAATTGAGAATACCCTTGAGTTTATACATTAAAATACATTACTTGACAATATTATATAAATCCATATTTATATTTTAACTTAATAACATGATATATAAATAATTTCATCAATTTAAGATGTACAGTAATAGTTAATTTCAATATATTTAGTTATCTAGTAATAAATATTTTCATTTATTAGGGGAAAGCTCAATTGGCTTTCATAAGAAAGGCGACAAGGAAACTTCCAAAGTGAGAATTATGTATGTTCAATATACTTGTAAACTAAAAATTTGCCATTGAAAAAGTGTTAATAAATCTAACTGTATTATAAAATGTGAATTAAATAGATTAATTAATTGCCAATATTATCAGTATTTCCCTATTTTTTAGTTAACATTCATAACTTATAAAATCTCACAATATGAATTTGACTATATGCCAGCTTACAATTAGCAAATAACTATGTAACATAATCAAATATTCATTTATTCTTAACTGAATTCTTTCCTATTGTAATAAAAATCATTTAAAAACACAATTAAAGCAATAATACTTGAACAAATGACAATTTTTTTGACAAAAAATTAAAAAGTTTCATAACGTTCATCACTGTTTTTCCTATACGAATTGGAATCAGTAATGTTTTTCTTTCAAACGGTTTTGCTCTTTTTTCTTGCCCTTACTTGAAGAATCAAGTACCCCGGGATTCTGATGACTCTCTTCTTCCTCTCCTCCTCAAACCAAGCCCTCCTTTTGACTCTCTTCGTCTCGACCTCTTCGACTTGATGGGTGTATCTCCTCGACATTGGTTTTTTCTCTACATGAATGACCTCAGACTCGGCGCTTTCTTCGTCAGACGACTCTTCGCTCGGACTCGCATCCTCATCAAGTTTCCTCTCCTTCTGCATCTTCTTCACTTCCAAAATGCTCTTGAGCGTCCTTTGAGGCCCAAATCGATCAGCATGCATTTCCTCCAATTTGAACTCCGCTTCTGAGTCAGAAGTAGAAGTGGAAAGCGTCGTCACGACGTAGTCGTAGGATTCCAATTCAGAAACGTCGAAGTCTTGGAGATAATCCGGTTGGTATTCTCCTGGTTTGAGACGGAATAAGGGCGGGAGGTAGAAGCATCTTTTGGGCCATTTATATCGAGGGACGCCTTGCCACAAGTAATCCCTTCGTTTGCGGACGAGGACTTCGTAGCGGGTGAGGATGTAGTAGCCGGTGACGCGAAATGCAAAGAACAAGAGAAAGCCAATGCCGGCCAAGAAGAGACAAAGGCCGGTGGAGCAGAAGAACCCCAATGGAACCACGAAAAAATACCGAAGCAGTTCAATGAAGAAATACACGATGAAATACAATGGTTTGAATAAGTACAAGTCCACGTCTTTGTCCATGTGCTTCGGGTAAACCTTTTTCTTCAGAAGCTCCCATATCCAGTCTGTTGAATGGTAATAGTGCTTTCGGAACCAGGTTGCCCATGTAGCTATTTTCATAAACGAATTCATTTTTAATTGACATTTAAATTATTTATTTATTTTACTAATTAAAGAAAACTTTATCTATAACCAATCTTGTAAAACGAAGCATTATTGACTATAGAATATAGAAATTGAGTAATTATAATTATCTTATTCTTTATTCCGACACGTACTTTGTTAATTGTCGAGAATATTTCCTTGATCGCATTGTGGAAGAGCAGTGTAAAGAAATTTTTTGTCATTAACATTGGGTAGATTGTCATCCTCAATCCTCTTTTCATCTCTTGGTTTCAAATACACATAATTATTAATTTCGACATGAATGAGACAATGTGATTAAATACGTAATTAAATGGATTTAACTTGTATAATGCTATAAACACAATACAGATATTTACAATTTTATTTGTATATTTTAAAATTTAGTTAAGGGATTTCTGGCTTTATGTAAGAAGCCTTTCATTTCATTTGGCTTTGGAAGGCGGAGATACCAAATTTGAAACCCTTCATGCATACATGACATGAGTTATTGCTCCGGACCATAACCAGGACCCTTAAAATATCTTCTCATCCGAATCTCATCACTGATACGCTCATTGGAATGAACACAGCCTTTGATTCGATATCTGACACTGTTCAAGTCTTGATAATGAATTAGCATGAACTACAATAGATCATAAAAACCATGATCGTATAGTATGAAGGCTCATGGAATAATAAATTTGATTTTTAATAACTATTTGAGCCCATTTATTAATTAAAATTCAATTGACTTCCCCTAACATTTCCTTCCTTACCACGAAGTCATAAATAAAACTTGGAGTGAAACTAGAGCTTAATTTCCTTTAAAGAGGCCGATAAGTTTACACGGCAGATACTAATTGAATGATTTTATCTCAAGCCTCTGATAGCATTCTTCTTCTGGTTAGATCATAGGGTGCTACAACTCATAATACTTATTACAAAAATTGCATAACAGGCCAAATTTTAGTAAATCCAGATCCACAGAAGTATAGAATAAAAATATTTAAAAAAAAATATTTTATACTTATGAGTTTTAAATAAAACGGATTTAAAGTTTATGAGTAACAGAATATTTTAATTTTATTGGATGGCAAAAAATATTTTTGAATGGGACTTTTATTTTGAAATTAAATCATATGGATGATACTTTAAATAAATTTGGATGACCCGTTTAACATATTCCTTAAAAATTACATACATATAGTCTAGATGCAATAGTGTTAGCTGCTCTCCTTTTGTTCCTTTCTCCCTCTCTGATAAAAATGAACTTTAAATGACGTTATATTAGCAATGCTTATTATTTCAACATTTTTTCAAAATACACAACTTAAATGATTTTCGACATTGACACGTTGAGTGATGGGATATTTTTTTAAATCCGTCAAGGAACTTTTATATTTTTCATTGTAAAATGAATAAATATATCCATTTTTTTAACCTAATTCATATTCGCATTAAGTATTATTATTAATGAGCGTGTTTATAATCAACAACTATTTGGATTTTGAATAAAAAAATTTATTAGGTATATGCAGTGCTTCCCAATACAAAAGTAAAATAATCAGTTCATATTCTTAGATATGACTGTTATTCTTATATTATATTGACCAGTTGGTCAAACTTTTGTGCCAAACGCGTAAGAATATTTATATTACCTCCTTGTGAAGACAACCAAGTACAAAGAGTTTGATTGAGAGAGTAAAGTAAAGTGCGCAAAGGAAGTGTGTCTGAGGGGCAGTCTCAGGAAGGAAGTGTAAAAGCACACTTTGAAGTATTTAATATACAAGGGATGAAAACATGACGAGATCCGTGTCCATGTAATATAAATTCAAGGCTCTCCAAGCTAATATAATCTAATATAGGGACCGGGCGAGGAAGGGAAGAATAAAGGGACGTGAATAGGGACGAGAAGTAGAAAGAGTCCAAAAGGACGATCGCTCCATGTCGGCTCACCGACTCCTCCAACGCCAAACAACCCAACGAGCCCAAGAGAATAAGTGGCTCTGTGTGGATGGAATGGAAAGAAGAGTTGAAAAGGAATCGGAAGGCGCAAGGAGAACTCACTTCTTTCCTTTGGTCGTCCGAGTTCTCATCAAAGGGCTCTCGCCTGTCCGTTGGAGTGTCCGTGTGTGTCATATTGAACACTACTTCGTAACTAGTTTATTAATCTCTCGCCACGCACCTTTCATCCACTTTCGGATCAATCAAGATAAACATCTGATTGACAAGGAAAAAAGAAAATTCCCCTTTGACTCTCATCTTGCCCCTTGGAGGAGAAGCTCCAGTCACGAGTGACCATTTGAATTGATTGATTCACCCTGACCATTAATCTTGATTTAGGAAAGAAAAGAAGAATGTGAGTTTAATTCCACTCATTCACGTGTGATTCCTTATTGTGGCTTCCATTGAGACCAGAGGTTTTTTTAAGTTACATTTCATCAAGTTGGAAGTGTGGGGATATTATGAATGGCCAAGTTCCTCGAGACCCCTAAAAAATAAAAATAAAATGAGAAAGTCGAACTTGATTTAATATTCATTGGGACTTGAAGATGTGAGAACGCAAGAGATTCGTACATTATTATGCTGCTGTGCCGATGGACTCGGTATGATTTTTAATACTTCATTATTCAATTTTTTATGATTTATAGTTTTTCATTGATCTTTAATGAGACCAACATTTAACATTACAAATTACAGAATTTGGAGGTAATTTAAAGTTCATTAAATTCTCAATTCTTTGATCCTTTGAGAATTGTTTTAGTAACGAAAGATCAATTGAATGATTTGAGAAAAACAGTAATAATTAATGGAAAAATAATAAGCTCAATATACAAGTCAGCAAAATTGTACGTATACTTCTTGAATATTATTTATCCATCTAGTGTACCTTGTTCTCAATATTTAAAAGAATGAGTCTTAAATGACACTATAATATGACAGGGATTTGCAGACCTGAATTTTATTATAAATATACTTTTGAATAGCAAATGTACACGCAAGTGAGTAGCTTGGTCGCTTAAGGTAAATATTTTCAAAGCCAGTGTCTTTTTGTATTAGAAGGTCTATTAGGTAATGTAACCAAGTCTGGATCTGTTAAAGTACCAATAGACTTCAAATAGAGGAAGGGAAAGAATTCGAAGGAGGAAGATCTTTAAGGAGCTTGAGTGTTTGTAATAATGAGCTTTGCATGCTAATTTTCGATCCGAGTCATTAATTGTGCATTTTTGCTCTCTCGCTCATTCCTCGTCAAGTTATATTTCATGAAACGTGGTGGGGACTCGTCTCTAAGAATGAAACAAGACTCTCATCCATACTTCCTACTTTAATTTTCATTGGGATTACGAACCAGAGAGAGAAGCTTTTAGTTGATGAGAAAATACATGACAATGGAGAGACACAAGAACGAGACTTTTCCTTTCAATCCCAAATCTCGATAACTACCACTATCAAATGAACAAGGGAGAACGTACAGGACAGTGCTAATGTTATTGACTTATTCTTATCCGCAAAGACTCGTCTCGCGCCATGTAAAGCTTTTCTTATAAGATACATTTACCGACACCGGAAAAAAAATTCATTTGAAGAAATAAAAAAACTCGAATCTTTATTAAATTTTAAGGTATTTGCTCGCATATTATCTTTGATGATGTTGCTTCCATATTTGTTTCGTATCAGAGTAAATCCTATTTTACGTATTATATTACACAAGAGGCTTACATTTGAGTATAATACTTTACTTTGAGAATCCTCTCTTTGTATTCAATATCCAATTAATAAATTGAATCTACTTGGAGTATAGAGTGAGATATATTAAAGTAAGATATACCATTCGATATTTTCCTTTTATGTGTTCGCTTACCATTAGCTTCTGTGAAATCTGTTGGGAAGACTCAATTGTTTCTATTTGCCTTTATTATTGAGTAAATATCGTAAAAAGAAGTGGTCGTAAGAAGATCAAGCCAAAGAGTTTTCACTAGGGAGTTGAGTTCAATTCAAGTTGGTTCTTCTCGCTTATTAACTTTATTGAAGGAGATGTATTTGGTCGAATCTGATCCTTGGAATTACTTGCATTTAACTGCTTACTTAATTCTTCTCCTATTTTATGACTTTAACTTATTGTTATTTAGCTGTTCAACTCGAACAATTAAATATTTCCATTGTATTTTTTAACTAGAAAACTTTACTAGATTTATTTTGAACATAAAGAATAGGGAAATAAATTATCATAATTAAAATTTAACACTTGAACTAATAAAAAGCAAGCCAAAGATTGATCTATTAAATATGTAATAATAATTTATAAACGACATCTTAATTTTATACCGAATATCCATTTGAAACTAAATGGTAATTGTAGTTTAACTACTTTGAAATACTAAATTGCAATTAAATTCTCATGCACTTAAAATCCTTGCAAATTTCTAAACCTCACTAAATACATTCAAAGGTGAATTCATCAATGTCGAAAATAATAGTTCCATTTGTTCATTTGAGCAATCAATCATCAGGAATCATTATTGCGAACGGAAGCCATCAATTTAATGCAACAATATAAAAACTTAATAGAGCTGTCAATTTGGACGATTAAACCTTAAAATTAGCAATATAAAATGTTAAATATCATAAAATAAATATAGTAAAAAAAGAATAATCCCAGTTAAAAGTCGTTTAATTGAGTTTTTCACAGGCCCTTTCATTCCCAATTGCAAATCGTGAAAACGAAGTCGTAAATTTCCTGAGCATTTCCGTACAACTCCTCTTTTCAGCAAGTTCAATTAACCTCTCTTGGCTTCCTGTCGGCCAGAAAGGAAAGCAAATGCACTTTCGGGTTTCCCCCTCATCATAATACGACAGCCTTCAGAAAATTGTAAAGTAAACCCTCTTAACTTACATTCCCACTTTCGGCATTTCTCGATCTCTATTTCCTATATGCTAAAATAAACTCCAATATTCTCCTTATTTTTACGCTTTTACAGTCCGTGTAAAAGTGAAACTAAAAGAGAATCTTTT
This sequence comes from Neelides sp. FZ-2019, assembly GCA_009869795.1. Lineage (NCBI taxonomy): Eukaryota > Metazoa > Arthropoda > Collembola > Neelipleona > Neelidae > Neelides > Neelides sp. FZ-2019. The sequence goes on along the minus strand of VJMY01000006.1, from coordinate 359,854 downwards.
CCAAGCGACCTTTCAGATTGGAAGAAAAATGTAAAAATAAGAGATTTTCCAAAAGAACACCGCGAGCGGTTTTGTCCCTCTAGAAAATGCCACCTTTGAAGTTGATTAGAACAATTTAACTTCCCACTCTTAAATGTCATGAAATTCAATGCCTTTCCTTAAAATCAATAATTTGGTTTTATTATCATGGTGGCTCATTTCACCTGCACTCATTGCCAACTACAATGAATCTCATAAGCTTAAGCTCAAACTTTGAATTAATTTTCCATATTAATGTTTTATTATTCAATACTATATAAGATATACCCAGCTTTTGAACCTGTATACTTCTGTATTCGTATTCTATTTCATTGAGTATTTTCATTCACCTTCAATTCAAGTTTCCACTATAAACTTTTAACTCTATCGTGAAAATATGAATGTCATAATAGTTTATTAACCCGTTTAAGTGCAATGCTAAAAGTTCTGGAAATGACATTATGCAATTTTATTGTTATTTCTATTTTGGGAAGAAAGTTCATAATCTATCATAAAAATGATTATCTATCCCAAGCTGCATAATGTCCTATAATATGCTTATGCTGAGCTTAGATTCGTTTATGTTCTTTGAATGCATGTAATTTTTCATGAAATAATATGTAACGTATATAGAAAAGATACAAAAGCGTGTGTAATGTATTAAAGTAATGTAAGATGTAATAATTTGGGAGTGAAAAGACAAATGGGTTGTAGGAGGGAAACTCGAGTAAATAATTTGTATGGCTTGCATCAGACGTGACACACATGTTGATATTAGTTCTTATTCCGAAGATCCTCAACGAGTTGGCCGAATCCCAAGTAAGGAATTAAATATCATAATTCTTCTCCATTCATACATCTTTCACTACGCGAGAAACTTGGAAAAACCATGTGCATTTATAGAGTCAATGCGAGCAAAAAAGGGAAATGGAGCTTCATATTGGGTAACAAGACATGAACCTATAATCGCTCACCGCAGTGGATGAAATTTAATTAAATCTAATATTAAACCATATGAAACTCATCTGCCAACATAAACTCTCAACTTGTGTCAAAGGATCGAAAAGTCCATGATGGATTACACATTGGTGTTTAACACCGGCAAATTATAAGGTGTTTAATTTTTTCAAATAAAATTATTTTATTTTTATATAAGAAAAATAATAGATACACATTGAGCACGGAGTATTTTGTACTAACGACAAATATTTAATGAGTATTTCTATAATTAATTTAAAAGAATAAATTGAAACAATTCAAAAAACCAAAAGTGATAATGTTTAAATACATTTTAAATATTAGGTGCTTATAATATTATAAGTAAATACCTTATTAAAAGATTCTAAAGATGGTATTTATATTTCATTCCACAATCGAAGACGACTGAATTTAAATTTTCTGAAAGAAATCTAAAGTTTTGAATGGAGTTTAATGGTTTCCATGAAAAATTCAGTCGTCTTCGATTGTGAAATGAAGTATACCGTTTTGGCTCGAAATATAGCCCAGGCTATTTTTAAGAAAATCAGATCCGACCCTCGGCTATAAATCGAAACCAGCTATATATCGAACCCCGACTAGGTTACATAATTTTACTTTTTGGAATTTCAATTTTTTTTATTCACCATTAAAAGCGTTCAATTATCCATGCTACATGTTTCTTAACGGACTTTATTGTATTGGGTAAAAGATTTTATTTTGACCCGGCTATAATTTAAAATCTCGTGTTGACCTCCCGGCTATATTTCGAGTCCCAGCTAAATTTCGAGCCAAAGCGGTAGTATGTATTTATTGTTAAATATTAAAACATGTAGTAATGATAGAGGAACGTTTATTCATGAATGCAACTCTTGTGTTCATCCTTTACGTGTCCAAATATCTTTTTAAAAGATTTTGTTTGAATCGTGAGAGAGGCCTTGAAATCAAACCTGAAGTGGATCTTTCATTTACCAACTCTGCCCATGTATTTTATGACTTTTATAGCTAGTAAACAGGAATTCAAAATACAACGAGTTTGTTTAACTTTACTAATTTGGGTAAAAAGTCAAAACTCGCTTGAGCCTCAATCGTTAAATTTCATACGTAAACTTTACAGGTTCACGTTCGCCCCAAGTCAAAATTTAGCTCCTTCAATTCCCAGGCACAACTATTTATTTAAGTGGAATGATTTCATTAAAATTACAATTATTAAACCAATTTTCCACTTTCAAGTTTTCATTTCTAAGAAGTCATCGACTATAAGGATTCAACTGCATTTATGTAAATCAACAATTTAGCATAGTTTGAGCTTGGCTTGGCTCTGGAACACTTGAATGAACAGTTCGTATATAATTATGCATTTTGCACTCTAGGTATAATAAATACACGATACACGTGGAACAATACATAATATACCTTACACAACAATAATAATACTTAATAATTGTCGTTTATATAGAGGGATATTCGTAACAAAAAAGCAATAGATAAAGTTTTGATTTTTATATGACTGACACCATATCATGACCATACAAAGTCACGTACGTATTCTTTAAACTCAATAGGAAGTTTACACTATTTCCGATATAAATGCTTTACTAATTTTTTACTAGCATAAAATAAGGATAGGTATGGTATAGGACAAGAGTATTTTTGTTTACATAACTTATTCATCGAACCTCACCCATATAACATTAGTCATCCAATTAGGATAATTGAAACTCTATTTACTCCTCCACTCAACTCATTTAGAATGCAAATCCACTCCAAGTGTCAACATGAACCCTAACCATAACCAACATGAATAAATACTCCACGTCATTGAGAATAATGGTAATAGTCAATGAGGAAGATTCAGAAATCAGATTAGAAATAGCATAATTTTAAAGTTTATTTTTTTCAAAAAAGCTTTTCATTGGTTGAATCCAAACAAAAAAGGTTAAATTTGAATGAAGATATTTAAATTTCCACTTGTTTGTTTAATGGTCTTTTTAAGCAGTTTGACATATTTGGAAAATAGTCTCGCGAATGCAATAAATACAGTCAGTGCCACGCTTTTCGGTCGATTCTTATTTCTGTTATTGCTCAAATATCACGTAGCATGAAAAGAAACAAACAACACGCACATGTTTCATTACCTACTCGCTCCAACCTGTGTCATAAAATATGCTAATAAATTATGATTCCGTAATTCTTAATTCTTCTCCAGCTTGAAAGATGAACCTTTGGAGAGATTGAATAGGACTGGATTCATAAAGCCTTCCCTTACTCATTTCCTTTCAAATCCAAGAAAGAGTCATAACTCTTTCCCAATCCTAATGTTTCTCTTCAGCTTGATTCGGTGAGCCGCGAGACCGCGAGGCCAAAACGCGTACCATAAAAAATTACGCACAAATAAAAGAAAGCAAATGTAATAGAGTGAGTCATAGGAGAAAACATGTGGAATCTGTTGAGACGCGGATTGTAAAAAAGATGCCTATCTAGGTAAATTATGACACGCATTCATCTATTTCATCTCGCGAGTTAAAAGTATCATAACTATGATAAATATTAAAAATATTGGTCTTCTACCTACGTGACTTCAATATTTATAGGACCTGCCAAGATTCTTAATATAAAAAACTAACAATATCATGCACAAACTCGGTATTGACTATATTATTACTATTATTTATAAAATATTTCCCTTTTCACTTAACATACATATATTTCAAACTATGTATTAAAGCAATAAACTAATAATCCATATTATTTATATTATTCAATTATTAAAAACAAAATATAAAGCAAAAAATTAACCAGATTGGTGTTTAATACTGTGCACAAGAGATCTTATCAAGTCAACAAGCATAAGCATTAATAAGGACGATAGAATCAACACAAAAATCTACTAAATTGTACTTACAATGGAGGCTCCCGGGATGAAGCTCGCGTACAGCTATCTGACATAGTCAGCAACTTTAAGTACCATTAACTAAAATGTTACAGCATAATAACCTTTTCAAAAAAAAATCTAAATTTTGAAAATTTTTACATGTCTTCAGATGAAAATTCCATGTTAAATCTCGTCTGAATTTCTCAAAATCGAAATTTGATCATGCATTGGTATACTGCTTGAGGAGCATATGCATTTCAATGTAAATGAAACAACTTATACCTACTTCATACCAAATATTCATCATATGTCATTCTTATGCATATTTGTGTTCATATGACCTAATTACCTTAAGATCGAATTTCGATTTTGAGAAATTCAGATCAGATTTTCATCTGAAGACAGGTGTGGTAAAAATTTTCGAAATTTTGATTTTTTGAAAAAGTTATGCGTAACATGTTAGTTAATGGTAATTAAAGTTGGTGACTATGTCAGATAGCTGTACGCGAGCATCATCCCGAGGGCCTCCATTGTTAGTAAATTGTCTGAAACAAAGAAAAATATGTAATAATTTTCTTTTTAATTGTTTTTAGAATTACTCGACTTGGCGTTTTCTTACTGGCCTTCTTTGTCCTTCTAGCAGTCTCAACCAAGAACAAAAGCCACAAGAAAGAGGTTCGTTTTTTCACATAAGTTTTATTGCATTTCTTATTTGCTTAGCTTAACAGTTCAATTCAGAATTAAAATATATTATACATTTGAAATGAATAATTGTTTAAACATAATGGTTTTGCTTCATGTCGTAAAAGGCTCTCTGCATGATATTGTGATGAAGCCATTTTGAAAAACAAAGATTAAAACATAATGTGAGGAATGACAGGTTCATTGGGCAGTGCTCAAATTCATGTTTTGTCCATTAATTTCATTCAGGTCAAAGTAAGAAACAAAAGGGAAGGAGCTTGGACGAAATGGTCAAATTGGAGTCCATGTTCTCGTAAATGTGGTGGAGGAATTCGAACTCAAATCAGAGAATGTCAATTAAGGTAAAAAAAATTATAATAAAAAATTAGATAATAAATGTGTTTACTTAGTGTTTATTGGGTTTTTTGTGCTTACTTTCACCTTCTCGTAAAAAAAGTTTTAATTTCTAATGACTAATTTCCTTCTCACTTAACTAATTAACTTAATTATAAAATAAATTAACTTATTGGGTTATTTTAGGTTCAGGTTCAGTCCATGTAGTAGTAATTTAGTAATCAAAGCTGAATTATATACTCACAATCAGCCCTTGTATTGGTATACGGAAGTAAAAAATAATAAAAAGTTCTAGAGCCGAAAGGAAATGAGGAGAATTGTGGGAATAATCGCTTTTGATCTCGATAGTGTAAAATGTGAGGGAGCAGGTGAATGATAATAAGGGAGTGATTACAATACTGTAAATGAATACAAGCTCGTGTCTCTCCCCTCTTCCACTTCTACAAAACTCCTCCTTTTGTTTTGATTCTCTAAATCGTCTCTCATCATGAATGAAGGAGGAGAAGGAGATTGTGAATATAAAAGGAAATGTGTTTTTATCTCATCAATTCAAATTATAATTTGATATCAATTCCGTGACTCGGCTTAATTTGAGTAGAGGGCCCTTTGGATTATAAAGCAATTTACGTGGGACTAAATGGCACCTTCATGGGTTCAACTCCCATAGACATGTAATAATGTGTTGCATAATAATGTGCCCCTTCTCACCCCTGTTTTCTTTGCTTGTCTGAATATTATGAAAAAATGGAGCAGGTAGCTCATCCGTAATGGATTAATGGAAATCGCCTTTTTAGTTATCACATGCTTATTATGCTCGTGAGACGAGATACCCTTCAATTAAGGGCTTGTTGAATTACCTCACACATTCGATCTGATTCACAAAGGTTCAATTTTGATTAGGTGGTTTAATGTCTCGGAGGTGGGCAGGTTGCTCGTTTTTTACAAGTTTTGATTCATTCCATGTTTGTATTGCTAAGCTTTTGAATTTAATCTTATCTGGTGATCTTGATCTAAAAAATTTTATTGCTTGTTTTACAAAAGATCATGCCAATATAACTCATTCGTACACGATACATATTGATTGAGTTAAAATATTGTATTTACAATATAAGCGTTTATGAAAATGGCTTGATTATAATGAAAGGATCTACTATTTAGTGTGTGGGTCTGATAAACTGATAGCAATAGAGGAATTTATGAAAAAATCTTGACACGTTTGAACTCATAAAACACTCACAAGAAAATAACACTGAATTTTTGAAATATTATCAATTGAGATACATTATAATAATTGAAAGTTGTAAAATGATGTGAAAATTGACAATTATTTTCAGGCGTTCTCGCTCCAAGTCAAAGGACTACATTGAAGATGGAAAGTTATGGAAAAACGTCTCAAGTCGAAACTGCGAAGGACACTCAACCAGGCATCATTTATGCAACACTCAAGTAAAATTTTTATTTGCATAATTTATTAGGAAATGCAAAATTTGACAATGATAGAAGACGGAGTCAATAGTAATGCTCATTTTACTCGAATATACACTACAATATATCATTAGTTGAGGAAGGGTGGGAAAGAGAATTTAACAACATCTAATGAATTAGTTAGGACAATATTTCTCATTATTTTTCTACAAGATGAAAATTTAATTTCAAATGTACCAAATTAAGAGAAACAATGAGTTTTTTAATTGATTCTAATTTCAATTTCACATTTTCAAACTTACTAAGATAAGCAAATCTTAAAATTCTGTTCATAAGAAAATTTGTGTGTGTGGACAAAAACACTATATTTAAGATACATAGGTTTATTCACAATTCATAGGCTTCAAATTGAGATGTGCTCAAATTTCTCAACCAATCCTGAGAAGTTGTTCTCATTAAATGATAATAAGATGAAAATCAAATAATATATTTGACTAATTAGCATTATTTTTTAAGAAATAAATAAATAATAGTTTAAAAAAATTGGTTATTGTATTTATTAAAGAAATATCAATATTAATTGAGTCAATAATAATAATGATTTAAGTACATGAAATTATTTTTTCATTTAGAAATGCCCAAAAGGAAGTTTGGATTTTCGAGACAGCCAATGCAAAACTTTTGACAATAGACCATTCATGGGGAAAGTATATCAATGGGAATCTTTCATGGATGGTAAGTTGCGTGCTAATACATTATTAATTATTATAAGGAATATTTTTATTCTTCATAGAATATATTACACAATATAATATCAATGACACTCATCTGTTCCTTCTTCAAAGCCATTATGCTTTTGACCTTCTCAATATTGTCATTCAACACTATTATATAAGCACATAAGAACCCAAATGGATTAACATGTGTTTTTATGAATGTAGACTGTAATGTATAAAGGTCTGTGCAAAAAAATTCCTGTAAGATTTTCTTCAGAAAGAATCTCACTTCCACTTCTTCTCCCCCCAATGAGCAAACATTTGAGAATCTTTTTTATATCAAATCATAATATTCAAATAGTTCTCATATAAGGTCTCAATAAAGAGCTACAATGAAGATCTATGGGGATGATAAAAAGATTCGTGTGTTTCCCGGAGATTTCATTTGACACATCATGGAGCAGCGGGATAAAAAGGGATGCGGACGAAGAGTAAAGCTCAAGTCATGCTCTGTTTACTTTGACTGCAACACTAGCTCCCTATCCATTTCTAAATGTCAACTCATCTTTTTACTCTATATGACACGACGGAGAAAAGCTTAAACCATGGGCGTAAGCTATTAGATGATTTCCATACTATTTGATAGGGAATATAAGGCAGTGTGATTGAACAAGGCCAGTGGAGTCTTGAAGTCCATTGAAAGGAAAAGGATCATTTCATTACCCCTTTGAGTATACAAGAAATTACATAATGTATGTACACAGTCACACCATTCAGATGTGAAAGAGACGGAGCTTTTGCTATAATACTTAATGTAAATGTATTATGAGTAAAGTCTATTTGAGAGTTATATCATATAATATATAATAGACTATATTATTTATAAAGGAGGACTAAATGGATTCTTAAGTTAATCACTAATCCATTTTCTATTCAAATTATCAAAGGTTCCTGCTGGCACCTCATAAATTATCAATCTCCTTTTGACATTCATTCCCAACTTCTTCACATTAAAATTGAAAATTGAAAGATTAAAAGAACATTCATACTTTGATTTTGCCCATTATAATAGTTAATTTTGTATAAATTGCCTTACAAAATAACATTCGATTGCATATACCTAAAATTATACACAAATAATAAATAAACCTCAAATTAAAAGCAGGCTTAATGGAAAAAATTGAAATGTTTCGAAAAAAATTATAAGATAATTATAAAAGTAAATTTAATTTGACATTAAACAATACTTTTCCCAATTTTTATTTCATTTTGTAATTTCAGAACGAAGTCCCTGTTCTCTCACCTGCAGAGCCATCGGATTTCGATTCTTCGCTACACTCAATAAAAGTTTGATTGATGGGACAACCTGCATTTTAAATAACACTGCTGAACTCCATGTCTGTATCAAAGGAACTTGCATGGTAAGACACTTTCTTTATTATTTAAACCATCAATTCATTTACTTAAATGTTAAATTGAAAATGAAATTATTTAATTCCGAAGATGAACAAATTGTTGAGTTTGTTTTAAATTAGCTGATTACTCTGAATACATTTAGAACTCGCACATGTGCTGACAAGGCAGAGTTAGTGAGATTCGTTCTTTTATTTTTGACCCTCATTTGAGATGAAAAATTTGTTCAATTAAGTTTGACATCCGTGAAAGAGAGAGAGAAAGGGCCCCTCTTGACGCAACACCCTGGGGACTTTTGACTCAATCGAGATGCCTATTTGTATTATAATTCTCCTCGGATGTCTTCCCATCTTGTGAGAAATGCATGAGAAGCAAAATAATACGAAATTCACATGAGATCATCTAAAAGAAAAGTTTAGGATAGTTCACCATCAATACATTCAATAATGCAGAATCGAAAAACAATTAAATATTAAAGTATAATTAAGCAGGCGTGGATCCAGAGGGGGGTCAATGGGGTCAGTTGNATTAAATATTAAAGTATAATTAAGCAGGCGTGGATCCAGAGGGGGGTCAATGGGGTCAGTTCCCCCCCCCCCCCCCCAAGGTAAATTTTTTTAAATGACTATATTAAGTAATAAAAATTTGACTTTTGAAGGTTAAAAATCGATTTTTGCTATATAAAATTCGATTTTGATAGGTCTCTGACCCCCCAAAGGGTTTTTGACCCCCCCAAGACTTAATCCTGAATCCGCTTCTGTAATTAAGCAATGGGGCAATAATGTTAAATTCGGAGGTGTCGAATTTTGATGGTAAGTGCTGATGTGTCAGCAAGGGAAACCTCTCATCTAATTGTAAGGTTTGGATTAACTGGTGCACCAGTTAAATTCCCACATGATGGTGTGGGGATTTGGTCGGAAATTGAGTATAGGGGGAGGATTTATTTGGGTGACAGCGGATAACCTGGGGCTGAATGCTCCATTTCACTAGAAAAGTTCCAACAAATCCCTATATCTTCATTTTCTTTCGGTAAACTGGAAAAACGATTGGGAAAGTTTATTATTATGGAGATCTCGAGATAAATGCCTAATATTTGGTTGGCTAGTTATAATTATGACTTAGCGAGTATTTTCAGGTAGGATAAATCATATTCTTGATATTAACTCATGACAAATCAATATTAACTACCATAAAACATGCGTATAGATATAGTATTAGAAATCTTTGTGTTAGGATATTGGAATAATGGAATGATTAGCGACATAGAAAATTATATTGCTTGTCTGTGCTTAAACAAAAGAGTCAAGAATTAATGCCATGTTTCGGAGATTTTCACGCTTCGCCTTTGTGTTACATGATGCTCCGACGATGACGGTGACTTTTAAACGATTTAAAATGTCTTTAAAGTTAAAGTTTTAAAATCAAAGATCCTTTATAATACATCTGCCAGTTATATTATTTATAAATATACAAATTAAACAATTTTTAAATTGCATTTTCAGTTTAAGCGATGAGGAAATAAATAATAAAATTTTATTGATATACATCTAATTTCAAATAAATTTATTATATTTATAATTTACCTATTAAATATATTAAGCGTGCTTCGATTTAAAAGTAACATTTGAGTAACAATTAATTATAAATTCATCATTCATCTAATGCGAGAAAAGACATTATTAGTACAAGAGAACGATTATGACCATTCAAATAGCTGGAATTCCAAAATTGTTTTTATCATTGACTGAGAGTGTAAAAGAATTTAATGAAAAAAATCATTTGATTATTAAAGACTTTTAAGCGTGTTAAACAAAGAGTCAAAAGGGCGTGAATGCCATTGTGCGTGTACGCGGGTCTGCGTGTATTCCTTTTTTGCTCTTTGATTTGCAAAACTACCAATGCCATCTTCATCTTTGAAATTGTTGGAACGGTTTGCATAACTTTCACACTCCCGGTTGGAAGGCGATAAAAACTTATGTTGCGAGAAACGCAAGTTGGGCTCCTCTCAACTCTTCACGCACATGCATAATAATATGGCAAGAACTTTCCTCTCAAATCCTCAAATCTCTTCATTTAAATGCACCCAAGACCAAAATGCAAATTTTTAAAATTGACACGTTAAATATAGATACAACTATTTAATACCATACCTTACACATTCTAACTTAATTAGCAAATTATATAGATTAGAAAAGACGTACTAAATGCATAAAAACTGTAAGAACAAAGAGTTTTGTTTTGAATTTCGTGCATGTAAATATAACCCTAATGATAATATTATATCATTTTTTAAATTTTAACACGACAAATACTATCGGCACATTCTCGTTCATTAATTAATGGCTTTAGTTTGGATTTGCTCTTTTATAAAAAGATTTGTAGGGTTCTTGTAATGTTCTGTTGGACAAGAATGAGAAATGGGAAGGCATTGAACAGCTGAAGATAACACCAACTAAATTTACTTTACATGTGTATTATTTTTATCGGTTAATATCCCTATGATGGCGAATAATGAGAAGCAATTCGGAACGTTGAATTAGCAATTGAAAGAATTCAAAATTAAGTTCTAGTTTAAGGCACTTCACTTACCGTTTATTCGTACGCGGATCGTTTCTTCAATTTTTAATCATTCTGTTAAAACTACGTATAAAAGATTATTGTTAAAGTTGCTTAATATTCCATTTAAATTCTAGTAAACTCGTAATTTCAACTTCTAATTTCAAGCCTTCTTAGCTCAGGACAGGGATCGCCTTAGTGAATTCCAAATTTCTACCTCAAGTCTTGTTTTACACCTACATGAACACCACGTAAAGTTTCCATCGTACATTTGATACAAGTTTAATCTTCATCTTTCTCTCCAAAATGGTCATTCACAAGATTCTATATTTAAATGATATTTGACTTATATAGAGATGTAACCAGACCGTGTGGTTTTTTACTTTGCTATACTGGATTTATGCTAACTGGAAAATGCAATCATTAGGCCAAACAAAAACATGATACAAAAATACATGAATAGAAGATCAAATATGAACAAAAAGTTTGTAAGAGTAAACAACTCTTGAAGATATTCATTTATGCATGATGAAAATGGAATTGTACAAGAGCAAATTAAATTAGGCTCTTCAAGTTAAAACGAAACTCTCTCGATTAACTTTATCATCTTCATCATCATATCTTTTATTTTTATAGTGAAAAAACAATTGCAACTAGTTTCTTTATATGGTTGAAATTTCAATCTTGATCTTACTCCCTACCAAGAAATTGCACACATAATTATAAACACCCAAAGGATCCTTGTCAAAAATTTGCACACGTGCCAAATTGGAATCTCTCTTGTTTTCATTTAGTCTACCAAATATGAAAAATCCGTTGATTGGAATTTCCTACTTGTTCCTCATACACCATACAGCAATTCAGTAACAGTAAACAAATGAGACAAGAGAAATGTTCTCTCACCAAAATATTTGGAATTGCGAATTTAAACTTTTGATTGACTTATCGGCCTGATGCTTGCTTTACTGCAATGCAAGGCCAACCCATTGGACGGGAAGGAACAAGCCCTATAACCGACCGGTGTTCCAAAAACTAAGTTTAATCTACAAATGCCCCAATGGGTCAATAATTATCTAGAACAGACGCTACACATCACCTTAGCCAACAGGCTGAGAAGTTATACTAAAAATTTGAAATGGGCCCTAATAAGTACTTGAGCTCTTTTTTATTACCCTGGCTCTCATACACAACAGAGCATATAAGGCGAACCGAGTTAAAAGTTAACTTTTTAATAAAATTTCGAGATTAATTATCGAGATTAATTGTTTGTAAAGGTTTTCACATCTAAACTTAAAAATAATTTAACTTTAACTGGATTCAAATTAATTTTATCAGAGTGTTTAAAAATATTAATAGTTTGCTGCTAGATTGAAATTCGCATTGACCTCTTCGTACTATAAATATTATAAATTGTAAATTTTCATTCATCAGTTTCATCACTGATGAATATTTATTCTAGAATGATAAGTCATCATCATTCATCAACTACTTAATATTTATTAACATTACATGCGGTCAAAACAAAGCGTTTGTATATTGTATATAAAAATAGGTGTATTTAATTATCCGAATGTAATGAGCCGCTTGGGGCTTTGGAGCGTATGAGAAGTTAATTCATAAATAACTAACGGTCTGGAGACCCGAAAGGGGAAAAATGTATATGAAAAAGAGGGAAACTCGTGTCAAAATGAGAGACAGATGCGGAGTGATAGGATATGATTATGAAAGGATTTAGGAGATTCCGACGGCTCCTTCGCTCCCTTCCCTTCCTATGCTTAAACATCCTTAAAAGATCTAGACAACTTTGGCCCTAAAGTGTATTTAGGACGTAATTCATCTTCTCTCTTCTTATTTATTCCATCCTCTCATTTTCCCTTCGCTCCCCTTTCCCTTCAATAGCAACAACCAGCATATTGGCCAAAGGGGCCAGAAATAGAGGAGAAACTCTTGTATTTCTCATTAACCTCTCTTCCTCCTATCAACCATGACCGTACATCTAAATTACCTAGTTATGCTCTGCTCATCCTACGAATCTCCGAACCCTTCAACCCTTCTCTCCTTTCCCAGGGGCACTTGGAGATTTCTCATATCTTCACTGGCTCTTCAAATTATGAAAATGAAGATGACCACCATGACTTAAAGAGTTCTAATTAAAAATCATTTTATTCTCCATACAAATATTCTTAAAACTCTTCACACTTTCCCAGGTAAGAGAATTGCCGAAAGTATGAAGAGACGAGAGAACAAGGAGGGAATTAAAGCTTGAAAAATTCTAAGCATAAGATAAGAAAAAACTTCGGTGAAGAGACGACGGGTGCCTTTTTCTCCTTTCTGATAGGACTAAATGTAAATCTCCTGTTGGATTCGATTGGAAGTGAAGAAAAACTTGATTTAATTCACTTATCTAGACTTAATTATTGATAACTCTTACATACATGAATAGTTCTTGAAAAAATGAGATGCAGATGCAGGAGAACTTCAACAAATCTCGTAGCCCGTAGATCATGATAAAAAAGCCTTATCCATGTCTTGTTCATTCAAACTAACGAGTCGTAAGCTAAAATCTCTTTTTAAACGAAGAGACGAATATAACATCTATTAAGATCAGACTCCTTTGGTCTACCAAACCACCCTATAATATGTATAGTATTAGGCATCTATAATTAACTATACAAATGTTTTATTGATTAACGTTGAACAACCTGTATTTTTATCTTTTGTACCATTTTATTTGCATTAATAACAAATATTTTTATTTTCTGCCTTTTAGCTTCTAAAATATAATTTTTACAATTGCTAATTTAATTGCTACAAAAGAATTTTCTACTTTTTGAAATTCAACTTCCTAAAAAGCTTGGTTAAAAAATAAATCTCGTTTACTATTCAAAATGCATTCAATTTTATTATATTATGTGACCACATTACATGAAATATCTTTCATTTTAAAATAAGTATACAGAAAATCATGTAATAATTGATTGAAAATTGTATAATTGTATAATTGTAAATAATTGATTTGCATTAAAAGTCGAAAGTTTATTTATTTAAAAGAATTCTTAAAAATATTTCTACTTTTCTTTTAAAGTTAGTGTTGAAAATTCACTTTAAAACAAGTCTATCAAAAACCAAGAATTAATCTTTTAATTTTAATACATTGAAAGTCAAAAACAAATGTAGTTAAATACCTTAAAGGCTTGCATTGTTCATTTTCATGAATCAATTTGACTTCTCATTTATTGAGGATCCCCATATGAGCGATAAGAGAGAGAGTTGTGTGTGTATCTAGGTGTTAAAGCGAAAGGGCCGAAGTGGAATTGGTCGTTTGCTAGCAGGCAAATAGGAAAATGAAACCTTATAAGTCAGTAAATGTGGAGTGTAGGAAGTGGAAGTCGGAGTGTCGAGGGTAATAACGTTGCCTCTTTCAAATCCCACTATGCGACTCCAAGTTATCTTTCAAATTACTTCAAGACTTTTCATTTCATTCAGTGCTGGAAAGTCCTTGAGAAAGAGAGAGATGTAAAGATGTAAAATATCGAAAGTGGCCAGCGGACCCTCGCAATCAGGGGCGGATCCAGGGGGAACTGGGGGCAAGTGCTCCCCTCCATTAGTGTCAAAATTTTAAAAAAATATATAATAAAATAGTAATTTTTTGAGTTATATTCGGAAAAAATTTCCGTGGGACCTTGGGTCCCTTGATTATTTTTACGAATCTTCAGTTATCCTGAAAAATTTCTTTGGACCTTTAGTCCAGTGATTGTTTTACCAAGTATAGTGGAAATATTTTTGCTAGACCTCTGATCGACTAATAATTTTACAGATATTTTTAAAGAAATTTCTCAGGATCTTTGGTCAACTTATTATTTTATTAGATTTCTGAAAAAAAAATTCTCTATAACTCTGATCTAGTAGTTATTTTTACGAATACTTGTATATTAAAAAGAAATACTTTATACTGCTAGTCTTCCATAAAATATTTTACGAAATATACTAAAAAAATTCTTAAAAATATTAAATAGATAATATTGCTTTTGGGGACTGTGCCGCCCCCCATTCCAAATTTCTGGATCCGCCTCTGCTCGCTATCTATGGCTTCTCTTCCAACTCCAGGACTTTCATGAATCACCCTTATCTCCTCCACCTGTCTATAATTTCAATACTTAATCGCCAAAAAATGTCTCTCTTTCGAATATTCCGAACTTGCTCCTAACGAGTGTTCAATAACTCATACTACGCATACCTGAATTAATTTCACTCAAGAATTTAACTCTTTTTGTTTCTAACAATTAAAACTCCACTTAATTCCACAATCTTGGTTTTTAATACATATTGTAATGTTAAGTAAGCATTCTTTTCTCATTAAAGGCTAACTATTTAAAAATACTATTGTATACAAATAATAATATTAATTCTTTATTATAATAAAGAATTTGGCTAAAGATATGAGAGGATTTTTATTTGTTTATTTATTTATAGCATATGAAAATAATTAGATTGAATACAGTATAAGTATGAATGATGTATTCTCAAATTGTATCCACCCAATATTGCTTTTGCCTTCATTTTTCCACGTGTTTCTCCTTTCAATTTTTTGGTGTAAAAAATTATTTTCCTTTTGTTCTCTAAATTGAACTGACGCTGATCTTCTTTAGACTCAAACAAATATCATTTTCTAAAATCAAATTTCGAATTATTGAGTGACTTCATCTTTTATTCACACTCAACTTGTAAAGTATGTTAGTTGAGACTTAAATGCGTGTTCTGGCCTCGCGAATCATGTTACATTAAATAAAATCAACTCTCAAATTCGTTGAATCTTTATAATGCAAATATTGAATTTTAAATTAAAGAGTGGATGGTTGTACTTGAACTGAATATTTGATCAGGCGTAATCCCACAACATTTGATTGAACCTGTTACACATCCCCGTCCAGCAATGCGGAATTAAGATATGAATGGAGGAGGGTTTAAGATTTTAATTCGAGTTAGGCCAAAATGCTCTCAAAAGCAATTCATATTTCCTTTCATAAAAGGTGTTACAGCCGATGAACTTCCCAGATCAACTACACAACAACAAATATGAAATATCCCACTCAATAAATTTCATCTGTCAGACTTGAATTACAAACCACCATGTTACGTATCAAAAAGATGAACCTTATTCACTAATTCCAACCATCAATTACATTAACTTTCAACATACTTTATGATGTAAAACACGGTACCACAAAAAACATAATTTCAAAAAACACCACATTTTGTTGAATTTTCATTTAAAGTGGTTGAATTCTTATTTTGATAATTTCCTTCGAATGCTTATTAGATTCTCTATCTTGTCAAAACTATAAACTAAACATTAAATAGCATTAGAAATATTAGAATAGTTGGATGATTTTCTTACATGACTTTGCATAACTTTTCAAATAATTAAGTAGCAGATGAGTTATTCTCTGAATAAATTCCAAGTTTTCACATCAGACTTCCTCCTAAATATTAATATTAATAACAATAGAGTCATAAAGGTACTTGAACTTTGAGTTTTTCTGGCCATGAAGAAGCATTTTGGATGATTTGACTTGATCGATAACATTTAAGCTTACAACCTTCTCCTCCTCTTTAGAAACCCATAAAGGCTACAACACTCCATTCAAGCCGTTGATACTCGCATTGTTGTTTTAAATAATGTGTGAAAAGAGCCATTAGGTTTTTGAGCATAAAAATCTCACCGTTGTGGAGTGATGAGAGAGTAATTTCCCCTCGCCATCCTAATTGCATAGAAGGTGATTGTAATTGATACAGCTCGTAGAATAAATTTATTTATAAAGAGGAAATTGGCCATGGATGAAAGAGGGAAGGAATAATGAGGCAATTGAAAGAGGAAGCGAACGAGCGTTGAAAATAATAAATGCTCCTAGGGGCACTCGTTTGGCATTAAATTAATTCAGCTTCATTTCGGCGTTCGGAGAGCTTTAAAGGCCTTTGTTCCCAAAATTCCTCTTCCCCAGTTCCGATGACTTGGGCCTAAAGACTCTCATCCCAACCAGCCCCATATGATCCCACTCTCACTCTGCTCTGTGCATTTAACTACATTTTTATCAAATGCTCCCCATGCATGTGTGAATGTGAATAGCGTTGGCTTTTAAGTCACCAGTCCGGAATCCGCTAGCTCTCTTCCTCCTCTTTCAAACTCCACTAATTTCTTCTCTCTTCCTATTATACATGTTATGATGATGTATAAAGAGATGAACCTCCGGAGGTTGGCCAGTTGACTTGAACCTTTTGGCACGTTCCGTCCTCATCCCTCTTCCTCAACCTTCATTTACCCAGATCACCCCGTATTTTAACAAATTGTCATAACCAGAGCATTGAGCTGGACCACAAGTCTGACTGTCTGACTCAAAGTCAATTAAAGTTATTCAGTAAGGTTTAATAATTTCGAGGAATTTGGACATTAATTTTGCAAGTCTATGGGAGCTGAAGAATAAAACGAAGTAATATTAAGTTGATAGGGAA
The DNA here is from genome assembly GCA_009869795.1 of Neelides sp. FZ-2019. Classification (NCBI taxonomy): domain Eukaryota; kingdom Metazoa; phylum Arthropoda; class Collembola; order Neelipleona; family Neelidae; genus Neelides; species Neelides sp. FZ-2019. The sequence goes on along the minus strand of VJMY01000006.1, from coordinate 342,331 downwards.
GGAAAGAGGGAAGAATTCCGCACCACGCAGCAGGCCAAAGACATAAAAAGAGATGAAAGACAGGAGCTGAGATCAAAAGTGTTTGAGAGTCTCTCGAGATGAGTCGGCTGTTGAGTTCATTTCAACTTCACCAGTGTGGAAATTCAAATAAATTGAGTAATAAAATTGACTTTTCAAAAGTGAAGTGATTTTATAAAATTTTCAATATTTCTAATATTTGGCCAATATCAAAATAAGTTTATATATTATAGTAAATTTAAGATTATCTTTATATTATTAGGATTTCTTTCTTAAACTTCTTGACAAAAAACAGTGTGCGGTGCGTATAAAGTGTCAAAACTCTTGAACGTGTCATTTGTTTTAATCAATTTGATCGAGGAAAAATGCGTGACATATCCGTCATTTTGCATTGCTATTTGATTTCCATTACCATCCTCTTTTTTATCAATGTAAGTCATTTATAAACTTTTTTCTTATAGGAAGAAGATTTCCAAATGATTGAACTATCAACGTAAATATAAGATAGTAAAAATAAGGAGAGCTTAATAGGTCAAAAGGGGAAAAATCTAAGTTTTTTCGCGACTCTTTGATCGGGCTGATCAGTCGGAATTGTAACCCCTGACTCGAGGTGAAACTTGTGTTAAACATATAACATGAGAGTTTACTTTAGTATTATGTCAATTATCTTGAGTAGCAAAAAATTTGAGCATTTAATAACAACTATGAATTGCAATGCATTCATGCAAGACTTCAAAGAACCACTTGCCATTTGGTATCTCATTTACGGATGTCATACTAAATACATTCATACAAGATCTGTTTATGTATTATAATGAGCTCGTTATAATAAATATACGAGTTCTCGTTTATGTCAAATTCAACTCAACTCATACACGAGAATTTATATCCGAAAAATTTATATCGAAGATCATTCTTATTTTGAAGTTTTAAATATAATTAAACATTGTTTAAACCATTATCTTATCGTTGATACAATAAAAATAAATATTCTTACCAGTTATGAAAATATTACTATATAATCTTTGGTTATACAGGGTCATCAATATCTTCTTTCCGCCTTGCTGAATTTCACTCTCTTAATTCTCATTCTAGAAATTCAGAAAAGCTGAAAGAAGATTTTGACGACCCTGTATATTATAGCAGCCATGATAATACGCTTATGATGTAAAAAAAATGCAATGCTTTTGCAAACGAAATATAGTTAATGAATATCAGAATCTCATATTTATGATTTGTATATAAAAAGCAGAACTAAATTGTAATTTCCTTTCATGTTATATATCTCATAAAACGAATTGGAAGTTTTAAAAATGGTTAATTCATGCAGCCATCAATATTTATTGAAATTAGTACATTTTGGATCTGTTTTAATCATTAATTTAAACCAAATGCAAGAACGCATCACAAATATAAAATAAAAACAATTTGAAGGGGAATTGAATTGTCTATAATATTGCATTCATTTCATAGTGAACCAAAAATTATTTCTATTCCGTATAAAAATTAGGTATTTAATAGTTACTAAATTATATTTATTATATTCTTAGTTATTTCAGTGGGAATGTGTTTGTAATTTATTTTATTAGTAGGTAGATTCTATAAATATTTAACTTTAAGTAATTTTAATATAAAATTTTAACGCAATTCTCGTATGTTATCAAAATAAAGGGCTCAAGGAACACAATATAAAAAATGAATTAGACATTTATGTGTCAACTAATAAAAGGCCAAATTAAAGATAATACTATAAAACTATAAATTAATAAATAACAATACCCCTACGAGACATTTCGCGAATGTTAACAAGTGTAAAGGTCGCATAATTTACATTGACAAGGACTTGTCTCCATATATGACATTAATATTTCTAATACACTAACTAATATTTCATGTATTGAAAATTGACTCATTTGGTATTCGCTAATTTAACATAGCCAGAATAACACATAAAGAGTAATTAAAACTTAATTTCAATTGCATTCACAATTCATCATCCGAGCAGCTTGTGTTATCAAGTGGCAAAGGCGTTGATAACTTATTGTACGTCTTTTATTTATAGTATCGCTCATCAAATTGATCATCCATTACAAGAGAATAAAATTAAAGCCATATGAAGGACAATGGAAAGGATAGTTCACAAGTTCATGTGCTCATCTTCTCATATCTGAGAGTTCATTATGCGGCATTGGCACTTAATTAGCAAAGCAAATAGAACCATAATTGCAATTCCTTGGATGAAAAACTCGTGATTTAATGAAAACTTATGCATGAAGGGAAGCCAAATTAAGAAAATGCATTTGAGATGCAAGCCACAGGGGTTAGATGCTAATCATAGAATAAAAATAAGATTCACCTTTCCCTTCTTCTTCCTCATATTATGCTCATTTTAGGAACAAATGAGAGAAACCGGGTACTTTTCCATCTTATGAGATATACACTGGGATTTATTCAAGTTAAAAATTTTTTAAATTACACTAATAAATATTTGCTTACGCCTTCTTTCCCTCTCCCTCATATTAGGTGAGATTACAATTCGCAGATTATTATATTTTTACTAAAGATGTGTTCATCTTCATCACTTTGAATATTTCAATGTATAATATGTATGACTCGTTTTGTCTTCATTACCAAGTTTAGCCTAGGATTAAAGACCGCGCACAAATAAACTTGAAAGAATTTTTGAAAAAATTATTTTGGATCTGATATAAGAAATTTTCTTATATAGAAAAGGCAAAGGCAATTTTTCTTCATATTCTGCCCACGAATTGAGATGTAAGTAGTTGAGACTCACATTTAAGTATTTTACATTCAGCATAAAGCTGATGGAACTTACGGTTGATCTTCTGATGAGATCGAAATAGGAAATCGTTCCATTACTTTCGCCCAAAGCTTCAAAGCCTATTTTGACTTTATTGCCTTCTTCAATAATCCCAAATGGCTATGTATAGGTATACAAGCAATTAGAGCGTCATTTATAAATCACTAAAAACTTGCTCTCATTCACATTTATTCCCGATGACTTAATTTTTCTAGAAAGTCCTTACTGAAAATGAACTTTACACTTATTGTGAACATGGTTTGAGTTAGCAAAATTATTAGACACTTGAAATTGAACTTGCTGAATTGCAGCACACCAAATGATAAAAATGTTCATACAATTAACGTAAAGTATAACAAGTATTATGGAAAGTAAATAGTTGTAAGCCAAAAGTCATGATATGGATAATGGAAAAAATCCTTAAAACCAACCGAAAGGATTATTACCCTTTAACATACAATAAGACTCGATGGCAAAGACCCAAAAGGGGTAATTGAAGGATGATTTATTAGTTCACTTTAAAATTTAAGCATTATTATAATAAATTATTATTATATTTCATAAACTGTAATTTTCCACAAAGAAAATACATTTTTAATATTGCCATTTATGGATTGAAGTCTCTGCCATATAGATTTCGATTCACATACATTTACTACATTGTTCATTTAGACAAACTAGGCAAGATAAGCAGATGCTTCCAAGAAGATGTAACTTGGTAGGGCGAAATTAGCATAAATAGGAAAGAACCTGAATTCTTTCCCTGAACCTAGGGAATGGTATTGAGCAGTATGCCAGCAGCATAGTATACACCAACATGTTTAACGCAATGAACAGGAGTAAAAGCACGGACTCGAATAATGTCAAAATAGGAGACTGACATGTCAAAGGATAATAACCAACCAAGACATTCATAATATATTTTGCAGTGAAGAATGGGTCTGTCTGAGAGTCAAAAGTGTTGGACACTTGATCAACCTTTAGGAACTTGTCGGAAAGACACCAAAACTTTGTCATGATTTCTAAGAACAATAACACACGGAAGTTGTGATCCGAAACCTTGATAAACACTTATGAATAACGAGGGAAAATATAATCCTTTCAGACGAAACTTTTGAGTGTGTGAGAGTATCTTGTGTCTTGAGTTCTGTATTTGGTGTTTGTTTCAATTATTCTATTGTCCGTTCTTGATCCTCAGCTCGTTGGTCTGGGAAAAATAGTTTATTAATTCAGACCGTATGCATAATAATATGAAGGTATTTGTATTGTATGTGAAAGAGAAGATTGTGTATTAAAAAGTAAATACAAACACACACATATGGAAGCTGCAGGAGTTGGATAAGGAGATGAGCCAAATATCTAGGATGCAGAATGTAAATGAATGAAACGGGTTAGGAAACTCTCCTGACTCCTGGAATTCTAATGAATAATTACCCCTCTGACTCTCATTCTCTTTGTTTTAATGGAAAGCAAATATTTTCTCTTGTTCTCCTTTCTAAATGTTTAATACGGCAAATGCTAAATGATAAGTTCTTTACATTGTTTTTATTCATATGTAAGTAATAATTTCAAAAAATAATGTGATATGCCAAATAAATTTATTTTTAAATATTATACTTGTATAATCGTATAAAATTAATAAAAATAGTTGTAATTAAGTTATTCTGTTTGTTCAAAAAAGCTAAGTTTTGAAGCATTTTACTGAAAATACCAATGTGAAATTAATTGGAAATAAAAGAGACATTGTGATAAATAATGAAGGGAAGGACTCTGGAAATGGGATTTTAAGAGATGATTTCCATGTTTAATTAAGTAAACTTCCGTGACGGGACTCGGAATCTGAAAGTTTATAATATTTCCAGCCGATTGGATGTGACGGGATTGCGGGTTCCCAGCGGCGGCCGGACCGATGTGGGGTGTGCGGAGGAGATAACTCAACATGTCGCGTCGTTTCTGGGATCTTTACTCGACCACAGGTAGACAAGAGGAGATACACTAGAAATACGAGAGATCCCTTCACGGTGACTCTCATTTGGCCAACAAGGATGTAAGACTTAATGTTTGGACCACCTGAAAAGCCCCACTTCCACTCCGCGCCTCCCCAGCCTCCCTTATAATTTATGATAAATGAGTCAAGAGAAACTCAACTCCTTGGCCCTCCTCGACAAGGCAGATATTTTTATTTTATTTTATGTTCTTCCCTCACCCTTGGGTCATTTATTTCCGAATTCTCCTCTTCCTCACCCCACATGGACAAAATGTTTTCCGCCAGCTTCCCTCGTGTCGTCTAATTTATGTTCCTCCCATGGTCTCGCTTCAGACCTCAAAACTGATTTCTTTAACTTACCCAATCTCAATTCCAAATTCTCTCATATTAAAAAGACTCCCTTATCCCTTAAATATATTAAAAAATACCCTTTTCAAATATACCAACTGTGCTCAAATATATTGAATATACTCTGTTCAAATGCAGTTGGAACTCTGAAGTTCCTCCAGTTTAAACGCTCTTTTGAGAGAAATTCCCTCCGTTTGTCTCGCTTCGACCACTCGGAGTTGAAAAAGTCACAGCTGTCTAACTCGCCTCATCACCTCTCAAAAATTTCACCAAAGGATTGAATTACATATTTGGAGGCTTATGAAACATTTCCTCTTTTGGAGTCTTCCAGCCGCTTGAGCCCTTTGGCAGACAAACTCTTAAATCAATCCTTTTCCTTCTCTTCACAAAACAAAGAAGCGATTAGAGATCCTTCAGATTTCCCATTTGGCCCAACTTGGCCATTTGAAGACAAACAATCCCAATCTCCAGCAGTGAATTTCCCCATTACCTTTAACCTTCTTCACCGACAAAATATTATATCTAGAATTTTCAAATGAGCATATTATCTTTGACTCTCTCAATATCAATCATAATCATAAAACTTAAATCAAAACAATGTTTTCATTAATTTTTACCTACTTTCTATGAATTGCCAGCTTTATGTGATTTTTGTAATTACTAACATTTAAAATTTCCTCCTTTGGGCACAAAATCATTTAAAATTTATTACTTTTTTAAATTTATTTCCTATACTGTATTGATAATTCTATCATATTTTTTTCTATGCTTATGTTTAGTCAAAGCTGTATAAACGACTTAATGGAATTTTATATACAATTTAATAATTCTGCTATAAGAACTCGTATGAATAGAATGAACATTATTACTTTTTAGCTCCCGGTTGGATACAACATGGTTGCCCACTTACCAAGAGGTGCTTGTAATTTGAATATTACTCAAATTAGGAAGTCACCCAACTTCCTAGGTAAGCCATCTCGACGACATTTTAAAGCCCCTCACATAATGAGTCAGAGTCGTAACTTGTGTCTTTTATGACCCTCCACCTTGAATAAGAAAATGTGTCGGTTAAATTGTAATTTGTAGCCAGAACCTTTTAATTCTCCCTTTCAAAGCGAAGATAATAGGACTAATTCCAAAATAGCCATTTCTTCACTACTCCACGCACACACATTTTTATTCTCACTACCTAATAATATTCTCATATCATATTTACACTATAAGATATTAAATACACCTTTAAATGAAAAGGGTAAAAAGTATTGTGTATAAGGGCTTGTTGAGAATACCAAGAATTTCCATTTGGCACGTTCGAGTCCCGCCCTTAGAAGGCGATTAATTCATCTTCACGACCTCCTGAATTCACTTGTATTTTTTTCCTCTCATTAAATGCACGGAGTGAGAAATGCTTAATGGCTCCTGTCTTGTTGGCAGCTCTGCGGAGGAACGACGGGAGCTTCGTTCTCAATGGGAACTGGGCTATATCATGGCCGGGGGAGTATGAAGCAGCAGGGGCCAAGTTCCAATACACTCGCCAAGATCTCAAGTCGCTCGAGTCAATCGTGGCTACTGGACCTCTTCATGAGCCAATTGACCTTCTGGTCAGAATTAAATTATTATAATATGCAATGCTTACATTTAGTTTTTTAGAACAATAAATCTTTATTGTATATTTTAAATTCATTTATGTGTGATACTGTTAATAAGCATAGGATTTCCCTTTGTCAGGTATTATACCAGCAGCCGAATCCTGGAATCAAGTATGAGTATATGATTCCAATGAGCGATGAGTCGAGTGGAAGTCGTGGATCTTCTGGAGGGCAGCAACATTCAGTAGCTGATCCTTTCCCCAGTGTGAGCCACCAAGGGCAACGTCAAGGAAGCCCGAGGTCGCTCATTCCTCCATACAGCATTATCCCTCAGCAGAGTCCGCCGGGTAATCTGGTCGGGAATTTGAATCATAATCCTGTAAACACGATTCCTTCATTTCCCTCTGGGAACGGCGGCAGTGGCCCAGGTGGATTCTTCCCAAGTGACTCGACAAATGTGTACAACATCCAAAGTTCAGACCCGGCGAGCCTCCAGCCACATGGAAGTTCTGCCGCGTCGGGCAATCCACTCCTGGCGAACCATCAAGGGCGGAGGCGACACTCTCATCACAACAATAAATTAAACGCCCAATCGGAGAAAAAGTTTTATTGGAAGATCACTGCCTACACTAATTGCACCGAACCATGTGGCGGAGGTAAATTTTTCCTTTCTATGTCACACACACATTATAAGAAGGAAATGATCCGGTCGCCCTAATTTGGAATGAGAATGGATGTGTGGCACTCAGGAATGTCATTGTCATCATCATGAGATCGTTTTCTATTTCAATTCACCTTTCCTCTTACCTTAATTCTCCAGGCACTTTGGGTGGCCGAACATCCCCATTCAATATTTTATACATGCCACCCTGCCTTTGGATTCCTCTCTCTGTTAATCACATTGAATCATGAAAATCATGATATGAAAAAGTGTCGTGTGCCGATCAAATGTCATATTTTTCGATCCGTATATTATTGATACAGACATAACTGTGTAAATAGATTTAACTTTATTATCAAAAAGTTTTATTGTAACAGATCGTTGAACAATAGGTTATTATTATTTTATTTAAAAATATTTTAATAATATTAAGTGACATTAATAATTAATAAATATAATTTTTGTATTTTATCCCAGGCACACAAAGAGCACTTGTTCGGTGCATTCGGGCATCAAACGGAACGCCCGCCCCGGACCGCAGATGTTCGGGAGATGAGAAACCACTTGGTCAAACCATTCGGTGCAACTTGAAGCCTTGTCCTGCAGAGTGAGATGCAAAAGATTATTTACTCTAGCGTTTAATTGCTTAAACATGCGTAACCGAATAGAACATTTATCTCTTCAGAGACGTTTCTTTCATGAACTTGTTACGAGCTGACGGCTCTCCTCATTAGTCACTAATAAGTATACAGAATATACACGCACAGAGAAACTGGCATTCATTGAATGGAAATCTTTACATTGTAGATTCATTTACACTAAAAAGACTTTTTCTTTCACTCGTTGGCATCAAGAATTTTAATAAGAAAATTTTAAACGAAACATTATTTGAAATGATTTACACACATGTTTCATTACCTTATTTAACATTTATCAGACTGACTCGTTCAGTCTGATTCTGATGATGTGAAAATTCTTATATTTATCACATGAGAAAATTTGGACTAAAAAAAGCTTTTCATATTTATGCGATTTGATGACATTCAAGTTATTTTAATTTTTAATAATTTGGTTTATGTTTATTTCATAAATGTGTTGAATGAATTGCATGATAAACTACGAAAGGTTTCCGGATCACGGGATTAAATCTTCGAATGATCTGGAATTAAACGAGGGGAAAAAGTAATGCTGACCTAATTTGAAGAAACTCAATTTTTTTCCCCGACGCTGCTCAATTTAAATTCATTTCCATTAGTCGTTATTCGGTGGAATATTACATCTCTTCCTTCGGTTCATCTCATTACTTCATTAAGCTAATCGTTTCATATTCAATAAAACTTCCATTTGAGTAAAATCACATGTATTTCCAGATTTTTCATAAATCTATTTTCAATAGCTTAATCATTAAAAATAGCAATTTCATATGAAGTTTATATCTGTATAGTACTGAACTTGCTAAAATATACTATAAATATATGAATCTACCATAATATAAGCCATTATGCATATTATTTGACCCTTATCCTCCTCTTCTTAATTCTAAGGAGTATAAGTCACTTATCCTTCACCATCCACAATTGAAGATTGAGTTATGATCTTTTGAATATGAGGAAGGAAGTATTTATATTTATGAATCTAAACATTTTCATGCTGCCCTAGATTGTTAAATAGAACATTCTTATGAATTGAGTCAGCCAAGTCTGAAAATGCTGAGTTAATTTGTCTCAACACAGGTGGATCAGCGGGCCTTGGTCAAGCTGTAGCGAGGGATGCGGCGAGGGCCACCAAACTCGAACGATCCATTGTCAACAGCGAGTGTCTCCGAGTCTGACGATGCGTGTGGCAGAAGGGGCTTGTCTCGGAGTCCAGCCAGACTCGCGGATGTCGTGCTCTATTAAACCTTGTCATCGGTGGGAAGTGACTCCTTGGAGCCAGGTGCCTTCAACCCCTCCGTCCCTCTTTCTCCATAACTCATCTTTGATGACTCAGGCCACCAAAGATTTATAACCGCCCCTGTCACCACATCTACTCCAACAAGGAGTAGAGGGAGGATTTTACTTGTAAAATTTTTACACCATTATTTTGTAACATATCTTTTGGTTCGTTTAGTGCTCAGCTCGGTGCGGGAGCGGGATTCGGAGCAGAACCATCGAGTGTCTGGATGCCGAAGGAGAAAAGATCCAAGCGGAGGAATGCGACCAAGTGGAGAAGCCCTTGGAAATTAGTCCTTGCAACATGGGCCCGTGTCATGGGTTCGAGTGGTTGATGTCGGATTGGTCATCCGAGTGTAGTCAACGGTGCGGGGGCGGCATTCAGACCAGACATGTTGTTTGCTCTGGACTGGGGCCAAGGGACAAGGAGAACTCCATAGATGAGGATGGAGAAGAGCAGCCGGATGATGGACGAGACTTCTATTGCGATGATAACAAGAAGCCGGGTTGGGAAAGAGAGTGTTTCAGTGAGAGGACTTGTGCAGACCCAACCTGGTTCACTGGCTCTTGGAGTGAGGTAAGATCTCAACAGATGATCTTCACAAATAGACTTCTATTTATTCTCCCACTCACTTTTCTTAATACCCTTATTTACTTCTGATGTGTATGTTAGATCATTTTGACTACTTTTGACTCTTATAGTTATTACTGGATAGTTGGATTCATAATCATTTTACTCTAAAGAAAATATTTATAAGGGAGTACATACAGGGTTTTATACACAGAATGATATAATTATTGGAAGAGAAGGAGGATTGGTTTATGTTTCTTTCTTACAAATTAAAATTCCTCTTTTCAGACTTTTATTATATTGCTCGTACCTACACACGCGGAGTAATAGAAAGGTTTTATGCTTTCTCGTAATTATTTCAAATTCCATCCATCTGGTTTAGTCAAATGTAACCTCACGCACTACTACTTAAAAGACTTAAAACTCATTTGATTGGAAAGTCTCGCGGTCCCAGAGTCAATTCATTTCCCTCACATTCACTTTTCTGCCTATCTTCTCGACCTTTCTCAAAGAAGTTCACATTTTATGAGTCTTGAAGAACTTGAAGGAATTTTAAAGTGTAAGGAGATAAAATATTAAGACAGAACTCTATATGGAGCTTGTGTGTGTGTGCGAACAGCTCAAATTAAACTTGACTTGGCCCACTCTCATTTATAGAGTTACAGACTCCAAATGTCTGGATGCGAAGCTGAGTATTTAAATGAATATTACCAGAATATGAGTTTAATTTGATGATCTTTGGTTGCTAAAATATTTATGCGAATCTACGTGTACAACTTTTGCTAATAAAATAACGTTGCGTGAACTCATAAAAAGAAGCTAGACATTCATACATTAAATATTTAGGAATATTCAGGAAAATTTATACCTTTGATTAAGAATCCAATTCCATTTTTGACTCATTGAGGTCTAGGATGATTTCTACAATTTACATAATATATTTTTTATCAAATAACAATAAATAATGGTGATTTACATATTTTATTAAGTTTCTATATGATTTTAGTGTTCTTCTGTTTGTGGCCCTGGACTGAAAACACGAGAAGTCCTCTGTGTTCTGTATAGCCGAGGAAAGTACAAGGTTGTTGAAGAGGCTCTGTGTCCCAAGACCCATCGCCCGGCCGACAGATTGAATTGTGAAGAAAATGCCAATTGTTCCCCTCGTTGGTTTATCACCGAATGGTCCGAGGTTCGTTGCGTATTGAAAATATGTCCAAAATTGGAAGAATTCATTGAAGATGCGTATGAAATGATCTCATTGGTTTATAAATGCCATTTTCCACAGTGTTCGACTCTTTGCGGAGGAGGATTCCAAAAGCGAGGCGTGAGTTGCCGAGACTCGAATTGGACGCTAAGTTCCTCGGACTGCTTGGACGGCGAGCGGCCGATGGAGCGGCGATCCTGTAATGAGCACAAATGCACTCTCAACAGTCTCTCCTTGGAAGACCAACTCATGCAGAGCGAGGGAGAAGAGGAGACGTCGAGATCCTCGCTGTCAGAAACACCCAAACCAGAATCCCTCTCAGCGAGCCATTCGGGGACTCAAAATGGGAATCAGAGCCAAAGTGACCAGAATAGTCAGAGCCAAAATGAAGAACCAGAAGGTTTGACATCTCAATACATTACATTTCACATCACATTCACCGAGAGATTCTAAGCCAATTTTATTCTCATTTACGGCAACTTTCTTCCTTAGATGGCGAATGCACGGACGAGTATCGGAATTGTGCCCTGGTCGTCCAAGCTCGTCTGTGCAAGTTCAAATACTACAGATCTGTTTGCTGCTTCGCATGCTCTGAGATCTAAAAAGGTGTAAAATGAATATGAAATTTACTTTTTGCAACGCATTTATATAATTTTAAAAGTACAAGATCCAACAATTAAGATTCATTATTACTACTGACATTAAATATTGTGAGTCGGGCAAGTCTCAGGTTTTACTTATCAAATAGCTTTAATTTGCGTGCTTTTTTGAAATTTTGACCTAATGTTAAATATACTAATTATACATGGCTATTATTCTTAAGAGTATTCATATTGAAAAAATACCTTTAAATAATGATTTTTATAAATAAGTGTATCATTCAATTTCATTATTAATTCAACATGTTTATTTTGTATTTAAAGTTTTCTTCTTTACATTAATATTTCTCATCACAATTTTGTCATTCATTTTGTTTCACGACTTTCCCTATTGTAACATTAAGTTCACCATGCTCCTATTAACCATGTAAATATGAGAAAGTGTATCAAGGAACAAATGCGAGTGATTAACAATGTTGCTTTTGTATATTTTAATAGCGATTAAATGTAACCTAACTTTAATTCTTGTTCTCTGATTTTATAAAATAAAATTTAATAGTATATGTATTATACATTTTTAATAATTTAACTAATGAACTAATATATTAATAATTAAAAAAGTTATGCATATTTGATGCATAATAAAAATTGTATTGTCATGAGTGTATTGTCATACTCAGATATGTCTCAGAATAAACTTAATGTATTTAGTTATTCTAATTATCGTGTACTATAATGCATGGATTTTAATTTTAATGCTCTCATTAAAACAAATGTTATCTCTATCAAATTTTAGTTATTGTTTGTATTTTATATGTAAATATTTATAAAATAAATGTAGTGTCCTAATTCATCATTTATGCATGTCAGTAGAAAAAATTAAAACATAAACGAACAAAAATTTTTTGAGAGAAGTCGTAAAGTCCCAATTACAAGAAATAATTGATGCAGCAAATTTGTAATATAGACTTTATTAATTTTATACCTACCTTAGATTCTATTAATTTTTAATAGATAATGATGATAATAGGTATGATTAAGTATATAAAGAATCCCATGAAATTATGACTTGATTTCAATCAATCAATACAGTTCACAATGAAAAATTGAGAAATTCAAATCTTGAAATTAGGTTAGTTAGCCATAGCCAACACTGCCCTAATTTTTAGACCAAACATATGATTAAAAATTAAATCTTGATGTAATTACAAGCTATAGACAATGGCTACATTAATACTAATGATAAGATAATTGCCTATATTGTTTAATAGCTACTTGTATAAATAATTTAATTAAACAAATAATCCGTGATTGTGCCATTAAGTTCCAATGTTATAAACTCGATATTGTTTTGTATTAAAAACTAATACGAGTTATATTATTTATTTAATATTCAAGCATGAATGGTGTTTTGATGTAAGATATTAAATATATAAAGTTTTTTTTATCCTAACCAAGCTTAAAATTAAAACTTAAAACTAATTATTGATGAATAAAGAAATATTTGTTTTTTAATTGTAATAATGTATTTTATTAATGGAAAGTAGTACCTACCTCTACAAAATCTCGATATCGTTTTTATTGAAACACGTAGATGAGCATTTTAATTACTATATATATTTGATGTTCAATTGACCATGGCTGCATTGACAATCTTTTTTCCATTCGTAATGTCAGTCCCAGCGCAGATGATATTAAACCCAGCGTTAAAGCCAACATTTTGAAGTGCAGCAATTTCTCCTCTGCTGATTCCACCCAAGACGAACACAAGGACATTTCTTCCTCTTCCATAAGGCGACCCGTTATCATGGGGTTTGCACTTAATTGCACTTTCATTCACGTGATAAAATTTCATCAAATCCTCCAACTTCTTTTCAATCAACGGAATATTGCTCGAAGGAGAAGAGAGAATTCGAATTATTTCATCCACGATTTTGGCAACAAAAGGTATGATCTTTCCATTGTATACATAACTGGGATGAGTTGATTTGTTTGGATCGGCATCTGAATTAATTACGGCATTTGCTGGTGGAACTAAAATGAAAGATTAATCCGTATAAATTTTGGCATGCTTATTAAATTACCTATGGCTTAAAATACATTAATTATACTTCATAATTCATAAAGCTGGCCCATTCTATCTAATTAAATATTGATTATTATTTTATTATTATATAATAAACAATATTTTACCCAGCTTTTTCAAAATCATTTGAAAAGGCACTTGGGGTTTCTTAAGATCTTTAGTGCTCTGAACAGAATCGCCAGGTGACATGCTTCCATAAACCTTATTGACTATTTGCGAAACGCTCTTGACACTTCCTTCGAGATCTAAGCCCTTTGAAGGATACAAAAGACCCATTGTCTCCATGTTGTGAAGCGTTATCATTTCTTTGAATCCGTAACTTTGAATGAATTGAGTCTTTAGTGATTGGAAATCTCGAAGTCCGTCTTGAGAGAGAGTGATAAGAGAAAAGAGACGCAAAATGGTGGTTTGATTGAAACCTCTGGCCATTGCATCTTCCAGATAACTGTTGATTTCTTTACTTGAAATATTTTCAAATATTTTATCTTCAAGCTCAATTTGTCTCTTGATGTCTCCGGATCTTTCTTTAATGATTGACTCAACGGCACTAAAATGGAGGGTTAAGGACTTTTGCTTTGAAATAATGTGATTTAGATCTTTTTCAACGAATTTTTTCACGGTTTTTAAATTAAAGCTGGAGCTCTTGAGCTTTTCTTGCTTTAACTCGTCAGCAATTTTGACGAGTCTTGGAATGACTTTTGAAATGTGAAGATTTCGAATTGTTCCAAATATCGTGTCTGTGGATGAAAGAATTTGTTTGAAGGAATCTTTCCCTGTGATTTCTGGTCCAAAAACAATGGTCTTCCCATTTATCCCATAAACTTCATCTAACATTGCTTCGTAATTGAGAGGAGTTAATAAAGGACTCACCTGAAATATTGAAAAATATGAATATAATTAATTTTATTAAGTGAAAAAGGGTAAATAACTTTTAACTTGTTTCTTAAATTTTGCTCAATCTTACAAAATCTTGAGATCTGTCAATAATAATCATGGTAGGAAGATCAGATTCAAATCTGTTGTGAGCTTTCAAGCTCTGAAAGTAAATTCGTTCATATTCGTTAATCATGCGAGATACATTTTGAGAATAACTTCCAATTGCAATCTAAAGCAGAATAATGTTAAAGAATGTTTGTAAATTGAATATAATAAAGTAATTTTGTATTTGATAAAATGTAAGAATATTCATATAATTGACTTGGTATGAGGGAATGAGAAAGATTACCATATGAAAGAAATCTCCGTAAATTCCTCTAATGTTGAAGATGGCTTTGGCGACTGCAGCCAAATAGGACGTTTCATTGTGAAGCCAGAGATTTTGAACGATGTCATCATATTGCAATGAAAGAATGTGGTCGTCAAGTGGGATAAACTCATATGCATACTGTCCAAAAGTTACATGACCATAGACTCCTTCGTACTCGAACAGTGACTTGATAACTTGCAAGAGTCGAGGAACAGCAATTAATCCGTATGTTAATACTTGGCCTCTCCCCAAATTACTGTTAATTTGATCGCAAACCAACTTGGCACTAATTAAATCCGAGCCTATGAAGTAAAGGTACTGAGAAATTTCAGAAGGAGCCGGAGGTTGCGTACTCAATTGAACAACTTTTTCTACTCCATGATCCCTGAAAATTGTTAAAAGTCATTAATTAAATATAATTTATTCTTAATAATTAAAAAAAATATTTGGGTTTTAATAGGTTCTTTTAGCTGACATTCTTTTGACTTACTTAAGAAATTGGAAATTAGCAATATGATCGAGTATGGGGATTAATTTAGGTTCGATTATTAAAATCTTCTTTCCTCTTAAGAGTCGAAGAGAGACCCCTAAATTCTCTTTAGAAATCGTTCGTAATAATGATAAATCAGGAGCCATTGTGAAATGATTGAAGTTTAAATGATTGAAACTAAAACTATTTATATCATTAAAATAAACTGAAGTTATAAAATAATAAAATTCGTCTTATCAAAAATGTATGCTAAAATTCTTTTAGTTAGGTAAAAGCTCTAAATCTCGTAAAATTTTTCAATTTTTACAATATGAAATACGAGTTCTCCGCAAATACATCGCACGAGTTATATTGAAGTCAAACCAGATCATTCAGTATACCTCGTCCGTGTCTATTCACTCTCCAATTTGTTTCCTCGATCTCGCTATTTTTGTGCATTGGGTTGTTGTACAATTAAAAGTTAAAACTAATTATAAATAGTTAAAATTAACCTTATAAGGAAAACAAGTAAATTAAAATAAATCCTCACGCTTTTAAACAATTTTTATCAAGAATGAGAATTATGAATAATAAATACATTTTAAATTCATGCATTATTAAAATGAAAAGAACGTCATTCTCTCATAAATATTTTGTCTTGTTGAAAGGTGGAAATTGATGTTTGAATTTGAATGAATTCGCCATTGAGAGTAATGTGAATATTTTATTATTTAACACTCAAACGCTACAAAGGTTAACAATATTTATATTTAATGTAATTCTTAAACGTACGTTATACACGAACTAGGTAGTACTCGTTAATATAATAATTTGAATCTTCATCAATAAGCAGTTTTTTTAAATAGCATAGTTTGCAAAGGTTTGTATTACGCAATAAAATGTAATGACTCTGGAGTAATATCAATAGACTTGATAAAAAGGTAATAAGACATTAATATTTATCATAATAATAACAATATGAAAAAGGCAGTATATCCTGTTTTTTTAAATACGTAAAAGCCAATAATGAAGTCTCTCATACCTAAAATCACAATATAAAAATGTTGATCTCTTCAGCACGTGTGCTTATTGACAATTTATATAGGTATCTAATATTATAAAATGTGCAATATTTATTATATTATAGAAAAGATTTTAAAATGGGCGGGGAGAACTCGGAGTCGTTTTTTGCATTTTAACGTTCGCCTTTATCAAGGTGATTAGCTCAAGACTTGTGTGGCTTTTGTGGACTTTTATCTTATTGTTAGAGAACTTCTTCAATGTGAGTTTCCGAGGGAGTTTCCTCTGCAATGAGGAGCTCATACTCCGACGCTGCATACTTATCCCAGTCAGATTCTCCTTCCAATTGTTCTTGACTCCCACAAGTTGTGGCTGCTGCGGCGAAGGGATCTCTCTGCTCGTGGTCCAAGTATTTGTCAAGATTGAAAAGGGTATTAAACACGTTGGCGGCCAGAGCAGGATTTCCTTTCAAGTCTTTCAGCCTTATACCTACAGCGGAAATGGAAGGAAAAAAGTCCATAAAGATACACATAACTCTTTCTGGGTACTTTGTATTTATATTATAGCTTGTATGTATATGGAGAGAGTCAACTCGTCTCTCCGGCGTCAACTCTTTCTCGACTATGTTCCCCCATTGGGAAACATTTTATTTGAGAAGAGGAATGTTGGAAATAAGGAGAGATATTTTGAGATTTAATTACCAGTGGTGGCGCAGTGGAGCATATCTACTACTTGACAGTACACGTTGGTGAAGTCGAGGGGCTCGATCCCCAAACACTCAATTCGACTTTCTTGCTCTGAGTAAAAATACTGTAGTTCGTAGGGACTTAGGATTCCATCCCCGTCAAGATCCAGGCATCGGAACCAATACTCTGAAAAAGCATACATAATATAAGAACACTGTACAGTAACTGCACACTAAATATTACAGTTTATATTTCTTTTCATAAAAAGTCTTTTTTTTAATAAAACACGGAAATACTCAGAAAACCATACATTATATATAATTATAAATACTGGATTATAGTAGGTAGATATAAAAGGTATAGCTTATGAGATTCCACAAATTGAAATATGAACTATCAATTTTATTATGACTTTTATCAGTAAAACTTTGAGAGAAATTTTTTTGCTACCAATAGCCGTGGGCGTTTTCTTATCTTCTTCAGATAGGAGGAACCAAACAAAGTCGCTGTATGTCATTTTCCCTGGAGAGCATTTGACAGGAGAAGAAACATCCCAACCACGGATTACCGTCCCGCTAAAGATCCTGTCAATGATCCGGCTCGAGAGGGCTAGAAGAGAAATTAATACATTTCTCCCTTCAATAAATTAGGTTTAGATTAGCTGGAAAGCCAGCTTTGGCGGAATGAATGTTTTTGAAGTGAATAGGAATTGACAAGGAAGGTGGTTTCGCATACCATGATCGCTGTGAGCTGCCAAGTCGTTCCGATCAATGAGCAGATCGTGATCTTTGTCCAATTCCCAAAACTTACAGTATATCACGTAAAAGTGCTCATAGGAGAAATACTCAGTGATTGTATTTACATCAGTCTCTTCCTCTAAACGTTTAATTATTCTCAGGAGGTTGGAGCGACGGAGCTCTGAAAGTGTCATCCTCCCAGTCCATGATCTATTCACCTATTGTTTTCCAAACAAACCCAAATATAAATTTATTGATCCCAATCCCCACTATAATAGGACGTTGATCCCTGGAGTGAGTTTTAATCTAATTATCTCGTCATTGTTCCAAAAGAGCTTTCAGTCAGTCCTTATTTTGGAGTGATTATTCGATGATGGCAATTTCCTTCGTGATTTATCATGCCCCCTCACAGACTCTCACACGTACGCCCCAATTTTGATCAAATTTTTGATAGCTTACTTTGTAGAAAATACGGGAAATGACAGTCGTCACGTAGCGGCTATGAAATTCAGGAGCATCGCGAAGAAACCCCAATCCTACAATGGGAAAATTAACCAAATTCTTTACATTTATGTTATTCATAAATGACTAGTTGGTTGCTTTTAAATAAGCAAATATGGGAGTTTTTTTAAAGTAGGGAATTTTAAAGAGTTTTTTTTAAAGAAATTCTTTAAAGGACTCCTTAAAGAGATTTTTTAGTTTTTTTAAGGATTTTTTTTAAATATTATGAGTTTTTTGGTCTAACCTGGATGAGTGTCAATTATGTCTTGAATGGTTGGAATGAAGTCTGCCATGTGAAGCTCAACTGACCGGATGTCTTCTTTCCCTTTGCGACCCAGCTGGTTCAAATGGGTCGCATTGTTGTCCCAAACAGGGGAATTCTTCGAGGCAGTGGAGAGGAGCCGGATGAATCTTGAGGCATCGTCGGGGCACTCCGAGATCATTCTCCGGTAAAAGAAGAGAAAAGACTTTGGATCCAACGACTCGTCTCCCTTCAACCCCAGGGCCATCCAAAATGACTTTTTCCAATAAAGGGGAACTCCGATGTTTGAGAGGAGCTGTGAAGAAGGAAGGGCGACAGGATTAATTTCAATTCATAATGACCACCTTCACTCACCTGTCCAAACTTTCCATATGAAATGGGGCCAGTTAGCACTTTGGAGATTTCCATCTCGGCCTTCGCGACTGATTCGTGGATGTAGGAAATCGGCGGTGGCTTCCCTTCAGGCCAGTAAAACCTCGGCACATTCTCGTCTCTCCTTAAGGACTTCAGTGTTGGTCTGCTGAAGGCTTTGACGGTAGGAATTATTTCCACCTATTCAATTCAAATTATGAGTTTAAAACAACTCTTCACCTTAAAAACAAATTTTACTATTATCTCAAAGCAAAAGAGATTGTGAGATTAATTTGACAGAGTCAATGTAAACTTTATCTCTTAAATTAAACCTCTTTTATCTTTTCTAATTTCGGGACTTTACACATAATAAAAATAATGATTGGGTACACAATCACTTAAATTCACATAATGTTTATATAGTATGGTATTATTAATTACAATATTAAATGTTCTTGCATCTTCTAATAATTAATTTAATTAATTAATAATAATAATTTTATTAAATTTTTCACCTGGTGACTTTCCGCTGTTGTTCGCCATGGTGCACTTGAGTTCACGCTGGTTTTCCTCGGCGTAAAGCTCGGATGGAGTTCCTTCACTTGTTGAGTCTGTAAATGAGGAGACGGAACGTGGATGTCACTATGCGCTGGAACATTTGAAATGCTCGGACTTGGAAAGTGTCCAACATTGCTCGGAAGACTCGGAACGCCTTGACTCACATGATGGTTCAGAACATGCGGTGGGTATTTCTCAAACAATTGAACTCGATCAGCGACGCTCGAACCCGAACCGAATTTGAGCATATTTGAGACCCAACCTTGCCGTCCGCCGCCTCCACTCGGATGCCCATGATCATCAAAATGCTGTTGGTGGTGCTGGCCATGGGGTTGATACTCTGGATGAGTTTGAAACCGAATTTTCCCTTGTTGAACTGCCATGGCCGACGCGAGATTGACTGAAGGTGAGGGAAGACGCTTTTGGAGTTCGAGCCGTTGCTGGGTTAAGGGATGCTCTTGACTTTGACGGATCCTTTCCTTTGCAAAAGCTATCCTTGGAGAATTGTTCGGACTAATGGGAGAAGCGGATTGCGTATGAGATTTCTCTCTGAGTATCTCCAGTGTGTTGGGGGATCCGAGCTCATGAATGACTTCGCCTGTTCGAAGGGCTCGGAAAAGACGTTCTTCTTCTATTTCTAGTTCTTGGATCTCAGGGCGGTGCGGCTCAGAGGAAACAATGACTTCATGAACAATTTCCTTTGGCCCGAGATTTAAGGTTTCTTGAGTATTCTTATTATTACTACTTCGATGAGCACTACTGGCATTTCTCGTACTGCGCTCAAGCTGGCTTTGGATTTCATTCGGCACCGCCACGTCGCGGGTGTTGTTTCGGAGATACACTGGCCCATGGTAGTTTGACACTTGGGAAATTTTTTTATTGGGTCTGTCAGGCTCGTCGAGGCGCTCGATGGGGATGTGCCTCTCGACGGGTCTGACACGATGAGTAGTCATTGAGATTTCTTGGATGAACGACGGGCCCAAGGGACTCTTCGGCTCGTTGTTCAAACTATTCACACTCACATTGTTTCTAATTACAATCGAAGGAGGGGCATTGCGACCCATTGACTTCTCCGTGACTGTTTGCCGTTGCGAGGACTCAGCCCAAACGACATTCTTCGTTACGGGTATAACCGTCACTTTGGGACTAGGAGGAACTGACTCACTTTGATTTGTCGTGGCTGACAATGTCGGCGAAGCAGAAGAACATTGTACAATTTCCGTGTTTTGATTCCGTTCTGGAGAAGGTTCAAATCTCTGAACAACAGCCAGGATGCTCTTGGGCAAAGACTTTTTGCTCGAGGAAGATCCATTGAAGTTCACTTGACCATTGGAGTTTCCAAGTCTTGAAATGTGCTGCTGTTGTTGCTGGTGGTGGTGGTGGGAGGAGATGACCCTGGTTGGGCTCTCGGACTTTGTAAATGTCATTTGCGGTGGCGGACTCTGCGAATGTCTGTTGATCTGAATCGAGGTGTTTTGCTGTTGGCGCTTGGCCTTGTCTCGTCGTACGAACGTGGAGACAAGATGTTCGAGTTTGGGGGTCAAGCCGGGATCGGCGAGCAACTCGAGCGTGTCTTCCATTCTCTTTTGTATTGGGTCTGGTCGCGGTGCTTTTGTCCAGGATTCGTAAAGGGCATCTGCATGTGAGTGAATTGCTTGTGCCAATTCAGCCACTTCTTCAGAGCTCATAGTAAAGTCACGAATGACTTTTATTGCATATTAGGGTCACTTGTCCTCACTAATAAATAAAACTGAGAAAACGAGAATACGAGGGAAAATCCAATTAATTTTTTCTTCACTCTAAACCAACACACTACTGTGCACGGTTCAAACTCGCAATATTTCTCTTAATGGGCATAAACTCGAACTTAACGACACCGTTTTGAATTTAAGCTCGTCCGTTCCAAAGGTATAGTAAGAGTCTTTTAACTGGTTTACAATAACTCAGTGAAATTCCTCCATGTTCATATTATACTTTACAAGTCAGTAGTTAATGTTAAAATATACGTACACGTAAGTTATATTACACCGATCGCGATGAATTACTCCACTCTTTAATATATAAATCTGATAACGGTTATTTTAATGTTACAAAATGGCATTATATTACAATTACCTATATCTAATACAATTCGGTGGGCAATAGAATTTACAACTATTGAAAACTTCAAAACACCTTTAAGTGGGGATTTATACCAGTCATGATGATGATATAATAGAGTATAATTTACACATAAGTTGAATGACTTCTTGTGCTGAGGAATCCAGTGAAGTGGGTAACTAGATTAATAATGTTCAATCTCTATCTTTTCACTGTATAAAGAATCTGGTGGGACTGTGAGCCCTTTCCCAATGGAAAAGGCCAGAGGTGGGTCGTTCTGGTTCGGTAAAAATTTGTGGTGGAATTTTGAATAAACTTGGTCGTGAGGAGGCGAGAGGGACGACCGGGTGGAGGAAGTTCTTTCAACTGTTATTCCGAGACGACGAGGATCTCCCAACACATCTGCATCTGTGTTATTTTTAACTGTTTTAGGATGAGGAAGGAGTAGGTAGGCTCCAGCGACTCATCCGCTCCTCCTCACCCTGTGCTTTCAAAACTCTTCAATTCAATAAGGACCAGGAATAAATATATACACTGTATATATAGACTACTTATTACTCCTTTTGATTGTATAATATTATAAAATCCTTTTTTCTTCAATAATACTGTTTTTCTTATTATTTGTATTATGCCTGTTCACATAATATTATTACATTTTTCACTATAAGATCGTAGTCTGTAGTAAATAGGTTGGATCACTTGAAAGTTGAAGGTTTCTGTGACGAAGATTTGTTTCATATTAGCCGATGAGGGTTAATCTCCCTTGGTTCGTCTGGATGATCCTGGGAGTCTGATGTGGAGCCATTGAATGGAGATTGAATTAGGAATGGAGCAATTTAATATCCAAGCGATGGGAGTCTCGAGGAAGAAAACTATGTATTGAACTCCGCCACTCCATTAGGACATGGTAAAAAGGGAGTGAAAAAAAGGGCCATCTTTATATATAGACATCGATATTTTATCAGGGAGACAGAAAATACAAGCACTTCCCACACTTTTCCCTCTCTTGCTCGGGTTCACCTCCTGGGTGTGGAGTTACTTATAATTGTTGTAAATCATCATTTACAAGAGTTCAAAACGAGCTGGGGCACACTCTCGCCCTCATTGAATTATGGCCCTGTGTGGAACAGTGGAGAAGACCATTGGAAATTCAAATGGGAGGATAAATACGACCAGAACGATTCAGTTTAATTCTTCGCAAGGATTCACACAGAGCTTGTGGCTTATAACGGCGGCTCAAATTCCCCTTCCTCGCTCGCACAAATAAATGATGATGAGGAACATCTTGAACGTGAAATTTGGGAATGGAAATAGAAGTTCTCCTTGGAACAACCAGAGAGATTTAAACTCAGGAATTCATAATTTAACCCACCTTTGATAAGAGAAATGAGAAAAATGAGATTCGAAAACAAGACACGATTTTTAAATTTAATTGAGGCAAAGGAAGAAAGTCAAATGACAGTGAGTAATTAAAATGATTTAGCACACTCTTTGTAAAATGTTCAAAAACGCCGTGTGGAGAATGTTCGTGGCAAAACCCGGATTCACTTCCAGAGATAATAATCTTTAATAACTTTTAAATAGTTATACAACTTGAATGTAACAACGAAAAATTACCAGCGTTAACTTATATTTTTATAAACAAAGATACAAGATTTAAAACTTAAATATTAGAATAAACAAGTTAAACGCAAAGTTAAAAGTTTTTAATATTAAACATTGAAGTAAGTGTGTAAGTAGACGAGCACACGATGTGGCGCACTAGCCCACAAGCACAGACCAAGAGAGTTTTTCTGCGTTGGGGAGCGTGTTGTTCCCTCTTCGCCTTCCAAAGGGGAAATGAAATGACAGGACGTGATGGAGGGCTACGGAGGAGAAAGAAGGCTCAAGGCGGGGACGAGGAAATGAAAACGTGCAAAAACCAAGAAGAAGAAGAGGAAGGAGACGATGGAAAAGGGAAAGTTATTTTTGGACACCCACGCGGCATATGGTCACATTGAAATGAGGTCCAAATTAGGGTTCTTCTTAGGGGCTGTTCGCTATTTGCCTCAATCTCTCCAAAGGATGGTGATCTCCTCCTCACTCCACAAGACGTGAGCTCATCAAGCGAACACCTTGTCCACCGCCGCCTCCCGCCTACCCAAATCACCCCATACAGAAGATCATGAAAAGTCTTTGTGGCGAATTCTTCAGCCTCTTCTGAGTTCAACGAGGAAGACCTAATGGTGAACTTGTGGGTTTTTGTACAGTTTCTCTGCCTCTCTCATTCATTGGCACCTTCCCCAACGGGCTAATATTCACTCACTCCAATGTACAATCGCATACTTGACGTAATGAGCTAACTTGTACTTGGGGAGTGTCTTTTTCCACCTGGAGTCTCTCAATTTTTGTACAATTGAAAAGGACTTTTAAGGGAAATACTTTTTGAATGACGACTAGGAGATGACGATTGGGTGACTCTCTCCTCTTATTATCTCAATGTAATTGTAAAGTGAAGAGATGTTAAGTAAAGTAAGTATTATAGTGTATCGAGACAATGTTTTAAGATGTATTAACTAGTGTATGGAAGGTATTAGTAGAGCATTGGAGATGTAATAGGAGTAGGGAAAAAATATATAATATATGGAGATGTATATGGATGCACCAACACGCACCGACCCACCACCACATTCAAAAGAACGAACAACTACAAGGGCTGTGTTGTAGCTGGCCAACAAGTAGAATGGATCACTGAGGGAGGGAGAGAAAAAATCTCGCCTTATTATCATCGCCAGAGGAGCCGAGTTTGTTGGAGAGATGCGAGAGAGTCTCGTCCTCCCACACCCTCACTTTGCATACGAATTATTGGATATGGACAATTGGTCGAGGAAGAGAGGGTGTCAAGGACAATGGGCCTATTTTGCACAACCTCTGCAACTCACCGGACTCATCCCAATTTTCCTATAGAAAACTAAACGAAACGTCGATCATCTTTACGAGAACCAAAGATAATTAAAATTACACTCCTTGGGTCTCTTCCGATTCTCATTTCCACCTATGCACGACCCTGCTCATTAAATACAGGTTAATTTCTATATGCCCATGGAGAATCAAAAGAATCTCGTAAATTAAAATATATCTGTGCAAATATAGGGGAATTTATATGAAAAATCCACATTGTTTAGCATATGTTTTCATAAAAGAGAGCTCAACGTACACGAATGTGTCTACTCATTAAATTCTCCTCATCCTCTGTCCCTGTCACTTTCTCATTCATACGCGTCTAATTTAGAGCATTTCATACATGCGGAACATTTGTACGCTCATAAATGGACAATGATCATTCTCAATTCTATGTAACTATTATTGCATACATGCATACTTAAATACCTTCAGACAAACCTTTAGTCAACATGTAGTGCAAGTAAGTATAATAACCATGTTCGAATTTTATTATAGATAATCTCGTGTGGTTCGTCCTTTTCTTTCTGTTTCAAAGTGTCATGATGAGAAAAGTGGACTTGAATATATTTGAACATTACAATTCTTTTTAAATGTACTCCCTTCCATTGAATAAACTAGCTCCCTATAAGTGGCATTTGAAAAAGAAAAACTTGAAATAATCTATTATTTACACTACATATATTATTATTATTATTATTATTATTATTATTATTATTATTAAATAAGAAACAATTGAAATTAAAGGGTTTGAAAGGAAGTTATTTTCATTTCATTTCATTTATTGTGTGTACAAAAGGTATTACAATTCAATTATGCCTTGTCGTCTTGAAAGAATCCTTTAAAGCACTCTTGGCGAATATTTGGCTTGTCACCCATTTGGACAAACAAATTTGTCGAATAGTTTTTTGCTTTCAGAGCTAAACTGCCATCTCATCTTCTGTCGGATTTCCTCAGTTCATTTTACACACACAAACGACACACATTAAAACACTGCATTTTCCTTTAAGTGGTTTAGGTAAAGTCTTTAAAGGTTTGAGTGCCGTCATCTCCCAAGCTTTTCGTTACATTAATTTTTATTTCTCAATCAATTTCTCAATGAGTGTTTAAAACTATTTTAAAGAGCCGAACGCGTCGGTTCCACAACTTCCACATGCTTTTGCCTTTACATATTCCACTTGGGCATCTCGATTACAAATGGAATGTCTGAATTATGAGATAAGAACATGAATTCTCCTACACACGTAAGCTGTTCATATTTATTAAACTCGGCTATAAGCTGAGTCACATGTAAGAGTGTGCAGAAGAGTAAGAGTAGTAAAAGGTCTCTTGATGTCGGATCACACTAGGATATTAATTCAGACATGCGATGGTAAGAGCTGGTAAAGAGATGAGGAATGAGGCCCCTTTCCATACTTCAGAGTTCATTCCCAGCTCCCACTCACTAATATGGGCATGGGAATGAAGAGAAACTCCACTATAACTTATACGATTAGTCCTACAGACGCCTTTTGTTTAAGTTTCTATTCCGAAAGCCCAGGAGCAATCTGCTTTTTACACATGTGTGCAGTAAGTGCGTCTATAGCTTATTTCTTATGGTTTCTTAAATATAACTAAATGATCATTATTCTCATCCAACTTGAATAAATACGTCTTGGGAAATAATTTGATTGTTAAATTGAATTTACAGATGAAATTAATTGAATTTGAAGTCTGTATTAACCATTTATTTGGCTAAATGAATGCATAATATAAAATAGAGCAGAGAGCAAATATTTTTTACACATTTTATCATGTCAAAATAGCAAAAAATCATGTTCCGTGTGTTTATTTAATAATCTGAATCTTTATTATCTAGTACAGGAAGTTTAAACACACAAGATAACGTTTAATCTTATTCAACCTTCATTTTTTAAAACTTTGCACTCATGCTTCTAAAATGATTTTGATTTTATAAATATTGTTGGTTTTTTTGTAATCAGACACAAACTTATAATTTAATAAAATGATTTTTTATAATTATTTTAAATAATGTCTTAAACTCAATATGTCAAATGAATAAAACTCATTATAAAATTAATTGATTTAAAATTATTTTCCTAAAATTATCAAATGTACTGAAACAAGAACAACTTTCTATTTTTACATTTCTTTTTGATTTTAATATACAATTCAAAATGACGCTGAAAAATAAAATTAAACTTTAAAGTTTAAGTTATTAAAAAGTTTTTAAAAAGAATAATTAGATCAAATGTCATTAAATAGTCCGTTAGATGAATTAATAAATAATAGCTAATTTTTACTAAGATTAAATAATATATTTTATCTATTCACACTTTGTTAATGAATTTCACGAATTTGATATTATTAAGGATGACGTGATGTTCACGAGGAAAGAAACCAGAAGAGTTGTCCATGTCGAACATACCATGCGGATTTGAGGATACACAAATTTAACCTTAATAAGCTTTGAGTGCAAATGAATGGAGCAAATATGCTCAAGGTAAAACAGATTATTGGGCCTCCAAGAACATTAAAGAATACAATGCAGAATTAAGATACAGATAATTTCGTGCATCATTAAAAATTTCATTTTCATCAAGGAGTTTAATGTACCAACGAGTAAAATTTAAATTTCATAAACTTTCGTTCAATTTTCCACTTGACTCCACAACATGCTTTAATATGGATTTTAAACAAAATCACATAGCAGAATGTTCATTAAAATCGAAAATTACTAAATTAGTAATTTAGCCCGATTGAAATAAAAGTAGGTTAATGCAAAAAAATGAAATAATTTAAAAAGAGAGAGTTTAATGTTAAATCCATATTAGTTTGAAGGTTTACGGCATACATGGGAAAGAAGTTAAGGACTAGGCTATGATAAATATCGTGTAGTTAAAGGTAGCAATGAAACTCACTTTCCTTCCATTGCTCTCATCGTAAAAAATACGAGAAAAGGAGTGGAATTGCAAAATGGTCACATTTTAATTTCTTCGTTGAAGGCGGGGGAGAATCTTTAAAGTTCTGATGGATGTAAGCACCTACTTGCATCGAAATGCGGAAGAAGCTCCACACAATCCTCTTCTTCGTCCTCTCTTCTTAAGACTATTGACCCAATGCTTCATCCCATAGTAATGAGCGGAATAATGTTATTGTTCAAGAAGACTCATTCTCTCTCGTCTGGTGTGGTGTGGAATGATGAAAAAACACGTTCTTCGACCATTATTCTCAAATTCCTTTTTTAACCATGTACATGCACGTTCATAAAATGCCACTGAATATGACTCACAATATGCATTTTAAACTCGTATTTACTCTTTTGCATAATTTCATATCTTCACAAACATTTATCAATCAATATTTTTCATTGTAAAAAATCCAATGCAATCTTGATAAGATTTGTTTACATAACTAATATATAAACTAAGTAGTTTGAATATAATAATACTTGATCTCATTTTCTGATTAAATTCAACCTTTTAAATCTCACAAACGGTTTGCTTGTTAAATGTAGATGCTATGAAAAGATGAAAAATGAAGTGTTGTATGAACGTAATACATAATGTATGTAATTAACCTGCAAAGGGACTCTTTTTTATTTATTGGAAAGTACCAAATGCTTAATACTTATACACACATATTCTATTATTGAATTTATTATATTATTTAGCAATGTATGATCTTATGCGCGTATTTAGTGCTATCTTATAATAGTTGGCAACAAAACAACCTAAATATCAGTATTTTTATGAAATGTATTTACTTACATATAATGTATATAAGCATTATATTCTAATAATTAAACCTTTGTGAAAAAGATTTTTATTCACACAGGTCGGTAACAATCTGGTCGAGCAAGTGAGGAATAAGGTTTAGAAATCTTATATGAGAATTCAAGAGGGAGCGACTCCAATGTTTACCATTGTAAATCTCATGAGGTTATCAACAATGAGACAAGGGCGACCCAATTCTTTTTCGTCTTGTCAAGAACCCCGATTGGCTCCTTAAAGCTCCTCCAAACCCATAAATTGTCAATTATATCTCCGCCTGCTTCATCTCTCCCACTTATAGATTTATTATTGTGTGTATTTATCATAGATTTGTCATGAATCTCATTTCTCAAACTTCATTTATTTTTGTAGACAATTTGTGTGAATTATTATAATCTTGATACATACATTTTTAATATATGTAGTAGTTTTATATTTATGTATATTACACGCTAATTAAAATTAATTACAATAAGTTTGACACGTATAATTAATTCACGTACATTAAGATTGGGTACAACACGGCACACATAGACATCCTTAATACATTCTATCTTAATCAATTCTAAATTAATTGAAGAAACAATTTGAACTCATTATAAAAAATTCCAAATCCCATAATCCAATATTATTAAACTACAAACTAATTAATTACATTTAAGGTACTTATGAGTAATAAATTAAATAAGTTTCTGTAATAAAAAATATAAGCGAGAATAGTTAACCTTCTTTACAAAATACAACACGTTTTTTTAATTAATTATAAATACGAGTATTTAAAAGTAATAATATTTTCATCAGTCACGAGGGTTCCTCACTTCAAGTGTCAAAAGTCGTTAATTCTTTGTGACGACTTCGCACCGTCCACGAACACACACCCTCGTCTCTACTGACGTCGTCTCGACGACTCTTGCGGCTCGTGCCTCGTTGGAAGTTTCTTGTCTTGGAGCGACAAGGGACTCAACGCGAGGGCGAGAATCCTCCTCTTCCCTCGAGTCCGACGAGTCTCCATCGGTCATCATTTTCCATTGAGCTCGTTGACCTTTCCGGACCAGCCGGAGCTTCTTTCTCTTATTCTGGTTCGGCTCATTCGAGCTCACAATGAAGCTGCCACTCCCTTTGTCTTCGAGTTCTGCAATATTGAACGATCTCTTAATTTACCAATTCAAGTTTTACATCAAAGTGATTAACCTTTTCATTATGATTAAAACGTTGACTCAAATGCATGTTTCAATGACATTAAGACCGTTACATTATTTATTACTATTTTCATCAGGTTAAATCAAGGTTAAAACTGTAAAGCTTATTTTTCAATTCAATTTTTCAATAAGCGATTTTACAATGTAAATATCTGAATGCCATTTTTTATTGTGTTCTTTTATTCTTTTTTATTGTATGCAATTAATGTGAAATAATTAATTATGTAAATAATCATTTAAAATGTCTTACCTTCAGTTCCAACTCGATGTTGAAATTTATCAAAGAGATTTTCCAAAGGGAGAGGAACAGTTCCTTGGGTTGAAGAAGTAACAGGTTGTTGAGCTTCATAGCTTGTACTCATGCTTTGATCCGATGAAGTTAAATGAGGGGCGAATACTGGACTTCTCATGGTCACGGCTTCCTTTGACACTTCCCCACTCGGCTTCCGTCTCCTCACTAATCTCACAACCTTCCTTTCTCCAGCTCCCGTCGCATTGGCTGGAATCTCCGAGGAAATGAGTTCGCTTTGGTTCTTCCTAATGAAAATCGGGCGCCTTCGGATTTTAACTCGCTTGACATTCGGCTTGAGAACTCCAGGGGTGATTTCCGAAGGGACCAACTCCCCAGTCCCGTCAGTCGGCATTACATAAGAAATAGGCGACGGAGCTGGGACGGAAGCCTGGGCATGCATCCCATACTGTTGTTGTTGATACGCCGTGTATTGCTCCATCGTCATCGGCGGCCAATTTTCATAGCTCAGCTGTCCAGAGCTTTGCCGATTTCCATTATCGACCGAACTCGAGAAACTCCAACTTTGGAGCGTGGGGATCTCTTGAGTTCCCATGTTCCCTTGTGGGTTGACTGGGTTGTTGGGCCAGTAAGGAAGATTGGGATTGCCTTCGTAGGAGGCATAGGGGAAATAATTAGTTCCTTGCGTGGGTTGAGTCTGGAGGTTAGCGGGGGCGCTTGAGGGTGAGGCGAGGAAAGAATTCACTTTTACGTCATTCTCCTTATTTGATTCATTTGGAGGCAATGAGGAAGTCGGGGGCTTCGTCGTGCTCGTCGTCGTCGACGTTGTGGTTGGGATCGTAGTTGTGGTGGTTTTCTTCGTTCCGATGGGTTTCTTAGTTGTGATTTTATTGGGCTTTTTGGTTGTTCCAGTGGATTTTATATTCTTTTTATTATTGGTAGAAGGCCGGGGCGTGGTCCCAGTACTCTCCTTTGATTTCTTTTTATCCTTCTTGGCTGATTTTTTTGGCTTCTTGGTTGTGACGTTGGTCTTGGGTTTTTTTGTGGTGACCTTTGCCATGTTTTCCATTTCCAACAGCTCGTCGTAATAGTCATAGAATGCGCTTGGGTCATTCTCATCATAAGCATGCTCAAATTTGGCTTGTAATTTCTTCAACATCTCGCGAAGATCTTCGGGAGCGTCTTCCAAGTATTCTTCGTCCGAGAGGGCGAGCTTCTTCTTAGCAAAGTTCGTCGGCTTCGTTGGCAAGACTTTCTTAACTGTGGTTCTCCTCTGGGTGGAGGAAACGTATTTGACAGTTGGAGGAACTGGGGTCGTGGTCGTAGTCGTGGTTGTAGTTGTTTCAGTCGTTGTTGTCGTGGGCGTCGTTGTCGTGGTGGTAATTTCAGACGTCGTCGACGGGACCGATTCGACCGTTGGGGGTTGAGATTCGCTTCCAACGATTCCCTCTGACTCTTCCTTCTCCACGGAATGAACTTCCAAAATTGACGGGTCATTTGACTCTTTGTTTCCCATTTCTAATAAACCCATGGTCGGGATTTTCAATTGGGAATGAGTTGAGGCAACTCGGAAGGGATCTTTCTCTTCAGTGGATATCAATTTTTTCAATGTGTCATCCCGGCCGTCTTCTCCAGAAACCATGAACATGTCTTTATTGACAAACATAGGCTTGGCCTTTTGGTAATTATCTTCTTGGTCAACTTTGACTAAATACATTGAAGGCGAATTGCTGGACAATTGATCCTTAAGTTCGTGTTCCTCTGAGCTGGAAGTTTCCTCCTCGGTGGCAGAAGGCTCAGGTGTGTTTTTCTTATGATCTTTTCTCTTTGGCGGAGCTTGCGTGGTCGTCGTCGTGGTCGTGGTCGGCTCAGACACCTTCTTCCTCTTGGGCTTAAAAGGAGCCACGACGGGTTTGAAATCATATTCATAGTCGCTGTAAACTTCCTCGCTGGTTTCTGACTTTCCCCTGTCGTCTTCATAAGGGGATCGCGTGGTGGTTCGTGAGGTCGTCGAAGGCCTAAATGGTCGTCGTCTCCTTCGTTCTTCTGAGCTCACAATTTTAAATCTTTGTTTCGAATCGTTTGATTTATTACTCTGCTCTGCATACGGGGAAGGAGTGCTCGCTTTGACCTTCGTCTCGCTTTTCCTTTGGGGCTTTTGAGTCTGGATTGGTCTGGCTTCTTGGGTTGGCTCGGGAATTCTCGGCCGCGACTTCCTCAACTTCTTGGTTGAAGAAGGAACGACTTCTTCCACCTTATCTTCAGACACGTCCTCCTCCGTTGCTTCCTTTTCACTTACTTCCTCCTTTTGTCTTGACTCCTCATCTTCCAAGTTAATGTATTCGCCGCCATTGGAGGGTTTCTTTTTCTTGGAGCTCCTTGACTCTTCAGCTTCTTCATAATGAGACTCCCTGTGTTTTTGCTCTTTCTTTTTATGGGATTGTCTATGGGTTTCCTCTTGTGGCTCAACGTCGTATTCCTCGCTGGTGACAGCGGGTTCTGGAGTTGTTGTCGTGGTGGTTGTCTTTGGTTTTTTCCTATACCTCCTTCGTCCATTTTTACTATTCACGTACAATGGAATGAGTTTTTGGGAGTTTTCAGGCGGGCTGACTCCAGTTGGAACGGTCACGACGCGATATTTGCTCCTGTATCTGTTCCCTTCTTGGCCGCTGGAAGATTTGTCACTTTCCGAGTTGTCTCGCTCGTCTCCGCGATTCTTCTCCCGATTTCCCCAAGATGGAAAAAAGTTCGGGCTTGCCTCTTGAGTCGGTTGGATCATGTACGGTTGGTAATTAGGACCAAGAATGACAGGAAGGCCACTTGGACTCGCCCCGATAATTGGAAGTCCGCCATTGGAAAATGGAAGAGGAACTCCTTGGGTCATTGAATATAGCGAGGATTGGCCGCCGTCTTTGTGATTATGCAGAGCATGGGATTGTCCCGTGGGTTTCCAATTATTATTGTTATTATTATTATTGGAATTGACGGAGAGACCAACTGTCATGGCGTGGAGCATGCCTGCTCCCATTGCATTGGGTCGTTGTCCATTTAATGCCACTTTGGTAGCCATAGTGGAAGGTTGCGGGGCAACTTTGGACGGCTTCCATGTCATAACTTTGTCTCCAATGCTCGCATCACTTTCAGTGGGTTTGGGCTGGAAGCTGGTCTTGGCCGTGGTGGTGGTGGTGGTGGTAGTTGTGCTTGTTGTAGTCGTTGGGGTTTCTGTAGTCGTTGGTTTAGTTATGTTGAACCTGTTGAAACTCACAGGTGCTTGTTGCTGTTCCCATTTGGGATACTCGTTCTCGAAACCAGGATCAACGTGAGTTGGTAATGGAAGACCGGAAGAGTGTTGGTAAGGGCCTGATGAAGGCCCAGGACCCGACGGCGCACCCGATGGTTGAGGAATAAAAACGAGTTGCTGACCTAGGCCAATGTCTGGATTGTGAAGGTTCGTGTAGGAGTTGTAGTCGAACGGAGAGCCACTTGGACCAGTTCCAGGATGGATCTGGTGTTCCTCGTCAGGTGAAATTGGAGGAATGAGAGAAGGCGAAGGGAATCGGCCATTGTTATTGTTGTTAAAACTCGAGGGAGAGTTTTGGTAGTTGGATTGCTGAGTTGGGGATGGATAAGGAGAAGATTGGCCAAAAAAGCTGGGCCTTTGACTCCCACTGTTTGGGTAGTCTGAATAGGAGAATTGGTCTCGAGCATAGGGATAAGAAGGAGATGAGGGATAGAGATTTGTTGGGGAAAGCCCTTGGTAGAACGGCGTAGGGGATTTGATCGGCTGGGAGAATTCTGGATCAACAGTTGGTTTAATGGCGGATAAATTAATTCCAATGTCTTCTCCCTTTGAGACATCTCCGGGTCGGATTTTAAATCGACCGTTGTCAGCATGTGGTTGCTGGGACGGCGGTTGGATTGATGTTAATTGTGAGACTTGCGAAGGCGGCTGAGGCTGCGGGGTTGTGCTTGAGATGTGAAGCTCTGGGTGATAGGTCGTGGATTGGATGTGAGGTTGAGCTGTGGATGAGGGGAATTGCGACGGAGGCAAAGTCGTTTCATACCGCGTAGAAGTTGTCGTCGTTGGACCTGTTGCAATGGTTGGGATGAATTGGAATCCTTCGGGGGCCTGGTGAAGGTAAAAAGGAGTTGGATTCACTCCAAACAACGACGAGTTATCTTTCAAATAAGGTGGGATTTGAGGATTGAAAGACCCGGTTTGAGGATACAAATTCTCTTTCATCTTTTCAAATTGGAGTTTGGTTTTGAGTAGATCAGCAAAAGTGTTTGAGGATCTCGTTGGCTCAGACTTGATCCTCTTGTCATACTCTTCTTTGCTAATTAATCCAGGTGGTGGCTCCGTTGGCCGTTGCTTCTCCTTGCTTGCCACAACTCCTGTTGAGATCCTCGCTGTGGTGCTGGGAGGAACGTAGGGCTTCTCATAGGATTCTGACGATTGCTTGATCTTCGTCTCATCATAGGAAAGCGGCGGTCTGTAGTGTTCGCGCGAGGCAGAGCTGCTAAACGAACTTGAAATACTTGGTCTTTTCTCCTCTGAACTGAATCTCGGCCTATAAATGGTACTTGAAGGAGAATTGTCCTTTTCTTGGGGTTTTTCTTGAGACTTTGGTCGCACAATGGTACGTTCCTCTGTGACAACTCTGTGTGGAATCATTTGGCCTCTTTCGCCCTCAGCGGATTTTGGCCCTTCGCTCCAAACGATTTTCTCTTCTGTTCGAACTTTCTCGATGACTTTCTCTTCTGAGCTGTCCTTGATTCTTATTCTTTTACTCTCGTTGCTCTCTTTGGAGTGTTTAATGAGATTGTCTTGATGAGAAGAGATTTTACTGGAGTGATGTGGAGATGACCAAGTTGGAGTGGGCGAATGGGAATTTTCTCCTTGGTTAATTGTGAAGACCTTGGGCGGAATTGGAGAAGGAGTCGAATTAATAATGATTGTAGCTGGCGTAGATCCCACGGCCGTTGCAGTATGTTGACGAATGACTTCTTGGACGGCGCTATTGTGAATGGAAGCAGGGGAGACTGAAGGTCCAACTAAGGTAATTTTATGTGGAGTTCCAGTCGGCCCTTGGACGATAAATGTCGTTGATGGAGTTGGAGATTTCGGAGCAGCTCCTTGAACTGGCCGTTGATTTTGTCCATAAAGTCCAGCAGGAACGGGGGAACTTACGACGACTGGCCCAGGAGTTGTGGCAATAATCTTAGGAACAGTTGGGATTGGAGAGACTGAAATTGGCGTTGGTGAGGGTTGAATAAATGGGCGGCCAGTGCTGGTCAAAAATATGGTTTGAGGCTGCTGGGGAACTTGGACTTGTGGAGTTGGGGATCCAAATGGAATTTGAATTAATTGTGGATGAGTCGTGAGGAACGTTGGGACAGGCTGAAGGACTTGTTGTCTCGTTGGTTGAATTAATTGGGGTTGGACGAGGGAGAGTTGAGGTTGTTGGATCGGCGCTTGTGGGCGAACCTTTTCCCTTCGTTTGCTCGAAGGTCTGGAGGACTTGCTTTCATCGCTCTCGTCCGAATTGGACATATCGTTGAGGGCATTGACGATCTTTTTGATATTGGAAAAGTCTCCGCTTGCCCCTCCTTGGATAACAATAGTGGGATTTTTCTTATCGGATTTATTTGGAGATTGGAGGATGATTGTGGGGCCGGATGGATTTTTGGATTGGAGAGGTCCGCCTGGTCGTGGGACATTTCGCTCGGAGGAAACTTCATGGAAGGAGGATTCAGAGCTGATGGAGTCTTGGATTTCTCCAGAGTCTTCTGGCCGCTTGTTCTTCCGCTTGTCTCCCCTTGGCTGAGACTTTGGATGGACTTTAGGATGAAGTTTCTTGTTGTAGCCTGGAATTCCTTTGCCCACGATCAACTCCGGCTTAACGGTTGATTGAATGCCAAGGAAGTTAAGAGCCGTTTTCAAAGGATTTCTCAATCCGCTTGAAGGCCTTGGTTTTGTATTGTGAGTTAACAATGGTTGATTTGGATTTGGAATTAAAATGGGGGATCCAATTCCAGGTTGATTTTTGTCAGCAAAGTGGACCATGGGTTGTTGGCCGTTGATGGAAGGAAGATTATTAGGCACTGGGGCAGTTGGTTGTTGTTGTTGCTGCTGCTGCTGCTGCTGCTGCTGTTGTTGTTGTTGTTGTTGTTGTTGTTGCTGTCCTTGTTGAATTGCTTGAGCATTATTAGGAGGCTGATTAGGAGCAGAATTTTGTCCAAAGTTTTGTTGCAGCTGTTGGGGCTTTTGCTGCTGTTGCTGTTGGTGGTGCTGTTGTTGTTGCTGGTGCATAGGATTTTGCTGTTGATTTTGGAAATTATTTGGTGGGCGATTTTGTGGGAATCCGCTATTGTTAGGCGGCCGATTTTGAACATTTCCTTGTTGGTTAGGTTGAGGAAATGGAACTCTTTGCTGTTGGACATTTGAAGCTTGTTGTTGCTGTTGATTAAAAGTATTTTGGAAATTTTGTTGCTGCTGAGGAAGGTTTCCTTGTTGGGGAGGACCGCCGTTTTGATTGAATTGTTGTGGAGGTCTTTGTTGGAAATTTTGATTATTTCCATTTGGAGGTCTCTGTTGATTTTGTTGTGGATTGTTTGGTGGCGGATGGGGAGGACCGTTTGGACTTTGATGATGTGAAGGGAAATTCTGCTGTTGCTGCTGTTGTGGATGTTGATGTTGTTGGTGAGGCGGCTGTTGATTTTGCGGGAATTTAATTTGCGGATTTTGGAAATTTTGTTGGAAGTTTGAAGGTTGATTTGGAGGGAAGTTGGGATTTTGTTGCTGTTGAATTTGGAAGTTTGGTGGATGCGGAGCATTGTTGTTGTTATTGTTGGGGAAAGGAGTTTGTTGGAAAGGCTTTTGTTGTTGATGGTTGAACGGAGGTTGATTGGAATTCGGCCTTTGATTTGGTGGCCCATTTGGCCTTTGATTTGCATTCATCGATTGCACCCAAGGCATTGGAGGCAAGAAAGGATTAACACCGCCGTTGTAATTATTCAAAGTGCTCGGCTGATTTCCTGTATTCAGATGAGCCAATGGATGTTGGGAGGGATTTGGATGGTTCTGGTAATTTTGCTGGGATGAATGAGGACGCGGTGCATTTGAAGGACCTTGACCATTATTATTTCCATTTCCAACAATTGCTCCAATTATCTTTTGCAGCTCGTTATTGCTTAGCCCATCATGGGATTCTTTAGGGAAATTAACTTCAACTCCTGGATTAATAAATACATTTTGTTGAGGCCCTTGTTGCTGCTGCTGTTGCTGTTGGTGAGGTCTTATGTTTGGATTTGGCACTTGAATATTTTGTCTTGGAGGAGGAAGCCCGCCATTAAAATTATTATTATTATTCCGGGTATTTTGATTAAGAGATGCAGACGGTGTTTGGTCGCGTTGATTTGAAAAGCTCGCAATTGGGCGTGAATTCCCGTGAGATTGAATGCTCTCAATGACGGCCCCATTTGGTAAAGCTCCTTTAATGAGCGAGTAAGGATCTTTCCCGTCTTTCCCATTCGGAGTGCTTTTATTGGCATTGGAAGCAGAAGCGAGCGGTCCGACGAATTTGCTTTGTCCTCCTTTGATCATTTGGAGAATTTTAATTTTTTGCTCAATTGAAAGGCCAGCAAGACTCTTTGTATTTGTTCCAGGCGTGGTTCCTCCACCAAGAAGGACTTTTGTGTATCCGGGTGGCGGCGTCAGAGTTGAAGATCCAATAAACACGTTTTTCGTATTCGGACTCTTCGTTTTGGAACTCACGTTGGGAAGAGGAATTTTTCCATAGCCCTGAGGAGCATCCATGTCTTCAGGAGCGAGAAAAACGGATGGCAACCCGGACTTGGGGATCGTGGAAGTTCCATTGTAAAATGGAAGTTTACTCGACCCGGCAAACTTCTTGATGACTTCTCCAGGATCAACTCCTTGTCTGGTGGCTTGAACGCCTTCTAATCTCATGAAAACCACGATGGGCTTCTTGGGTGAAAGTTTCGCCAAGGTTGTGAGGGTGTTCGAGACACTGAGCATCCTTTCCCTGTGTTCATAAGGGTTGAGTTCGAAACTTCCAGGGGTGGCGACGCGCGGAAGGACATCGTGTCGTTCATGGTGCTGTCGTTCATGTTGCTGGTGATCCATCCGGGGATGTGGAGAGCTCTGGGCTCGACCTGCTTTCTGACTTTGAGAAGTCTTCGACTGCGTTTTGTCGACAGGGGCCAGATGATGATGCGCATTCGTATTAGGCCAAGAGTCATGTAACTGTCCGGCTTGCTGGGAAACAGGTCTTGGTTCTCGTGAATTCGCTTGCACACGCTGGCCGCCCTTCCCACTCAGGGGACTTTGCCAGATTCCTCCACGGCTCTTGGCCGGGTGTGGCTGGGCCTCCACTGACACTTGTCTTGAGGAACTCTCTGCGCCAAAAAAATGCACATTTTAATAAATATTTCCATACATTAATAAACACAAGTGTGCTTAATAAATAAATTAGTGTTTATTTAATTTTTAGACTTGAGTAAATAGCCGAGATTGCATCTGAATATTTTCTTATGTTTCATCCGTATTCTCTACCCCTGCTATTCACTATTTGTTATTTCCTCCTGCCTGTCATGTACTGTTATCAAATTAATTTTGACTCAAGAAAAAAAACCATGGATTAGGGAATCAATTGAGTAACAAAATTTATGGAAAACGAGATTTATATTCATTTTTAAAATGAGAATTAAGGAAATGAGAGAATTGTAAACCGAGATTTTTTAAATACTGTGGTTTACAAAGATCTCCGCTTGACATTTTTTACTTTCATGGAAATGTAGGAAAAATTACCCTGGAATCGCTAAAGTGTTAACTATTACATATTATTTGATCAAATTGTACTTTTCTTCATAAAAATCATATTCGTGAATTTATTATAAACATTATGTTAATATGCGAGATTCCAATTTATCATGAAAATAAAAAGGGTCAGACGGAGATCTTTGTAACGGAGAGTACGTAACTTATTACAAAATTGAGATTTTTGCATTGATAATTGATATATTATGCTCATGGATGTGTGTTAAATAAAAGTAAAACATCTTATTTGGAATTCAAAGAGATAAAATTTATCAAATTATATCCTTTTGGCTATTAAAAACTTGTTTCTCTCAAGTCGGGATTTATTTGTGAGGTCGCCCACAGAGAGAATCTAATAAATAGCTATCATTTCAGTCTCCTAATGATATTAAATAAACTGACGTGAAGAACGACGTAAAGAAAATTACTCAAATTTTGGTGATTTAATCCTCCTTTAAATCTCATAAATTAGCATGAAAATAAAAGATCATCAGGATAAGTCCCAAAATTATAAATTCATCTTCACCCCATAAATACCATAACTCATACACGAAAATGATAATATGGAAATGTACCGTAAGTCTTGAGGGAATGATGGTTGTGATGGTTTGGTCCATGTCTGTAAGGAATCTTCGGATTTCTCGTCTGCACCGTTCTGTAGGACTGGGCAGAGTCAGATGTACTCCTTGGTACAGGTTTAGCTCGCTCGACAGACGCGATTTTCCGTTCCCTGCTCACTTGACGTCCTTTGGTCAAAGGACGTGCCATGGAGTCATCCTCATCTCGGTCGTTTCGACTTTGGAATTTGAGGGATCTTGAGGCCGGCATGTTGGGATACCAGAGTTTCTCCGCATTTGGGCCTTTGGGTCTCGCGAAGGAAACCCATTGAGAGTCCGAAGTGTAAGACAGGGCAATGAAAAAGAAGACTAAGGCGACTAGCGAAAATTCTCTTCCCAAACCCATGGCTCGGAAATCCTGAAAAGGAGAAAAATTCCTCAATGAGATTACATTACATTTTGACATGACATGGCATTATTACAAACTCGTACATTATAAACATCCATATTATGGATACAATACTCTATTACTTTATACAATGATGTAAATAATATATTTGAAGAGGACAATATATAATAAAATAATGGGACTTTGTGAGCGTGTTAGTTCATATAAAGGTATAATTTACAGTTGAACTCCCATTTAATTAATCATGAATGAGTCATTGGAGCGTAACAAGAGTGGGTGCTGAGGAGGATTGTCAAATTGGCAAAAATTTATTAAGGAATTTCCATATACACTATATCACGTTCCATCGGATAACTACCCATTTCCTTAAATGAATACTAATAGTCTGAGTTGTGACGGAGCTTGGATGGATGGCCGTTTAAATGGCATGAAGGGAACTGAAGGTTCTCTTTAAGGTTCAAAGTGGCACACGGAGTTCATGTCATTTTTCCCATATCCAATGACCAACGAACCCTCAAGCTCCTCCAACGCTCACAACACATCCACCTTCCTCATCATTGGATATTTTGCACAGGCGAGAAAAAATTCAGTTTACGAACAAAAACTTGTTTTAATTCCTCATTGGCTCTTATAAGGGAAGATGATGGAAAGTAACACAAATGAGGGTGATGATCAACATTACTTCATAACTTCCTTGGGTCTGAGAAGACTGAGAAGAGTAATAGGCAAATCGCACTCACAGGATTCGATTAAGGACGGGCGGAACGAGCAATAATCTTATTTTGCGCCATCATCAGTATTCGGCTCGCAAGAGAGTTCATAATGATAGAGAACTCATCTTGGTTCCCCAAATCTCAATTTCAATGTCAGGGTCAGTCGTTAAAGTGACGCGACTAATCCGCGCCCTTCCACCAGACAAATGAATTGACTCCTTGTATTAAGCAGCTAGTTTAATTCATACCTTGTTCAAAAACTTTACCTACGCCATGAAGATATAGTTTAAAGTGGAGAAGCAATTTGAGAAGAGTGTTAATAAGTTTGGACGAGATGAAATTTTTCCATGTTGTTAGAGAGAAAAGAGGAGAATGGCTAATGAGAAAAACGTTGAAATTGAACCTGACTCAAAAATTTCCCTCCTGTGGACTCAATGACACTCGACCTACCCTCCTTCATAAACAAGGAGAAAATGGTCCATAAAGTGAATGAGAAAAGACAAGATCTTCGGCTCAAGTTGAGCATTTGAGCAATTTAGCATTCAAAAAAGTGAAGGAGAGATGAGAGGTGAAGGTATGTAATTTGAATGAGTAAAAGCACCTCCCAGGCTTCTGCCATTAGCACTCCTCTCGCTACTTCTTCTCCCTTAATTCTTCTCCTGACTAACCATCTGAATGAGGAGGAGAATCAATTGAATCATTATGAACAAACCACTGAATCCGTTTTCTTCCAACAACTTCCAAAGTCACGACTTGAACACGACTTGACTCTGCCCTACATCTGTCACTTTTCTCCTTTCCTCCACTATTTGACTCCTTCAGTTCCCACTCGGAGGGTTCATACCATAAGATGCTTTAGTTATGTATATGACTACAGAACGAAAGATGTTCATAAATCCCATGTAAACCCGTGAAGCCTCTCTATGTAATATAACCAGGACAATTTACAAGACCGAATCTTCTCTTTTTGACACGCACTCTCTTTTGTTTATCGGTGTGGTCAATCAAGGCGTTTCCAATTGGGCCCTCAATGTGATTTTGATTTCTTTCTCTTTTTCAAATCTCATATCGATTGATCTGGATATGGAAGTAATGGAAGACTTCTAATTTCAAATCTCCATCTCACGTTTCCCTCCGCTTTAACCCATATACACAACAAGTTTTTGAATCAACAGAGTCAATCAGCTGCACAGTCGGCATTTGCAAGTATGTATGAACTGGCAGGTTTTTGGAAAAGGAATTACTCTCATTTCTTCCAATGAATCAGATGGAGGAACCAGAGAGAAGTCAGAAAAGTAAACCTTAATTTAATGCTAATTTATGTATGCGTAACATGTATCCGACAACCATTCATTCTGATAAGAATTTGAATTCTAGAAGCAGAGAAAGACAAATATGAGATCATATTTCATAATTGTTGGTCTTAGGTGCTCGTCTTCGTTTCTTATTCGTACTGTTCCATATCCTCAATACTATAGGAAGGATGTGAATGCATAATTTTCTTGTGCTCATAAGAGAACAACAATCATAACTTGTAAAAAAATACTATTACACTTGATTTACAATCATACTAAAAGTATGTTAAGTGTTTATATTACTCGTTTAAGTAAACTTACACATTTTCTCAATAATTCATCTCTTCATAATAAGAACATAGAATTATGCCATTATGCCAACTAGTCTCTTTACTATTATGCATTCATGACGGGTTGTGTGTTTAATACCAACTTTGAGTAGACGCATTTCAAAAATATTATATAGCTTGATAAATTCATATATTTATTGTTCTTTGAGTATTTCAAGACATGCAAGGCTTGCAAGGTGTTCAAGAAGTGCAAATCGATTTGGCGAATAATTACAGTTCGAGTCGAAGGAGCAAGAAAATACCTTTTGTATTTATGCATCATTCCTTCACATTATCAACCTTGCACCTGAAAGTAGAGTACGATTTAACAGACTTAAACCCAATTGACGACTTTTATCCTTCATTTTTTTGACCACTTAGGAAGAACCTGTGTGAAGCAAAAACAACTTTTTCTATATTCCCTTCCCTCTTTTTATCCTCAACTTCATCCGAGTCTCATCGAAGCTTTGCGGTGAAGTCTGCATGCACGAAAATTTATGTAATGTAGGTAAGAGATTTCGGTCTTTTTGTGATCGAAACCTTCGGTGTCGAACCCATGTAGACGAGACGTGCAAAACATGATGCGGTAATAAAGGACCGTTCCTTCTTTACTAAGTCACTGAGTCACAGAGTCACTCGGCCAAAGTGCGAAAGTTAAATTAGGGTTTTGCATTACGAGATTTGGGGGTTTTGGCCATAAATTGGGAAAATGTGTCTGAATGCCCACAAGCTCTTGACCTCCTGACCGTCCATTCCTATTCACACGACTGCATCACTCCCTCAACCTACCCAAATAACACTCCTCCTTCTTTCAAGAGAAGGATTTAGCTAAAAATCGTCAAAAAGAAACATGAATTCCTCATTCAATTTGGGTGTATAAGGAGATATGGGCTATATGATTTTCTACTTGATTGCGCTCACGAATCATTATCATAAATATAAAAACCCAGGAAGGATTTTCAGATTCGTCTATGTATGTATTTAATATGCAACGCATACATTTTTAAATCTAAAGATTCCTTTGTAAATCATAAGTTTATTATACGCAGATCCCGGTTTCTATAATAAATTTCTGCGCCCACTTTCATGTTCAGCAAGAGAGTTTCCTGTAAGGTCAATTCATCTTTAAATGACACGCTTCCTCTGCGACAAGACGAAGGTGAAGCGACGGCAGGTCTTTCTTGTTGCCACTCACACGAATTCATCCCAGGAAAACAAGGACTAAAACAGGGAATTTACCTCTCGTCTTCTCCTTTGCTCAAGATGAGTGTCACTCTTCTCGACTCATATGACCCAGCTACTCCGAAATTGAGGTTGAGTCTTCACTTAAAGATAATTACTTTTTCTTCCTTGGTTTATATCCATTTTATGAGACGTGAACGAGAGTCAAGTTCCGACTATTCACATTATTTTCACTGCATATAGCCCATTATTTATCACGAGATTATTATGTCCAATGAAATAAAAAATTGATTATTGGTAAATATTTCAGCTTGGAGCTTTTAACGCTTTATGGGTGACAAGTGAGTAATTGGTTCACTTATACGTGTCTTATACATGGAAATATGCTCTTTATATACTGACAAGAGATGGGCAATTTTAATTTGAAAAGGTTGAATGCATAAGTCAACTCACTATTGCAGAATATCACTAAATTAACTAAATGTGGGTTAAAGAGAAATTCTCATGTTAGTTGTAGCA
This sequence comes from Neelides sp. FZ-2019, assembly GCA_009869795.1. Taxonomy (NCBI): domain Eukaryota; kingdom Metazoa; phylum Arthropoda; class Collembola; order Neelipleona; family Neelidae; genus Neelides; species Neelides sp. FZ-2019. The sequence continues at coordinate 298,578 of VJMY01000006.1, read as the reverse complement.
AATGCTGAAAAAATGCCTTGTGGAATTCCTATTGCAGAAACTTGAGATTAGTCTCAGTACTAATGAATTGTTTTGTTTATTACATTTTACATTCTTCGGAGACACATGCACATGCACACAACTTTTCATATATAGTAGATATTACAAATGTAAGCACAAATTTAACCAAAACATGTTAAAGAAGATTAATAAAACGCAAGTTTTAAGTTACGAGTTGGACGTCGCTTTCAGTAATTTTGATATAAATAATTACATTCTGAATGAACATTGCACGCTTCCAACGCACAAACTATAAATGTAGGTGTGATGAAGATAGGTGAGAGTATTAATTTTATCTGAGTGAGTGGTAAGAACTCATTTGACTTTACACACAAATTTCATTTTACGGTCACCGGTGAGAAATTGGAGTGAGGAATATTAATACGGGGAGAGATATGCGTATGAATCCTTATGTTCTATTGTGATGATAAAAGTAATAGGAATTTTCTGGTCATTCGTTTAATTCTCACGGTGTAAGGTTTTGAAAATGTGAGAAGACCTACTCAGACGCTTCATACCTGTCAGAATCTCCATTTCTCATCTCATAACATTTTGAATGGACTCAAAATTTGAATAAAGACCCAGGTCTTGAAATTTGATTATATGGCCATTGATGTGGGCGAGGAATGTTTGTCTAAGCCCCGAGTTATGTAAGGAAAGGTGTCAAAGGTCTTGTTAAATGCTCCGCTTGTGGCGACGGTGGTATTGGGAAAGGATGAATGAATTATGTAAGGCTTCTCTCCAAAGGAGGAAGAGGTCAATAGTAGAATGTGGAGAAAAAGGTATTTTCCAAGGATGCTCCATGGACTGAAATGCAGATCCGCGAGCTGGGCTATTGGGCCTGCCTTTACCCCGACTGTACCGTTAGGGCTGAAGACTGGTTTTCGGCTCAAACTTGGCCACCGCATATGTACCGCATATAAGTAAGAAAGCCTGCAATTGCACGTCTCTCACTTCAATCCTTCCCCATACGTCAGGTGAATCTTCTCCAATTGAATGAAATCCAAGGAGAGGATTTTCCTCCTTATGATGGAAATCTATCTGATTCACCTCATCACCTCACAATGGGGAATTGTATGCGAGACTCAGCTGAGCAACTCGCCTTGCCACTTCCAGGTCAATCGCGTAACCGCATATCTCTACCATACAGGACTTGGTCTCTTCCTCGCTTAATTTTTCGCATCGATTCTTAATTAATAGATCCAACTGGCGCACTCACCATTTATGAATAAGCGCCATATTTTTATGTTAAATCATTCCTTTGGGTCAATTATTAATAACTATAGCTAATCCCAAATCCAACTCATCAACGTTTCTTGACTATGATGAGTTTATTGATCAGAGAATTTGGATTAGAATGACAAGAAGAAAATGACCAAGTATCTTTGAAACTTTGAGTATATGAAAGCTAAAGTATTTAATTTGATATAAAGAATTAAAACTCACTGGCTATTTATATCTTTATGGAATAAATCTTAATTCCTTTATGTGCTAACTAGTAACATTAAGTTATTAGTTAGCACATATCTTAATGATTTGATATTAAAAGTTATGTAAAAGAAAGTGTTGATTTCGTTGCTTTCTAATGATCCTCAATTTAAAGAAAGTTCAATGAAGCAGAAAGAACCAAAAACATTTGCTAATTCCTACTATTAACATTATAACATAAACAAATTACTAAATAATGACAAATCAGTTTTAATTTTTAAGCTTTGCTCATATTCAATATTATTATTTATTGCCACAAGCAACTTTCATTCTAATTAAAAATTATCATTATCTTTCTTTAAGAAATCTCTTGGTATGAGTGAACAAAATAGTGAAATCTTTATAAAGGAAAACTCATTCCATGATAATTACAATAATTAAAGTTTAATTTAATCATTGTCGTTTATTTTTAATATATTATCTCAAAATGTTAAAATATTAAAAATAGCAATTAAATAGATAAACACAAAGTGGCCTCTATCTTCCTTACATGCTATAGTAAAAAAAACTAAAAAGATTCTTACCTTCTTTTTAGAAGAGTTAAAAAATGAAATTAACATGTTGACAAGTTCAAGCTATTAGGATAGTAGAGAATTTAGCCATTTTCTGATGGCTATTATCCAAGCTAATCTCTCACTTCACGTTCGGCTTAGAGAGAACCCCAAAGAACGGTTCTCATCCAAGGCTTTAGGTTTCTTTCCCAAAGCTAAAGTCACCAATGACAAAAGTATCACTTGCACTTTCAAAGATGATGACTGGAACTTATTTGCGTCTTCGCTTGAAAGGACTCGCCCAGAGAGAGTGACAAGGGGAATTTTCGTCGTGTTCGAGTGGTTGCCGGCAAGCGTCTGGCAGGTTGTTGGAGAAGAAGGAAGTCTTCAGGATCCCTACGGAGTAGGTGAAGGTAAATGCGGGGAGGGAAGGGAGCGAATCAAGAGTGTCCCACTGGCCAACTCCCATCAACATTCACACCGTCATTTTCATCATGCAGAGATAACGTGCGGAGGTTGGGTCAGCTCCCCCAAGTCACCGAATTCTCCTCCTCCTTCACTTGAAGACATGTACCAAGTCGTTCATCCCCAGCGGCTTCCTTTGCATCCTTTGGCCCAAGACTGGTTTCGCAAGACGAGCTCCAAGAGAAGTTCACGACGCGATTGAAGATGTGCGATTTTTCAGGTTCCTACATACACTTAGTTTGGTTCTGCAAGGAAGGAAATATGCCTACAATAATGTATGATCCTGCTACACTCTTTAAGGAGCGTATGTACCTTATTTGTGTGAGTTCTCATGAAGAGATTTTGCTAAAGAAGAGAAGTACTTCAGGAGAGGAGGAATCTGGAAAGATATATGGGTTCGATCTTAATGCCGTGAATGCACATTCTTCAAAACCCTCTTGGTCTTCATCCCAATTACCACCAAAGTGGAGAATTCACGACGAGCGAAAACCTCATTGCAATAATCTCCTCCTGAATACATAAACAAATCTTTGGGCCAAATTGAAATTCACTAAGGGGAGCAAAAGGAGGATGAGCAGATTTGAAATCAAAATGATACACAGAAGCAATGAATCATGAAATCGGGATGAGCAGGATGGGGAAGGTGGACCCGATACGTGAAAATCATTTCGGCCGCCAAGAACTCTATTTAGTTGTATATTCTTCAGAATATTGGAAATTACAACCTTTCATGACGAGAGTGTGAATTGTTATATTATTTAAAAGTTAATTAACTTGGAAATTCAGACCATCCTTCCAGACACTTCTTTATTGCTCTCAACGCATTCCAAGTGAATTATGGTATTGACTAGAACCTTCTCTTTGATTTATGAGTATCTCGATTTAACAAACAAGGATCTCCTCGAGTTATTCCACGTATGAAAAAAGTACGAGTATAGGTAAATGAAGCAGAATTCAAACGCTGGGTCTTTCAATTTTTAAACTGGGCTGGTGGCTGTCAATTTGTGAAATTTTTCTTAAAAATTGGATTTAGAGCAAATTCGTAAAGCTATAGTTCAAATGTTAGAATTTAGCTTTGAGGTCTTATTAACACACTTAGAACTGATTTCTATCTCATTGAACTTTAATAAATTAAAAGTTTTATTGGTCGTTTATCAGTTTCCATTTTAGTTTGGTTGTTGTTTTTGATGAACTGCAATTATTGAATGAAATAAATTGGTTACAGCCGTTAGCGCTGAGCGAGTATATCATTTTAGCCCAAATTCAGACGCTAATAATATGGGGACTTTATTAACAAAGCGGCCGACGATGAACTTTAAAGACGGAACCTGTATTGATCTCATTCCAAATGCGTGGATACCTAATTTCAACCCCGATAAACTCATCTTACCCTTAATTTAACCTCAGCTCTGTATGAAATGCATAGGGAGATCAATTTTAATAAGCGCATAAAGAATACCAATGCGATCAATGATTCACCTCGCAGCCTTCAACCCATTGGCTTAAATTAGGAATCACAATATGATCATTTTGTCCTTAATTAATAAAAGCGCATATTGCGAACATGAAGCTTAGGTAAATGCAATTATATTGCAATTTTTCTTCTATTTTGTATTAAAAAATCCCAACTTCTTAGTTAGCTTCAATAATTTATTGAAAAGTGCATTGGGCTAGATTAGTGAATGTAAGTTAATTATTTTGGAATACTTGCGTACTTCATTAAAATAATTAATTAAAATAATTAATAACAAAAGCCATATAATTAGATTTCAAAGCGTGTAATTTTAAATGAACCACTAACGCCTTTTAGTAGTACATAAACATTTCACAGATGAGACTCATAAAAATGTAATTAATACTTCTATTTTAACTTGGTTTTAACTATTTATGCTGTTTTCAAATATTTGAAGATTCGTATTCCAAAGCCTTTTCCAACATTTATTTCCTCCAACTTCCATCATTTTCATTAACCCTAAGTTGAAACTGATACATGACTCGCATTTGGAATGGAAGAGTAACTCACTCAAAATTTTACGACCAAACTTCACATCCAGTTTCCCTCATAATGTTGAATGATTTATTTTATCGTTTTCAATTTTGACTCAACTCCCATATCCCAAATTCCCTTTGAAAAATAGAAAGCGTTAATAAGAATATCCATTTTATTTGGATGCATTGTCCTCTTTGCTTATTTTTTAAATCTTTAATGTTAACTTTCATAAATAAAAACAAAGTTGGTTTTATTCTTTTATTTACTTTTGTGCGTAAATTGATAAAGCTGATGCATTTTTATTTTGGTTTTAATTAACCAGACACACATAATGTTACACTTATTTATTACGTTATATTGCAATTCGAAAACTTATGAAATGCTGTCTCTTTCACTCCTTTAATTTTATTGGTATTTTAACGACTCAAAGGTTTTTTGAACCATAATGAAATGTCCAAAACTTGGGTAGCTTTCAATATGTCAGATTTAAATGTATCATTTCATCTTTATGACGAAGCGTAGCCCTTATAAAATGTATATAGACGACGTCAAAAAGTAAAAGCTTTACGTAAGATTTTAATTATCAACCTCAATGAATTTGGTGAGAAGTTTAGGAAAATTTTATTATTGCATGATTCGCAAATTAATGGGAAAGACATAAGAAGCTTAAGCTTACAGTCATCCTTTATAATGGATAAGTCACACTTGAAGATAAAAAATTATATAATTTTACGTCTTGCTTTCTCGCTCACTCACAATTTTCTCATCCTATTAATTCCCCACCTATAAATTTAATCCATATAAAAGAATGTGGGCTTAAATATATGAACAATTAAGTCAAAGAATTTGTGAATACGAGGGATTACAGAATTACCTTACAGACTTTCACTTAATCTCTGAAACACTTATACTTTTGTATACACTTTTCTATACTTTTCTACATACTTTTGTATTTAAAATCATAAGCATATAAATGTCAATAACATTCATTTCTAATTAAATTACATTTTATGAGTACTGAATTTTGTATTGCAATTTACAATTATAGAAATGGGAGAAACCAGCATGCATTTAAGCATGAATTTAAATTTAAATGCATTCACAAACATCATTTAAATTTGTACCTCTCAGATGGTAAAGATGATGAATTGATATCGTTGACCTTATATGGATTTAAAAAATTTAATTTAGGACCTTCTCAAATGGCAAATTGAAGGTTCAAAATTGCATCGATTGAAATAGGTGATCCAGACGGTGATTGGTGAATGAGAAATCATTGATCTTCATTACTGAAAGAGTTTCTAACCATCATTTAATTAAAAACTTATTGGATGTTTTGAATTGTTTAGTTTGAATGGGGAACGAAGTTTAAGGGAAGAAAGAGCTTTGGCGTTCCTCGGGGCTGTCCATCATTCCGTTCGCTACTGGACTTGACTCACTCAAACCAACACTTTTCCTTTTTTCTAATCAGTCATCATATCAGCTATTGATATCACGAAAAGTTGAATGAATTGCACGATCTTCTCAAGAAGGAAATCTCCTCCTCGCTGTCTCCCTTCTTATAATACTTGATTATCTCCTTATTATGATTTTATACAAAAGGTGCAACATTTGGTTTGACTGTACCTCTTATAATATTTACTAAACTATATGCCTCTTTTCTCAATTTGAATATACACATTTAAGACATTTTACTTATTTAAGATTTTTCTATATTTATATCTTGGTTGATGCTTTTCCTTTCTTATATTTACTCAATTAACTTAGCTAATTTACTTCTATAGAAGATTCGAATCCTAAAAAAACATTTAATATTAAAATTTAGTTATATAAAGTAATTGTAAGTCTGATTGTTTAATGTCTATATTGTATACTTTGTGAAAGTAAGGTTCATTTAAATAATACGGTAGTTTTTAGGGATAATAAAACGTGTGTGTACTCTCTGTGAAAAAAATGAATTGAGAGCATAAAGCTAACCAAACAAATAAAAAAACTGTCAAAACGTCTTTTAGACAGAGATGAACAAGGCGCATAAGAGCACATTGCATACTCAATACACATACCATATTCATACCATTGAGGTGTTCATACATGATGTCGAAGGAAAAGGCCAGTGTACTTTAATAATAGAATTGTTAATGGTTAATCATCTTTTGAGAGTCTGAGCATCCTTCTTCTCTGGTCGGTTGGTTAAGTGGCCATTGTCATATAGCTTTCTATTTCATCTCTGACAGTGACTTTGAAAAATACAAGGACTTGTAACAAGAAAGAGACTTCTTTGGATATACTTAAATATGAATGAACTTGTATGAGCACTGAAGAAGGATATGACAATAAATGAGATTTCCAAGTACTGGGTTTTTATGGAGTAAAGTAAGTATGAATTTATGCGTATGTGAATAGATTTTCATTTTACAAATAAACAAATTCAAAAGTTTTAAATAAATTCAAAAGTTTTAAATAAAAAGTGAGAAGAGAAATCAGTATAGTAAAAAAATAGTATAATAAAAATAGTAAAAGATGAATTTTATAGAAAAAGTATTTCACTTTCTATTAATTTAAATTATATCAAACCAAATTATGCTTTGTTATCAAATCCAGACAGATAATTGAAATAAAAATAAATTATAATGAATAAAAAACTATGAACGTTCACAAACCACGAAAATGACAAGTCTAATATTAATTATTATTTTAAAAGATATATTTTTTATATTTACAAAAAAGATTTAGAATGTTGCTCTTCACTTAATTTCTCTGCGTGATTAATTAAATAATGAAACTAATTGTAAATAATAATATTAAATCATTTATTGAAGGCAGCTTTGTCACATTCATAGTACTTATATTCAATATAAGCATCAATCATTTTTTAAAACTCTTGAACATATTTGAACTTTACAAAATAAAGTAATTATTTTAGAATAAACTAAATTTTAGTTTCATTTTTATTTTCATATCAAATATCACCTATTTTAATACTTTAACTTTTATCTAAAAATAAGCTTGGGTAATCAACCGACAGGAATTTTACATGTAGAAAGTTCTCATTACATAAGTTTTCAAAAACTAAAATTAGAAAAGAGAATTACGAAATGTTCAAGTGAACTCGTGTAGCAAATGAAATAGACAAGTAATATTTATCTAGATAACTTCTCTAACCCAACATTGATCTTATCTTAATGTTTGATAATTACTTCCACTTTAAACTAATGATGCACTCATAATGTAATCATAAGTTATATAGCGGCTATATAATTTTATGCCAAGCTCAGAATATTAATTAAATTGCTGATTAACTATTTGATATTTTGTGAATAAATGTATAAATATAAATAATAGTTGAAAGTTTTATTGGCTTTAATCATAAATACATAAAGTTTGAACTCAATGGGTAACTCCAAAAATTAATCTTGGGTTGACAATGCACCTTGCTCTCTTTTATTTCATATTTCATAGTTGTACAAAAAGCTCGATATTTAAGTATGTATGATCTTTTTAAAAATCTAAAATATTGATGCAGATACGATTGTATTGTGTTGTAAAAAATTCTAACGTTTTGAAGTACCTACTGACAACCTTTTATTTTAATTGAGAAATGATAATTTTTTGTTTCATTAAATATTTATTAAACGGAGTTTAATATTAAAACTAATTAATTAGGATAATTTACGAGATTTCAAATCCAGTATTAAAGAAAAAGTTCCGCGTGAAATTAGACGCGTAATTTTTGCAATGCAAAAAAAAGAAAAGAGAAAAGTATTTTATTGAGACTATTAAGCATAATTATAAATAAAAAGTGGTCAGTTGACAAGTTTTTCATCTTCCTAAAACAAATCTTTCTTCCAGGCAATAATAAAAAGAGATCTCGGTACTCAAATGAGATTAAAGGCCTGAGGACCAAAAAACCTCACATCTTTTGGTCGTGATTAATTAATTAAGTTCTCACTACCAACCATATAAAATATTTTATGAAACAATTGAAAACGCCAAGATTTTCCACTTTCTTTCCTTTCCTCCGCTATGATAAAGAAATGATTTGTTCATTAAGTTATGACAAAGTCCGGATTCTTTGACGTAGAGAAAAGTACGAAAAATGCGACTAATGGGAGTTAAAAAGTAGATTTCCATCTCGGCCTAATCATCTCTGCTCCAATAAAATGACGCTACACCTGCATTTTGATTAAGCATGTGTAGTAGGTAGAAAATACAGGGATTCTGTAAAGGAGGAATAAGTTCAATAATTCTTTTAATCCTGCACTGCATGTTTGTCCTTAATCACAATCAGAAATTCCGGTTGCACTTCTTTGATTACTCCAACCAAGAACTGATACATCACCCAATGAAGAAGTATAAAAATAATAGTAGATCAGATGTGGCTCACTCAGAAATGAGGAATCAATAAGACGAGAAAAATGAAGGAATTTGTGTAAGTGTGTAATAGGAAATAGAAAGTTTTTCTTCCTGTATGCCACGTTGAAGAGTCCAAATTGAAAAGACATTTGATTTGGGTTAGGAGTTAATCCAATGGAATGAAAAGTATAATAATCACATGGAAGACCCATCCTAAACTCCTTTCATGCGGGAGAGGATTATTAGATGTGTCCAACAGTTCCATCCACAAGATTCATAAGGAGATTAGGCGAGAATTTCTCTGTCGCACAATGTTACTTTATTAGGGGATTGGAAATAAAAGCACAGTTGGACTAACAATAATCGTGAGAAGTGAAGGTGAACGCTTTTTCATTTACCTTCTATTCTCATATTCCAATTTCCATTTCAATATCCCGATTTGACTCTTTAATTTTCTCATCATATGCTAAAAGGTTCATTTACCCACACGCCTTTTTTAATAATAAGATCTCGAGGATTAAGAAAGTCAATATATACACACTTATTATACATATAAAAAACAAAAATAATATATAATGAAATTAAGGAAATATATTTGTGAAAGAAGCAAATACATTGTTGTATCAAAATGCTTAATATCGTAATATGAATATAACACTGTAACTGTTATTAAGTCAAAGCTATATAAAAACGAAGGCCAAATGTTTTGATAATAATATTATACGGTTTATTCACTTTAAACACTTTTATACTAAACTCGTTTTTCTTAACAACTCAACGGATTTATCTTCGCATCACCCATCAATCTTATTTATTAGGGAAATCTTTACGTGGTATTTCAAATCAAGATTGACAGATCTTGTTATAATTTTAAATTAAGAATTGCACGAATTTTGATTTTGACATTTTCATGATCTCAAGATTTTACAACCAAAACTTAGCATGAATACAAAAAGTGTAGTAATCTTAACATTTATTGTATGTATTAATTTAAGTGTAGCAGAGTTTTCATAACAGATGCTCTAGACGAAAATATAAGTTAAACGCATGTATAGAATACCTCATAATTTATTGCAAATGCACGTACGACAGTGTAATAAAATAGTTCTTTTCAATCATTGTCAAGTCAAGTACAGTTAAGATTTTTTTTATCTTTGCTCGAATTTTTCTTACACATCTTCCACCCATTCAGATAAGCTTGTAGTATCATTGCTTGTGTAACATTTAAACATGTGTAACACTATTGAAAAAATAAGTTTAATAAAAATAATTTTTTAGCAGATAGCTAACAATAAATGTTTTATTTAAAACATATTGAGGTATAATTTTGTGCTTACATATAAGAGTGCTGTTAGGTTTACGAGTTGAGGAATTGTAAATAAAAATTGAACTGACAGAATGACTTGAAAAATGTAGATTTTATCTCTCAAAGCAAGACTTGCATTGCTATTAAGATGTTGATTCATGCATGTAGCTTTAAGAATTTCTGAGCTTTTTTAATGAATGGAATGTAAAGGTTATTTCATAAACCTGATATTAATTTAATAATGTCCCTACTTATACAGATATGAAAGGAGTTAGATTTTTGCTACATGATAAAAAGGCTGAAATGAAAAGTTAAAGATTCAAAGATTTCATTATTGAATTTATGTGGAACACACGACTTGATGAATTGGATTAACTTTCAGATTAACAGAAAATGTTCTACTAAATGTATTTGTCGTCAATCAACAATTGACAAAGATATTTGTAAATACTTTGTTCATTTTCAAAATTTCAGTAAATGTAAACTTGTACAATTATAGATGATACTTGAAGTTGTAATGTAATTTGCTGACTTTATTTCTTAACATTTAAGTTTTATTTATTAGCTATTTTTTGCCAATTTTTATATGAGCATTTCAAATGTATGCAATTCTTTATTATGTTCTGAATGTCAAAATGCTGTGAATTTCATGATATCATTTGTGGGTCGCGTATTTTCTTTTTATGCTAAAAATGTACAACCTTTTCACAATATTTACAAGGAGCTTTATTTGTGAAGATAATCAGTCACATTGTTATAAACCACCATTAAATTAATACATAATTTGAATGAAAGCTATTGATTATTTAAACAATACACGTATTGATATTATTGAAGCAAGTAAATTATTAGTTTATTAGTAATTGTAAATAGTATTACAGATTAAATGTCTATATAAACCCAGTGAAGGAGTATTGTAAATGAGTAGTATATTAGGTAGGTACCTACTTTATTTTCCAAAGTACGTAAAAACACAAGTTAATGTTTACACTATTTCTGAAAATATCAATTCTGCAATATTATGAATTAACATATTTACTAAAATATTACACATAGTTTATTCTGTATAAATAGCTTACCCAATATAAAATATTAAATGCATCAAATGCTTTGTTAGATATTAAACAAGTAATATCTCAGGTAAATCATAATTTAATAACTTTAAATAATAACTTTAAAACGATATGTTATTACAGTTATGAGCTATTAAACTAATGAAACGTTATTAATTATTATTAAACATTGTATCATATTACACAATCATATACACTATATGATTGTGTAAATAAATTAAATACTTACGGTAACTTTTACTTTTTTAAAAGTATCAAAAGGTCTATTCTTAATCAGATCAAAAACCATCAATTTCAAATTGATGTCACTCCAATTGAATAATCTGTATACTTAGGAATCATAAGGTTCGAAGATGGGGAACGTCAGTGAATTACGCTTACTTGAAAATCCCTTTGATCCATCTGGACCCATTGGTTGTCGAATGACTGAGCTCGGAGCCAAACAAGAGTCCGAATTCCTCCATGAGGATTGTCGCCGACGGAGCCAAGGATTCATCAGATTTGTCGCAGCTTCCCCTCCTTCGTAGTAGCTGAAGGACTTTGCTCTTCGTCCAAATTCACTACTATTGCTTTCCTTCTTCAATTCATTCGTTAAATTTGACAGCAAGGAAGAATTCGCGGACAAATCCAGAATGGTATTTTCTGGTTGAACAGGAAGAGAACCTCCGCGCCGGCGAAACATTTGTTGTTGATTGTACTTCAAGTTCTCGCTTGAAGAATTCTGCCAGCTAAAGGTTCAGACAAGTTCAATTAGAAAACTATACTAGGATTATACCAAAATTTCACATATATCTTATATTAACTTGCATTTATTGCACCTTTGTAAATATACTTGAAAAGTTGTTATAATAAATTGAATGAACTTGATTACTTGTTATAATAAATTGAATGAACTTGATTACTTGTTATAATTGTAGAAGTTCACGTTGTTATTATTCTGCTTTTTGCTCCATTGTTGATATTTATTTGGAAATGAACTTTTTCTGTACTTGTACGGAGCGCATTTCTGGGCAAAATTCGGATCATCCGAGTTCTCTGCTCCTGATGAATAACTCCCATATGCTGGAGAACTTGATCGCCGATGATAGAAATTTCGTCCTTTGCCGTTTCTATAAGATATATATTTATTTAATATAGATTAAAGAAAATGCTTTAAATAGTATTTTTTGGAATTTATTTTCCCAAACTAGCTGTCGCATGCAAGTTATAATCATTGTAATTAACTTTATTTTAAGTATTTTATATTTTTCAATTTCTTACCCTGAAGAATTCACAGCGTTCTTGTCTTTATTTTGTGAAGAAATTGGAAGCGTCTGAAGGAAAGGAGTGAGCGGATCCAAACGTCGAATTTTTGTCCCTTCTTCATTCACCTCCAATTTGTCAGACTTTTGCAAAGAGTCAAGCACAGTTTGGAACTCCCTTGAAATCTGCTTGACCTTCCTCAGCCCAGCAATGAGCTTAAGTGACACATAGCCATCCGATCGTCTCCGGACGTGCTTAAGAAGAAATCCATCTTTGGCCAAATAGTCATCTGAGAACATGAGCTCGACTTGTGCTTTGATTCGCAGTGCAGTTTCAATGGTCATTTCCACTGTGTTTTCTCCTCCGTCCGTCGAAGACCCGTCATTTGCATCGCGGTATCTCCCAATGTTATCTTCTTCCTCAGTGATTTCGCATTCAAGCAGCTTCTTGTTCGAGAAGGAACTTTCATCCACTTCTGAGTCTATGGGAGACTCCAAAGCCGAATCTTGTGAGTCGACCAAATCCTCTTCTGCCTCTTCACAGGATTCCTCACGAGATGTTTCAATCCGAGTCGTGTGGTTCAACGTCATCGTTTCGATGTTAGTTTGAAAAGATGATTTCAAATAGTTGAAGAACCCCACAATCCAATTTTGTATCTGGATGAGAACTTGGGAGAAATGAAGCCAGAAAACGACGAAGGAAGTCTGAACTTGACTGTGAGTTCTCGCTTCCTCGTCGGGGCTTTTATTTTCTTTTTGTGGAGATTTCCTTCGCTTTTGACACTGAGGAGTTTCGTCTGACCCAAAGGTCGTCGGAATTGTCTCTCTTTCCTTCTCACAGCTTCCCATTTCCTCCACAGGTACTTACTAGAGTATATGAGTTCTCTCAACAGCTTCCTCTCACACTTAACCTTTGCACTTATGTAATGCACTTTAATTTTAAGTGATTTGAAGCCTTCTATACACTTGTTCTTCACAATCGTTCAATAAATTTTGATTACAAATTGTGGGATAATTATTAATTAAATTGATTTTTGGCTAGAGAGGATTTTAGTTCTGCCGTTCAAAGGGATAGGAAAAGATTGGTAAATGCACGAGGTCTCAAAATGGTCGTGAAATGGAAAATTGAAGTGAAGCAATCTGGAGTTTAGATTTAAATGCTATAGTTTGCTCTGGGGTAAATGCATTTTATCATTTTGTCAAACTATTCATTATTCTTATCAATTTCACCTTTAACAAATGCAGAGGTCTATTGAAAGTCCCTCGAATTTGTTCTTTCCTTATCAAGTCTCTCTGCTTTGTGAGGCTTTATTTTATTCAGCTCAAAGATAAGTGAATTTGATTCTCAAATACAATTATAATTTGAAATTCAAATCATCATAGCCTTCCTTTTCATTTACATCTGTAAATATATCATTTTTACTTTTATTAATAAATCTTTTTTGGTTGGATCAATGTTTATCCTATATACATCAATAGTAGATGCCGAAAACCAACATAATTCTCAATTCTAGTTATGATATAAAATGTTGTATGGGATGGGTATTAAAGCATGAGAATAAGATTAATTTAAGATATAGAGATTTAATATAGATTTGAGAATATAAAATATAATGTAAACCTTAAGTCAACTCAAGTCTACTTGATTGATGAACACTGCATATACGATAGTTAGAATTGTTAGGCTTTATGGTGGCTTTAATTGAGTATCTAGGCATGTAGGCAATATATAGAAGAGTAGAAATAAACTTTTGTTTTTAATGCTTCTAACTTTATTAATTATTTATAGATGCGAAGAAATGAAATATTAACAAAAAAGTAAGTGATATCAATGCCAAAGATAAACCACATTATTAAGCTATTGACTTTCAAGTTATGTATGTCAACCAAAAGGCAAAGAGAAACTTATGAAAGGATTTTTTTTTAAAACATTTCACCATATAATCAATTTTACACTTTCTTACAAAAGTATAGAGTGGGTATTGAGATTATTCATGAGTGGATTTGGAAACAATGAAAATATTACAAAAAGGTGATCTGTGAACGACTTTGTACTCTTGTGCTCTTCCAAATGTTCAAAGGTCGCGTTCAATTACATGTGGATTTAATGAAATGAAATTCATCTAATTGTAAGATATATTTATGTATTTTATAGAACATAACATTCAAAATTATAAAAGCACACTTTCTGCAGTTGATTTGTATAATATGCATAATGTATAATTACAATACATCAATACACGTGATTGTATTATTGTTCGTGCCATTATTATGGGTGTAGAAATACTATTACACAATGATAGTTAGTGATTCTGATTACATAAAACTATTAAACCTCCAAAATGCTTGCAAATTCTTGGGACATCCACACTCCGAAAATACACATTTATCTTTCTCATAAAAGGCATTTTAAATCGTATAAAAAGATCAAGTACAAAATAAACCCTAAAAAATTGTGCTTTTAGTTAAATCATGAAAGGAAATAATACCAAGAAATACATCCTATACATTCATTTGTGTGTAAAAGTTATGAAAATAATGAAGGATAAACTTCATATATTCTCTCACAAAAAAACAAAGGCTGCATTACTGCATAATAATTATGACTCTCACAATTGAATATACAAAAGCATTGAAGATTTTTAATCCTAATAATATTTATAATTTTTAATATTTTAATATAAAATATTCATAAAACTCTAAGAAAGAAGAAGAAAAATGAGAGAAGATAAATGAAAAGAAGAGGTTAAATGTTTTAACTTTTGCTGCTCTGTATGCTCTATGATCTAAAATTTTATATATCTACATAATTGAAGAAAGCTTAATTAATTAATGCTCTTTGAATAATTTAGTTAAAGATTTATCATATAGTATAGTAGGTATATTATATATAACATATTTTTATGGATTTTTAAACTACATATTAGGGGTAGCGGATTTATTAATTTAAAAAGACAGATTGAAATTGAAGTCTCGTTGCTCCTCTTCCTATATGACAAAAGTCAATGAAAGATTGAGCGGTAAAATCCTCGCACGCCTCACCGTCGAAAATTTGCATCTTTCATTCATTGAATTCGCTCTCTTTCTCTTCCTGGCGTCCGGTGTCCGAGTTCCCTGGTGAGTTCAATTTTACTTTTAATTGACTAGTAAGACTATGTAATAACCCATGTGTAACAACGATTATTAGTGAAATCATTTTTATAGTACATTCGCTGATTAATTTTACTTACAGACGTCGCATCATCTGAGGCTCAGGATCTGACTGAGGGTTCGTTAGCGTTTAAAAGAATAAAGAGGCGAGACCATGTTTTGGGGTATGAAAATTGATTATTTTATATTTCATCAAAGAATTGGTAAATGCGGTTAAATGGAAATTTAACAACTAATCCTTGTTCTTTTAGGACTTGTTGTCGAAGTTGGGAGCCGGTATATTCAATCGCCAGCTCAAGCATTCAACATTTCGATGGCGGTTTTAGAACCAAATGAAGATCCATTGGTTGAAGAAGGTATTACAATTTTAAATTTAGTCGTTAGTGATCAATAGTATAAAATGATATAGGTAATTTTACTGCAATGAAAGTTTATTTAACTTGCACTATTTTTCCCATTTGATAAATTTAAAATTTTATTAGGTGGAGTAACATGTGCTAAATTAATTTTCAAGAATAACTGCATTTGTTCGTTATTATAAATACGAATTTGTGTTGTAAATCTTGAAAACATTAAATTATTAATTATTGAAACGTATTTTAGCTAAATGAAATTGTGTTTTTTAAATTTCTAATTAGAACACCCCGTGAGTGTTTTTGCTGAATACAAGAACATCAAATACTTGCTCTGTTTGCTATCGAAGAAGAAAAAGATTTTCCAAGTTCAACTTGGTGTTCGTTTTGAGAAGGGTGCAAAGGTAAGATATTTAAAACAAATATTTAAAAAAAAATTATACGAGGTCGAGTTTGATAAAAATTCTTTTTCTTTTTTATTTAGGTCGTTTTCTATGCTAAAGGTGGAAATAACCAGAATCGCATTCATCTTACTGGATATTTGATCGTCGACCCACGCAATTTGGATTTGACTTTCAATGACATGCAGTCAAGCATTATGCCGACTCCGACGACGGCGCCAGCCCAAAAGTCAATTTTGGTCAACTCGTCGAGCGAGAAAAGGCAAGGACCGAAAAAACGAGTTTCAATCAATGCAGGATTCAAAGAAGAAGAAGAAAGTGAGGAGGATGAAGATTCTGAAATTGATTTTTTGACGAATCAATTAAAAATGAAAAAAGGGTCGAGCTTTGGTCTTGAAGATCTCGACGAAGAGGAAGATAGTGATGATGAAGGTTTCAACCTCGAGGAAGAAGACGAAATCGACGACGACGACGATGATGATGAGGATTTGGATGAAGAAGAAGACGACGACGATGAAGTTTATGAAGAGAATGATGATTTCGAGGAAATTGATCAAGCTGCTTTCATGGAAAGTCTTAAAAAAACTCTCAAAAATCGAGAAATGGAAGCAAATAAGATGAAGAAGGAGAAAAACAAGGCAGCTAATACGGTGAACAATAAGGATTCAAGTCCAAAGGAGGCTCAATTCAATGATGATGGGAGCCCTAAAAATGAAAAGAAGATCAAGTTGGAAATGGCGAAGAAGGAAGGAAGTCCGAAGGAGCAACAATCCAAAGCTGAGAGTTCGCCTAAAAATGCTAAAAACAATTTAAATAAAACTCCTGAGATGAAGAATCCAAAGGCAGGCAAGAATATTATGAATAACTCTGGGATGAAAACACCTGAGCAAAATAGCCAATCCCCAGATACGCCTTCTTCAGTTGGAAACACGCCGAAAAAATCAATTGTTTCAGGTATTTTACACAAAATCCGTATGCTTCAAATAAAGCTACCTAATCAAAATTTTAATCGAATAATTCTTCTTAAAATAAATTATTATTTATTTAGGCGGAGTTATTGTTCAAGAAATCAAAATTGGAAACGGGACAAAAGTCAAGAAAGGTTCAATGGTGAGATTTAGTTCTAATATTAATTATGTACAAAATACACTAATTGTATTTAAATAGCAGCGTTAAGATTAAGTTATCAATTGAAATACTAATTGATATAAACACAAAACACAATAAATTATTTCCTTTAATGATTATTTATTTTGCTTGTTTAATTAAATAGGTAAATGTGGGTTATATTGGGCGTTTGAAGACGAACAACAAAGTGTTTGATCAGAGCAAATCTTTCAAGTTCCGAGTTGGCAAGGGTGAAGTTATCAAGGGATGGGACGTTGGCCTTGAAGGAATGTGCGTTGGTGGAAAACGCAAACTTATTATTCCACCACATATGGCGTAAATTACTTTTTAAACTTGTTCTTTATTCATGTTTGCCAATAAAAACCTGTAAATAACTACAATTTATTATCTACAAGTAATTATTGATCCAGAGCTTAAACTTATGATTGTTTAATTTATAGTTACGCACGAAGAGGCGCTCCTCCAGACATTCCACCAAACGCACATCTCATCTTCGAGGTCACATTGAACAGCATCTCTTAAGCCAACTTTTTCTTCGTCTCAATCGATCATTGAAAAGCTTAAATGTTAAGGATTATTTATTATCCAATTTCATTCGAAATTCCATCTTGTTAAATAGAGTAATTTTGTTATTGTATTCAAACATATTTATGGCTTTTGTGGCTGAAAATGAGAATAAATGATAATTGTTTTTAAATTTATTTTATTTTAATGCCTTATTTCGACTATTTATTTGTTAAAATCACTTGAATTCATCAATATCATATTATATATTTAAAATTGAAAGGGCAATGCCTACAGTTATAGTAATACAGTTTTAGAAAAATTAGTTACAATTTTCTAATTACTGATTATATGCTAATTTCACTACATTTCTTATTAAGATTAATTTTATTGTGTATTGAAACTTAACATTTAATCTAACATCAAGTGTAAGGTAGAAAGCTGAAATTAGAAGATAATTCTATCATTGTTTATTTACATTAATTTGTTTGTGTTAATAAGTTATAAAAAGGATTGTTCCAAGTGTATAGTTTAAAATATTATAAATTGAAATAAAATTAGTGCGATTTGACTCCGATGGAATTGTATAATTGAAAATTCATTTCACTGGTGACTTTTTAATCGGACTTTGAATGAGAAGTTGTAGCATTTTCCTCCGTTGTGATTCCGGTTTTCATTGTACTTTCTTTGAATTCAGTTTTCTTCACCGGACACTGTGGGCCATTTTCTTTATTATCTTTATCAACCTCTTCAACTCGACCCCAAGGATTCCAGAAGCGGAAAACAATCGGTTGTAAAAACTTGTGCCAGATGAAGAGAAAGAATGGAATCAGAATGCAGGGAACGCAAACCATTTTCTATAAAAAATATAATCCAATCTTAATATTAAAACGCCGTTGTATTTTAATAAAAATAATATAATTAACATTAATTAAAATTTATATTAGTTTATTAGCCTTCTGAGTGTTTTGATATTCAAGATGCACTTACTGTTTCAAGATTTTCTAAACTTAAAGCAAATACTTTAATTACAACGAGTGACTTAAGTTGAATTAATTAGTTAACAGAATAATCCTCGTAACTTTAATCGGGACAAATGATTTTTAATATTGAAAATAGGATTATTAAATAAATGTTGCTTTATTACTCAATTTCCACTATGAATAAAAGTGAATTGCAATAAACCCCTTGAATTTCAGCGCTATATAAAAGTATAATCTAGCTGTATGGCAATTGGCAATATTACGACGTTTGTGTATAAAGACTACGTAGATACAGTATCTTTTTTATATGAAATATATGGAATTACCAATTTGCACATAATACATGCATGTAAATTAATGAATGTTATAAAGAAAGATTTATAACTTTCATCAGCCCACATTTGAGATGTGTCTATGCTTATGTGAAATTGATACGTGTTGTTTAAGGTTTAAAATCATCACTTAAATGACAAAAACACTACCCTTCAATTGAATCTTGATTCCAGACTGAAATGAGTGAATGTCATATTTTTTATTCATATATGATTCATATGATTAGGCAATGTTTTTAATTATGTATAACGTTATAAAGTTTTAGCAATTTCTTGTCACTCTTTTATCTCATTGGTCTTTACACTTTACAAGTCAAGATTATGGTTTCATTTTAGCATGTCAATAGTCTGTAATCCAACTCATTTCGGTATAAAAAGGAAATATAAATTAT
Source organism: Neelides sp. FZ-2019 (assembly GCA_009869795.1). Classification (NCBI taxonomy): domain Eukaryota; kingdom Metazoa; phylum Arthropoda; class Collembola; order Neelipleona; family Neelidae; genus Neelides; species Neelides sp. FZ-2019. Next base: position 278,889 of record VJMY01000006.1, on the reverse strand, counting down.
CTTTAAGAATAGCGGAAATATGAGCTCTAACGCTTACTTTATTAATTTCACAATAAAACATTTTCATAATAAACGGCTTATAAATCATTTATTCGTAAATTGAGCATTGAAGTATTGCTTGAAGATTAAGGCTAAAGAACTTTATTTTAAATTAACGAATACACGATATTTGTCAATTCTAAAAAAAATATAAATTAAAACCTTTATTTTAACAGCTGTCTTTTTGGCTAATACATAAAAAGATAAATAATAATAGTAAAAAAGAAAACTAATCAACATTTAACAAAGTCTAATAAAACCTATTGTTTTATATTTATAATTTCATATATATTTAATTGCGGTTGTGAGTCGTGAACGTCATAAAGAGATGGAAGATTTAAAAATTTTTGCAAGTATATTAAATATGAATAACATTAAAATAGCTTTACTATTATTAAATTATTACTATTTTGCTAAATAATTCATCTTTCTGATAAAATGTATTTCAACCTAATCCTATAATTTATTTTTAGCTAAAATTTTTGGTTACTGATGCTGCTAGTTCAATCATACATTGTTAGTTTAAGTTCCATTTCAAGTTTCTGAGTGCCCAGATTTTGTGCCTTTTTGAATACAAAATATTTAGAGCCTTGTAATCCACACTGTGTTCTGTTTCATCTTTAAAGTCGTTGTCACAGACAAGAAAGTTCTTTTCAGATTCGATGACTCTTTCAATTTCTACCTCTTTTCCTCTCAATTGAATTCTGAATTGTGCAAGAATAAACCTACGATGATACCAGAGACTCTCGTGACCGGGAAACAATCTAATCAATTTTTGGTTATCTAAAGACTCCTTTTCCAATTCTTCAAACCGTCCTTTTTCAAATAACAATACTAGAATAGTCTGTCTGTAATGGAATCCACTGTAATCTGCAATGTGACTGTGAGTCCATTTGTCAAGAGTTCCCTTTTCAAAATCAAGAATCCTCTCCTTTTCCTCTTCCGGAATGACATCAGAATTTAAAAAATACTTGATGAGCCAATGCCTATAGTTCCAGGCATGGTAATTGCTAAAATAAAGATTTGCTGCCTTCTCTGCAAAATTCACTTCTCTTTCAAATATACTCATGGCTCTTTGAAGTAATTCTTCTTTTGAGAGATTTTGATTTAATAGCCACCTACAATTCCATAAAAACACATTAAATCTTGTGCAGGGTCCTTCATAAGAAATGTCACAATTTCCACATGAAATACATGTGAAAGTGTGACATTTAATATGAACCACCCTGTATACGAGTCACAAGGAATTTAGAAATAATGAAAACTAATTAATAAGGATAAATATTTAATAAAATGAAAATTATTATTATTATTATTATTATTATTACTATTATTATTATTATCAAACAACATTAATCTTACTTTCTATACGAAAATACTTCTGAGCATTTTGGCTTCCTTGTCGAGACCAGTGAGGTGAGAGCAAGTTCCGAATTAAAAGACACAATTTCTTGACCATAAATAAGACGTCTGAAATTCCAAGTAATTGTGAGGTCAGGGTTGAGTAAAATGAGAGCTCGACTTAATTCATCTCCTCGTTTGTATCGTTCCGCCTCTGAATGTTTCCTTCCGAATTTGTTATTTGAATTCGACTCCGACTGATTGAAGGACGAGGATCTTCGAGACGATGGCGACTTCTTTGAAGGTAATAAAGAGAAGAAGTTTCGGAATGAATAAGTGTAAAGAAATGGAATACACCAAGATTCCAAGGCTAATTTATGACTTAAATGAATCACGGGTGAACGGTTGGACTGACTTTCAACTGGGATAATCGCAAACTCGTCCCTTTAAAAAAAACATTTTTCCAAGTTAAATTATTAAAGTATATCATTGATTATAGATTGGGATAAATTGGGATAAAAGTATTTATGAATCTTACAGCGAGTTGTCTTTTTCAAAAACGTTATTCAGGTTGTGAAGAATTCTTTCAACCAAATTCGTATAATCTTCCAATGAGCTAATTTCAAATCCCTTCTGCCCATTTTGCTGGTTACTGCATTGAGACCTTTGCATTTATACAAACTGAATTAAAAACTTAAATAACTTTTAAGGCTTAATTGTATTAATGAAAACACAAGTGTGAAGATTAAACAAGAATAATTCAGGTGAATTTAATAATTTGTACAATGTTGAATCAAAGAGTTCGTCCCGCTCGGTTCATAGCACCTTATGTCTTCACTCTGCAGAAAATTACAAAAAGTATTGAATGAAAATTGGAGTTTGCAAAGTCGATAGAAAAGGATAGTTAACTAATTGTAATTTAATTATCATCATTTAAGAAAATGTCAGATGATCATGAGACAGACATTGCAATTCGTGACCTCGAGGCTAGAATTCTTCAAATGGAAAATCGAATCTTCGGTGATGATGGAATATACAAAAATCAGCAAAAGCGAGAGGTATTAAAATATGAATTTGGTTATGTATTAGAAAATCAATTTTGTAATTTAACCAATTAATCAAAACTATAAAATTAAACCCTTTATAATTTTTACAGATCATTGAAGAAATTGTTCAAATAAACGGGCAAATTACAAGAGCTTTTGCAAACAGAGATAAAGTGAACCAATTAATGAAGAAAAGTAAGTGTAAAGTTAAACAAAATTTTTTATAAGAATTATAATAATAAGTTGAGTTAAATAATGATATAGTTTTTTTACCTAGCTCAAATATTTTTTTAAATAAATAAATCTATTTTTAGCCGAAGAAATGATGGAATTGCTAGCTGAAGATGGGAGTGGACTTCTTGGCGGAGAAGCAAAGGCCAATGCGCTTCTCGCCGCAGAGCCTTTCATTAGACAAATGTACGACTTGGTCAAAGACATCAAACTCGAACAAGTCGATGAAGCAATGAACAGCACCGAGATTAGAAGTATGAATTAATTTAAACAATAATTACATAAGATTTTTATGCTTTTTATGAAGAATAATATATAGAGATTCTTTATTTCTTTACACAATTTTTATTTAAATGTTTTCAAAAATTAAAATTTTTAATTTCTTAATTCTTGTCATTATTTTAGATTTACCTTCATTGGAAGGGAAGTTAGCAAAACTTCAACTTAACCAATTGGACCAAAAGGATGGACTCGACGACACTAGAGATAAAATTATACTTTTACAAGAAATTATTCATCTACACGCATCAAAGTGATCTTTAAATGTAAAAGTTAAGTATTATACAAAAGGGGTAATTTATAAGATATTCTTTCTCTCATTGATATATTCTTTTAATAATATGGGAATTTTACAATAACTCAATTCTTTTCCTGGTTTGTATTCATTTCTTTTACTAATTAATTCGTAAATAACCGTTAAACTTAATATTTACTCATTTTATTAATAAATATTTGATTTTTATTACAAACCACATTGTTATCCTTATACTATTATTTTATACAAAAACAAACAAATAAATATAAATCGTTGTTAAATCACAGCAGCTAGCAGCTTATTGAAACAAAACCTTTTCTGTAATATCATAATTATATTAAGAGAACTAATATAAGAGTTGAACTTCAAAGCCATATACTCTCATTCGAATTCATTTATCGCTAATCACTATTTGAGTAATAAATATCCATCACTTTCCATCACATTAATGAGTTTATTTCAATTGACAAAATCAAATCTCTAGAGTCGGATTAGGAGAGTTGATTTATCTCCCGTTTGGATTCTTAAGGGCCCTTTTCTCCATCCACTTCCCTCACGTCCACTTCTTGGGGTGAAGATTAATTAGATTTTCCTGTTTCTGCCCTCCTTCCCACTTTCTTAAGCCCTTCTCCCAGAAATGAAAAGCATTTTTACCCCCATACAATATTTTTACGTGGAATTGAAGAGGAAAATGTGAAATACGTGATGTTCAACGTTGACTTATAGCTTCCACCGAATCCTCCTTTTCATGTGGAGATGAACGTGGAGAAAAAGATTAAATACAGAAGGGGAGAAAGAAAATTCTTCCTAATACTCATATAATAAGAATACATCCAGGGACTATACATATGTAAGAGATGTGTGGTAAAGAGGGAGGCGGACGAAGCGTCCTTTTCTTGACCTTAAGGGGAAAATCATAAGGTAGGGCCAAGGGCATTAGAGAAGGAGATGTAGGAGGCGATTGTTAATGAGATGTCCGGCCGACCCGAGGAAAGAGAAGAAAAATTGGAGTTTTCCTCTCTGGTCCTGACGGACAATTTTTCAAAAAAGAGGAGGACTCTCATTTGGTCCTTTGATGTGACCAGGAGCTCTACACATTCCCAATTTATTTATTATCCTTCAAATCCTATCATAATTTTAAGGTGAACAACTTTATTCTCACTCCCTCCTCATGCTATCTTCCCTCCTCCCATTAGATTCTACTTTTTCATCCTTTCATTTTACATTATTTATTTACCAATGGTAAATGTATAAGTGGATTCATCATATAACGCATAATAGAATACGTAAATTGTACTATTTAAAACTACATAAATATATAGCAATAATTTATTGTACTAAATATATAATAATAAATATTGCTTTTTTGTCTAGATTCATATTTTATTAATTATTACACCTACAATTTTCATTTATTATTTTATATTTCTTGCATTCGCGCCATTTAATAAAATTATATTAATTAATTTTATGAAAATATTTCATTTTAAAGAGTAGATACTTTGAGGCTATTCCAAATAATTATTATAGCATATCGGTGTGCAGAAATTTAAAAAAGTTTTGTGAACGAAGAATTACTAATGTTAGTTCTGTTCAGATAAATAAGATTGGTCTGTTAGTTTGCCTTATTTGTCTAATGCGTACTGAATAAACGATTGATTGCGTCCTGTAAATAATGTATTAATTGGAGGATCGGCTAGTTACTTCCGTAGTCATTCTGTGAGTCCTGAGATTGTTTAGGAATAAATAAAGTTTTTATCATGCTCCTCAGCCTCAGCGTGAATGGGAAGGAAGGGCATTATCTTCATTGGGCGATTTTGATTTAGATGTGAGAAGAGTCAATAAAAACCCAGCGGAGCCTTCATGCAAACATTGAAGCCCTTAATCCAGTTACACATTCAGGTCTGGAGAGTCTGAAAGGGAAAGAAAGGGAAAGCCAGTTTTGGTAAAAGTATGCTCGACGTTCCTTGAAATTTGATATGCTGAAATGTGCCGTCATCTTTTTCTCAATTTTGGCCAAGGATGTAAGATATATTGTAGAAAATGGGAGCGGAAAGGGTTAAAGGGATTTGCTTGGTGAATCCCCTACCTTCAGATTGGATTCACTCGTTGCATAAAGTGGAAATAAATTTCAAAAACATGATGCATTGCTTTCATAATACGTCAAAAGAGAATGCTTTCTCCTCGATTCAAAATTTGTACTGTTTAGTCAGTGCCAGTATAGTATGTATTGTATAGATGCTTTTGGATGCCTACTGACGTTCTGTTAAAGACTTGTCCAAAAGTCACTATTGTATTTTCTTATACACTTTGTATATTGAAAATTAAAGTCTAATAATTTTATACAGTAATTTAATTGTAAAAGTCGTATTAATATTAAATAAGCAATAAAATAAAATATATCCAAAAAATATATAAAGATGACTGAGAATTGTTACGCCGAAATAGGTATGTTGAAATATAATGTTATTCCACGATTGGTTATTGATTACAATTAAAATATGCAAAATATTTTTCATCTTCAAAGATTTTCATTTTAGAGAAGAAAGGCACGAAGAGATTTTCGATATCGATAAAAGAAAAGAGGGAAAAGAACCTGTCACTCGCAGAGTTCGAATTTTGACAAATATTTGAATATTATAGCATTCCTTTTATTACATACTTCAAATCAGACTCAAGACATTATGAACAATTTCAAATCATCCAAGTTTTCAACACAAATATTTCCATTCATAGATAACATGTTTGTGCTCGGATCCACTTTGAAAAATTCAAAAGAGATTTCAAAGGACATAAAGGATGAATGTTATTTTTTCATATAAACCAACATAAACTACAAAAAATCCAAAGAAACTATTTTGAATGTTTGATTTGAATGGTTAAATTGCTTATGCGATCATCACAATCTTTTCTATTTATCTAAACCTTGACGTCACTTGTAACAAATGACGTAATATACCTACAGTTTTATTATAATGTATAGAAAATTGTACTTATAAATACTATATCATATAATCTTGATATAAATAATTATAAATTGTATATGCTTTATTTTACATTAAAGTTTTATGAACTTTGCTGTAAAATTAAAATAATAATTAACATACGCCCTCGTGTTTTAAACTATAAGGAAGAAAATAATTGGCAATTTTCATTATCTATTGGATGCAGTGGAGAGTGTTCGGGTTAAGTGCTCATTCAAAAGAATTGCAAACTATCTCGCAGATCTTTTAATGGAAAAGTAAAAAAGACAAAATTGAAGGGTTCATTCAGCTCAAATTGCACACAGGAGCCATGAAGAGTAAGTAAAAGGGCCATTAAAGCAGTAAATGGTTATAGAGAGCCTTCGGAACATATTTAGCACGGCAAATTGCAAACTCCTCGCTTGACTTGAAGGAATGGAGAATTGAAAGAAAAGAAAGCACGAGAGAGAAGTGATTTTGATGGCAGAGGAGATGGGCTCTTTAAGAAACTTAAAATTCTAACGTGTAATACTGTAACAGAAGGAACTCTAGCTTCTCTAACCCAAAGAGAAGCTAGAGTAGCTAACCTTAAATGAAAGCCATATAACAAATACAAAGACCTTTGTAAAATGTAATTCCAAATGAAAACTTACCCTTTCGATTAGCTTATATATTAAGTAATAAAATAAATAGAAAAGCTGAAATATCTTCAATATAAACAAACTTAACCAATCAAGTTCATTTCCTTCCTTTTTCATGTATTTTTGGTTTAATTGTCCATTTAATTTATTTAAAAATAATTAACTAATTAATGTTCCATTGTAAAGTAATTAGTTTCACAATATCGCATAAAACTCTGATCAGAAAAAGCTCAGAAGATCAGAAGGCAAACTGACATTTATTTTTAACTATCGCAAAGCTTCTTAAAGTATGCTTTATCCCTCACATCAGTATTAGTCATAAGGAGTAGTGCGAAAAGGAAGCAATGTATCTGGTAAGTGTGGTAAGCCTTTTAGACTTGCAATTTCGTTCCCTACTTTCACTATCCTAATATGGATCCTTCTGTGAAGTCATTGGACAAAGTCTAGTACAAATATAAGGAGAATGTGGATGAAATTGAAGAACTGGCCTTTTTCTTTTACAAAGATTTTTCTCAATGGAAAAAGTGACTTTTTTCTCACATCCTACGCAATATACATTCTATACAGAAGAGAACACTGCATTTATACCAAAGAGAGTCTTACACAAGTGAATAAGTAAAAATACTGAATAATGAGACCATACATCAGTAATTACCAAATATAGTAAAATCCTCAAACTGGAGTGCATACAACTTTATTTAATATATAAGCCTATGCAGTAAATATATGTTTACATAAGAGTTGAGTCTATAAATGCTCATGATATAAAAGATCATGTCTGGATTCGTCTTGTGTTTGAAAAAAGAAGGGATGGATGTGAGATAGTGCGGGTTGGGCTTAGAGAAAGGGATGCATAAAAAGCCCTGAGATCCTCACATCTAAATATCCCCTCTGACTGTGAAGGATAAGAGCGGAATGATCTACTCTTTTAAATTCAACTCAACTTCCTTAGCTCGACTGGAGTGGAAAGCTCTTGAGGAATAGCTTGGCTCATATTAAACCTACTTGCCTCATATTAGCCATGTACATGGTATTAGTTCAATACGCATTACATACATGGTCTCTTATATTTCCTCTTTTTAAGGCTTTTTATACTTTCTTAACACGTCTAATTCCACTTGTACACTCCGAGGTGAAGGAGAGAGTTTGGGCTCGAGTTTTTTCAGCGGATTCTGTAAGCCTTTCCTTTTATAAACTAATATGCTTTCTCGCGAGACATTATCTCGAGACGCTGGGGCTGTAATACCTCATTGAGAAAAACAAAGAAAGTTCCTTATTTCCTCCTCGCCCGAGATAACTTTGAGGATTGAGATCTCGAGATTGGAATAAGGACCGAGCCTCGTTTGAATAAAGCTCAATACTCAAGTGGACTCTAAATTTCCAAGCGAGGAAATGATAGCCACTGGCACAAATCAGCAGGCTTTATTTTAATTTAACAGTTGTCAGAGACCGGAAAGTTATTATGAGACTTTTATGCAGGAGTTCCTTCAAGTTCCGACTGGATCTTATAAGTAAAGTGTGTTTAGCTTGTCATATGTATCATATACACATGTATGCAAACTATACGAGTAAATATACATTATAAGAAATAAGAGGCATTTGAGTTTAGAATAGCAAAAAGAAAATATTCGTTTCGCTCAAAGTTTCTCATTCAAGGTTAATCTATTCGAGTTCCAGTAGTAGAAAACAATTGGGAGAAAAAGAAACTCGTTTCCATTATTTGAGCAAATAGAGACATGAATCTTTTAATATTGCAATATCCATGGGTCGTTTTTAATGGAAAGCGAACCTCTCGACAAAGCCATTTGAAAAAGAGATTGTTTTCTTAATACCTTTTACGCTCCGTGTAAATGAAAATTTTACTCGTTGCCTCTTAACTCTTGAATATGATACTCTTACTGACTTCATCCACATTATTTTACACCATGTATTTCCAACGAGGGTCGACGGCAATGCTTGATCCTCCCCAGCCCTCACTTTTAATGCAAATATTAAACAAAATGAAGGACTCACATAGAACCAAAACAATGTTAATGGCAAACGAAGAGTCCAAAACTCAATTCATATAATCTCATATAAATGCGAATTTGTACAGGGAGGAAAATAAAAGGGTTTTAAAATTCTTTTGCAAAAATTTAACTTCTTTATTAACCCAAAGGGACTCTAACTAGAAATGAGAAGCCTAGGTCAAAAATTCCTAATCTTCATTATTCCTCTTTTCTATTTCTTTTATTGGATGCGTCTACATTTCAAATCAATATTTAACTGTCCTTTTCTTCCTCCGTTTTTTGGAAATTTGAGCTTGTTGAATTTGCAACCTGGAGGGAAAAGCCATCGTGAAAGAGCAGTTATGACTCTTTAGTATTACTTCCACCATATCTCCAAATGACTCTTTTCAAATCCTCGTGAAAACTTTTCGATTTGGCCCGCCCAGTTTATGCAAATTAAACCTGGAAATACTGAAGCGGATCTTAAAAGTAAGTTGGAGTGGTGCGGGATCTTAAGAAGGAATAAACCCACCGGTTTGCTTCTCCAGACTATCATAGGACAATGAAATATATTCTGCTTAAGTATGAAATGTATAATAAGTTGGGCTTTTCCCTTCAGCAGAGTCTCTCCTGGAGACCAAAAAGACTTTAAAGGTCTTTGATGAAGTTAAATAGGCTGAGCCAGGTATTAGCAGCGTCCTATTATGTCTCTTCTTAATCTAATGATAAAACTTGACTTTAATGAGAAGTGAGATGAAGGGAGCCGAGTGAATTTATCTCTCTCCTTTTCTGAATATGGCCTTAACGAAGAGATCGCTTCAACTTCGCGTCTCTCTATTCACATTCACTCTCAGCCTCGTCTCTCTCCTCCCTTCTCTCTACGAGGAAAATAGGAGAACTGATGTGATGAGAATGAGTGTGTAGATTAGCTCTCATTCTCTCGGGATCCAAAAACCGGTTCCTTCATGTCCCTCATACTGATATCTCTCTCCGGGTCTCATTCACTCTTCCCACTTTCCCTCCTATCAGCCCTTGATCGCCCATTTTTTATTCCCCATCAACCTCACGCTGTCCATGTTCGCTTTCTCCGCCTTTCTCTCCCGTATCTTTCTATTCCGCCCTGGATAAGCATTAGGATCCGCAAAGAGGCTGGTGAGGCCTAGTAGTGAGAAAATCGATTTAGAGCATTAATCCCTCAAACCTACATACATGCACACACACATCCACATTCACATCTCTTTGAATTCTCAGGGCCGCTTTGTTAGGATCAGCCAGCGAATCCTCACTTTAAGGATTTTATGCTATATTTTTACAATCCAGATTTTATTCGGCTGATTCAGGGAGCAAAGCGATAGTTGAGTCACGGACCCAGTTTGAAGGAACCGACAGACGGGGTTGAGCCTTTAAAATATGTCCTCTTCGCTTATGCTTATACCTATACACTTTTGATCTCTTTAGTAATACTCTCATGTGATACTCCACGCAACGTTACAAAATGCACGTACAAAATGTTTATATTAGACTCAAAAAGACTCCTAATAGGGATCAAATAAGGTGCTATAAGAACTTAAAGTATGCATAATATAGGATTATATTATGAGAAAGTAAATGGATAGATAGATGGGAAAGAGAGAGATGTTCATACGTGAAGGAGGAGAGATAAAGCCTTGTTAGCACTGATGGGAGGGATAGAGAACACTTTATGGTAATTGGGTGAAGCTGAGAGAGGAATTTGCGAACGATATCTTTCGCAGAGGCTCGGGTTGTTTTATTCCCTCCCATGCAGTCTGCCCTACGTATCGCCCCATGCAATGGGATAAGAGGGTGTGAGATGGAAGTGGAGCATTTGAAATTCATCTGAAATTTTAATTCCCGTGACAAATGGGAGAAAGAAGGAATAATAATTAAACGGAGACTCTCTGTGTGCTTTTCTTTCCCAAGAAGACCATTTGTTGTGGAGACAGATGGTCCCCTTCTGTTTGTGTCGAAAGACTCGGCTTTTTCCCAAATGAGACATGAATGCAGACAGATGACGAGTGTCTCTGGAGGGGGTGACATGCCCAGCATTCCATTAGCCTTGGATTTCTCTCCCGACTTTTCCCAGAAACCAAATGTCATATCTTTATTATTATTTCCTCCTCAATCTCTCCTGGTTTTTCCTCTTCCAAAGAGGTGAATTCTATAAAACTTGATGAAAATGACTTGATAGAGTATCAAAAAACGACAAGCTTAATAAATCTTTTATATTAAAGGATTTCCTTATGATTCCCACCATCACCAAGACTCATTCTTATAAGCTCTACAGATTGCCCCACACTTTTCCACACTGAACAAATCTTTTCCCTTTTCCTCTTCTTCACTTTACTTTACAGGAATTGAGAGGAATTGAAAAAGGAAATGAGTCTTTTGAATCACTTGAAATCCTCATTTCTAAATATATTCTATACATTTATAATAAATAGTTTTCCTTCCAACATTTCTGACTGACTCAAGAAACGAAACGAAGAATGAAGAAAGTATGTTTGAGAGAGAGAGAGAGAGAGAGAGAGAGAGAGGAGAATAAAAACGACGAGTGCACAGAGGAATGACATTTTGTATTTAAATCAGCGCTTGAGACTCCTGAGGAATGCATTAGTTAAATATATTTTAAAGGAAGACTTGTTAGAAACCCAAAGTTGGAAAGACGTTGAGGAAGAAGAGAAGGAGAACCAAGGAGACTTGACAGGTAATTCATTTCGTCTCGGAAGCCTCTTATTATGTACTAAACTTCTTGAAACTTATCATGCTGTCAACTAGCGCATAATAATACTCTCGGCCCTAATACCAAAGTTAAACATTCAACCCGCCCAGATTTCCTTCACGCCCTTTCACACTTCTTTTAAAAAGAAAGGCCCAAATCACTGTCTCCAATTACACGTCATTCACCCTCGGCACTTTCGCTTCTTCATCCTCCCACCAAACGTCCCCTGTGCCTCTCCGCAACGACCAACGACCTACTTTTCTCTTTTTGAAGCCTCTCATCATCATGATGGAGCGAAGAGAGCAAGTGATTAATAAAAGCACATACACCTTCCACCGCACTCCTTTATGGGTTTCCTGGTGTGAAGAGAATTCCCTTTCATCTTCTTGATGCTCATTAGTTCAATTGCAATTGGTTAAATTATTCTTCACTGCCATTTTGAATAGATTTTCCCAAAGGATGAATCTATTTATTACTTTTCTAATTTACGAATTATTTTAGTACTCATCCTGGATTTAATAGCCATGTAATAATAATCAGGCAACGTTTTGAATTTAGATTCATGGATTTTCTTATTCAATGTCATTTTCTTGTGATTTCCTGTGAAATGAAGTTTTGTTAATGAAAGGACGAACTGGGAACTTCAATGGCGTTATTATTAATTTAATTAGCCTTTATATCAATTAATCTGCTATGCAAGTAGCAAGAAAGCAATGTTGAAAATGAGAGAAGAGTTAATTAATATAGATTTATACTGATTTTAGAAGCTTTTATTGACATAATTTGAGGACAAATCAAGGGCTATAATAAGGTTTCTGGAAGTTTCCTTTGAATATTCTGAAGGGGTTTTTTGGCTTCGTTGGATCCCTCATTTCTGAAACCAACGACACGAGTTGAACTTAAGGTGAATTTTTTTTATCCAAATTCTCTTATTTGATTATGTTAATGAGATAATTGGGGAAACGACTTGGCTGTTGAATCTCTATTTAAGTTTGAAGCCGTTGAGGATGCCATTTAGATTATAATAAAATAGGGGAAGTTATAAGTAGAGTTGAGTTTAGAGCGGCAGCTGACGACATATGATATCCTTAATTAGAGAAAGCAAACTAACTAGGAGGATCACCATCATCAGAACTTGGGAATGATTCTCATGGGGAAATGATAAGTGCCCTTCTGCTCGATCCAACCCGCTCCTCACAAACGATCTCTTAATTGGCATCACATTAAACTTATTGGGAAAACTCAAATCCTCAACTTTTCATAATGGAATAATTAGCAGGGCCGCGTCTTATTCAATTCCTTGGTCTTTAATGTAAAATAAGTAAAATTGTTCAGTAACAATTCCTTGGCCTTTTCTTGCCATATTTCGCGGATGGTTATTTGTTGAATGGTTTTAGTGGATTTTAGTTTTAGTTCTGTGGAATATTTACGTTTGAATTTGATTAAATTAGGGCAAAAATGTTGTTGAATTTTTTGTGCGTCAGAATAATGCTTGGCTTTTATCTTTCATATTTGATTAGAAGTCGTTCTTTTATCAAAAGTTGAACGTAAGTGCACTGGCTGTAAAAGTGATTTCGCGATAGCTTTGAATGCCTCGTATAATTAACAAACTTTTTTCAGCTCTTGAAGAAAAAAGGAACAAGATGGATAAGAAAAGTAGAAAATTAAATTCGTTTCTCCTTGTGTTTCAAACTAAATGTGCTTTAATGGAATGAAATGTAAAGATAATCCATTTGACAAGGAGATCTTCAGATAAGCCTCGAAAAGTAGATTGAAATGAACAAAAAATACGATTGTGTCAACTGGAAACATTAAATCTAATTAAACGCCATATGTCAATCTCTATCGCACGCCTCCTTAAATTTTGAAATAAACCAGCGACAGCGACATAGCAGCGACAAAAATTATAGTATAAAATAATAAATACCTGCTAGTACTAGAATTATACTCAATTTAGCTCAATACGAGTACAATTCTTTATAAAACACATAAATATATTGAGAAAGTGTCGAGTGAATGATGAAACTGAAATCTGTTGGAGTTCTTTTGCTAAAACTACTTGAGCTAAAATGTATGAGAAAAAACGATGAAGTAGCTCGTATATATTGATTTATATTAGAGCATTTATATTTTCTAATCTTTTCAATCTTCTTCGATTATCCTTGAACCAAAATAAAAGGCAAATGCTATGAGCTATGTGCAAGAGTCAAATTGAGCTGAATGAATGGCACTTTCCTCACAGTCAACTCCTTCACAAGAGCGAATTCGCTGAAACATTCCAATGTGCCAGCACTCCGATGTAAATATAAAATTAAGAGAATTGAGAAAACGCTCTAAAGATTTGACTCAAAAAGAATAAAATAAAGGAAGTTGGCTGTAAATATTCCTTAAGTTGAAATGAATGTCTTCTCGTTTGGGTCGGGAGAAACGGAGCCTTTGGGTTTGTACACTCCCAGACATGGCCGACTCGAGTTATTTTCCTCTCCTCTTGAAAAGTGATCCTTCAATTGGAATTTTATGTTCGCAGTAAAGTATAAAGGAAAAGGTGATTCAGAGGCCCATTTATCCACCTTAAAAGAGTAAATCCATTCCATTTGGTAAAAGAGAAGCCCTTTGGCCCCGAAGATTGAAATCCTTGCGGCTTCTCTCCTTTAAACACGTAAATTGAATAGAATGATTTGAGTCACTACACTACAACACATACTCAAAGGCCCTCTCAGACAAGGGCATGTAAGAAATGTATTACATAAGCACCCTACGCTTTTTTTACTGCATACGAATTTTTCATATTTATATTCCTCGTATTATATTTGTATTACTTTTGTACTTTTCATCATTTTTGTGCGTAGTATTGAATGTAAACTGAGAAGGGGATCGTCAGATTTGATGTAAAGAATAAGGAAGTTGGTTTACGGAAGATCCATTTTCTTTTTTTCTTCCGGGCACTCACGTGCGTGCACCAGCACTTTATTATCCTTCTTCATGATTCAAGATAAAGATGTTCCTTTTAACTCATACACAGAGAACATTCCATATCTTCTTTGAGAACAACACAAGTTTGTTTCGAGATGAACCAAACTGTAGGTTCTTTGTTCCCTCAAGGAGCCTTGAGTGCGAAGGAAAAGAGACCAATTATGCAGATATAAGTATAATACGACTTGCATTTGCAGGAAGAAACAAACGGTGGGTATAAATCAAACCTGTGTGTGTGCGTGGAGGAAAAGAAGAAGCTTCAGTCGAACCATACGATCCTCGACAGCAGCACAGTTTTGTACATTACCATTATTATACCGCGATGTGATCCCGCATTTACGACGAACACAGAATCTCCACTTTCTCTCTCAAATTACATTCAAGAATCCGAGTCATAAAAGGGGCTCCTTTCTTTGGCACGTAGTAGAAGAGAAGTCATTATGGCCCCCCAATTCCTATTAAAGCCCGTTCTGGTCGAAGGAGGAGTATCAGTAAAAGCGACCATTTGAAGCTCATAATTGATCTCACTTCTTTGCATTCTCATCATAATATTTCTTTTAGGAAATAATGAGAAAATCTTCCTCATTAAAGGAGTATATAAAGATACCTTTTGTATTTATTGCCAGCTGTTTTCTCTGACTTTTTCTCCTTATAATCAGATAACGCAATTATACTAGGAGTAGATAAAAACATCTTAAAGGCACAAGTTCAAATACAGGATATTCATGAGTATATTTAAATGTAATATTTATAAACATTTATACCTAGATAGGATAATAGGATCTCTGTTTATTCTGCATTCGGTATGCAGTTATTATAGAAGAGAAGCTAAATAATTAGGAGATAATTTCAAATTAATGTTCTTTTACTTTTTTGTCTTAAGCAAGATTTTAAGTAATATATGGTATAGTTTTTAGAATAGGTAGACTGATATATTAACTAATATTTGAATGAGAGCTTAATTACGAGTCTTGTCTTGCTTTTTCTTGAAACAAAGTGCTTGATGTGCTTGCAAAAACGGCTTTTCAGCCTGGGCGATTAAATTTGAAGGTGTCCTTTGTTTAGGAGGAAAATTCGGTTGCATCGAGTGAGGTGAATCGGCAATTTATCTAGTAATCTTAATCTAATAGGAGAAGTATGAAGGAGACGACGGACTCTCATCGTTCTGCTTCCTGACTTTCAATAGCCGAAGCTCATCAGCATTCAACGAGAGCCCCACTGTCCCACCCAGATGTAGTTAATATCAGTTTGGCAGAGACGCCGCTCGATTTCCCCACAGTTTGGATAACTTTCCCAACTCCTAATGACGAAATTAGCGCTCGGCCCGGCTTCATTCCTTAACCAATCAAGCTCATTTGATCTTACTTAAATTCAACGATTATGATTCTCGTGCGTAGCAAATAGACTAATTGACATTACTTAAATAACCCTTCTGCGGTCTCTTTCGCAATTGATTTCCTCAACGATCAACATTTATCTTGACAATTTTGTTAAATGTGTAAATAAAGAGAAACATGCCGAGTAGGCAATTGAATTTACTTTCTCGGTGAGCTGTTAGCCTTGCAGAATTTCTTCACTGTGGTGAACTGGTGTGGGTGATTCACATGAGGGATGTAAAAATTTCAAAGAATACTTTAATGAACATTCGCATGCAATAAATTTCGTGCGTGTCACTTTTAATTCGCTTTTGTAAAAATAAAATATTTTCTTATTTACATATGCATTTTCGGCATTGTTCGGTAATATGTAAATTAACTTGTCATGTATTCATGATCCCGCAGTTAGTAATTAATAAAATTTCAATCATTTTATGCCGACTTCAATTGCAATTAATCAGATGAAACATTCAATAGTTTCACATTATAAAATAATGTTTTTATAGGGAATTCTAGTTCTTTTATTATATACTTAACTAAATTCCCAAACCCTTTTTATCATCAATTGAACCATTATATTCTCATATAAAATTATAATATGTAATTTAGCATACTTAATATCATTTGATATGGATATGAATGAAAATATACATTATAAAGAGTTTCCATTGACTAGCGTTGGCGAATCTGGGTTGCGAATAAGTATCCCACTTATTCAACAAAGTCGTAGTGAAATGCTTATTTAGTATTATGGTGAAAGTTATTCGCTTAACTCTTTTTTGTTTATTGGAGAAAGGTGACCTTTTTACTATTCAGCATAGTAATGTTACGAACTTATAAACGGATTTTTTCTACAGAATCGTCAAATTTATTGAAAGTATTGTTGTCCGAAAATATAACAAGTTGTCTAGTAGATTTAAGAATGTGGGAAGATTAATGGAAGAGCAATCGAGTATAGTACGAAATAGAGTATGTTATAATATAGTCTTATAATATTTATGGGGTAGGGGAAAAGTATATAGGCTTGAATTCCCAAAGGCCTCATTTGTATCGAGAATCCAATGATCACGCCACATGGAACGATCCTAAAGCCTTCTTAGCGTGTAATTCTGAGGGTAATCACTTTCCTCTATATGAACCAGTATTGTCTCCTAGTCTAATGACCTATTTCATGTACGAGACTTTCTAAGCTGCACCCTTTTAAATTTCCATTATAGCTCTTCAGTATTATTGGAGATTCACTACGAGATAATCTGTTATAAATGAAGCAATACATTACCACAACTTCGTGTTCGGGTCTTCATTATTCATTTACTAAATATTTGAATTTACTGAATGAATTTATCTTTTTCTTGTCATTTTTTAATTAATTAATTAATTATTGGTAACTAAATATTAAATTTTGAATTTAATATTTCTATATTATTAAGGTCTAGATTTTTTCTAAAAAATACTTTCAATACTTTCATTCCTCTTTAAAATGTTTTAATTTATTTTTGTTCTTGATATTAAAATGGGTAATAATTTAAGAAACTTTTCAATAAAATAGCTGAAATTTTTGTATTTTCAATTGGTAAAGCTTTATTTTAGTTGTTTTTAGTAAATAACTAAAAAATGCAGATAATTTATTTTTTGCTACATGATTCACTATTTAATATGAAAGAAAAGATTCTAAAGTGGAAATTGATTTTTCTTTAAGACAATGCATCATTTTTTGGACATTATACTTAAGAAGAAAATATTACCCTTATTTCAAAAGATAATAAACTTCTTATTTATGAAGCCATTAGTGAAAGCGTTTGAGCTTAAGCACTATTCAAATACCTAATTCTTATTTAAATAAGAAAATAATACAAGTATTATATAAACTTAAATACCTTTTAAGACTTTAAACCAGACATACGAGGACGGAGGACTTCTATATAGTTAGGATCGATTTTTAATTCACAAAAGCTTCAGAAAGAATCCATTTAATAGCGTTCACGTTCCAACTATAAAATGCTGTCACAGATAGTTCTACTAAATATTAAGTTATAAAAGTAACAATTTTACCATTTAATTTTAATTATAATCATTTAAATATTCAAATCTTTCAATTAGTGAAAAAGGTTTAGAAATTGAATTTCCGTTATTCAAGAAATAAATTTAAAAAGTGTGAGAATTTTCCATTAAATAAAATATAACATAAAATTGTTAAATCAATTTAATTTAAATTCGCAAAAGGGCCGAAAATAAAAATGTCGATAAATAATGTTGACAAGCAGCTGTTAAGAAAGTTCTTTTTTCAAAGAAATTTACTAAAGTCGGTTTCCGATTCTCGCTCTTTATACTTTCCCCATTAATTTTTTTAGCTTGGAGAGGCGTAGGGCGAAGAAGAATGCAAGCCTTGCATCTATAGCATAAGCACATTAACAATATAGCCCAGAGACCCCCAATGATATTTTTTGCAAGTTGACCTTAAAGAGCTCAACATATAATCTTCCCTTATCTTTGATCGCAAAATCGCCCTCTCGCATATCCTTCCTTTAATGATCCCATTCCCATCATAAAGTTGAAATGTAATTTGATAAATTTCTTCTTTCAACATGATCATGCTTTCCTCGTCATTCCCGACCGCATGAACCTCATTTTGAATTTTCCAGTTTTAAGAAGACCGATCTCACCTAATCCGCTCAACTTTTCTTCTTCACTGACATTAAATGGATGAAGGAGTAATTGGGGAAGATTTTTCTCCCTTCAAACGTATTCTTTCACTTCCTCTTTTCTATTTTCCTCATTCGATAATCGCTAAATCTTCTTTCATCTTCTTCAGTCAGGCGGGCAAATAATTAAAAACACAATATTTCTTTTGCTTGAGCTACTGACGGGTTCATTCTTGCCAAAGTGCTTTATTTTTGGCAACGGGATCCTCTCGAGCCTCTGCCGTCCATTATAACTCAATTTACAGGAGAACTTTTCCTTCATAGCCCCCTTTAGGATTTCCCTCCACTTCGTCAATACTATTTTATAAACATTTCTATTCGTAGAATTAAATTTAACAGCCCGTTAACTTTTGCTATTATAATAATCGCAAACTTCAATTGTGGGCATGCATCCAGTTAAATATTAATTATGAGAGAAGGAGCATCCAAATAGGAAGATGCTCGCATTTATTCTAAGGAGAGCAATTAGTGTCGGGTGCAGCAGCAGCAGTATATAGTAGTTTCCCTTAACCAACAACTTCCCTCTATTCCCAAGAGCATAAAACGGAATTGGGTCAACGAGTCAAAACGGGTAAATCATTAAAACTATTGTATGGTCAGTCTTTTTAATAATTTACCCCTATCATTTTAATTTATTATTTAGAAATCTTAAGTTTATCTTAATTATTTCATGTAAAACCATTGATCCAGCTATTTAATTTATTAAAATTTAAATTAAAAGTTTAAAGAAATGAGTTAAAGGTTTAAATCATAGAATCTTACGATACATTTGTAAAGTCCTAAAATCATACCTTCTACTTTAGAGTCAATTTTCTTGCCCATTTTGAAAATTTAATAGGGAATAAAAATTTTGCTTATTAATGGAACAATGAATAATGTCCCGCCGTAATATCATGCCGCCAAATGTAGAAAAAGGGCCATCTCGACGATAGCTAAATTTGTCCATCTATAAGCGCCCCGGTCTCTGTACTAGACTATTTAGGTTCCTTAACTGGATAGGTCCTACTATTATCATAAATCTTAATAGAATAAAACTTGTTATTTAACACTATTTATTATTGTTATTATTGATTTATTTATTATTTAAATAATGTTCTAAAAAATTAAAATTTAACAATAAGAGGTGCTTCAATACGAAACAATAGTATTAAAAGCCGATTAGGTAAGTAGTATTTAGATGACTTTTAAGACCGAGATCATCGGGATGAAGCAATTAGACATCTCTAAATATGAGTGAAGTTGGATCAAGCCTGTGGTAAAGTTATTTTGATGAGATTATGTTAATGTAGCGAAACGGACAAGGAGACAGAATGTTGGATTTGGATGGGCTGTCGCCACGGTCGAGTGAGTCGCCCGGGCTGGGAACGCTTTCATTTAACTTTATTTCGCTCCTCCTTCTGGCTCTGTCGGAGTCCCAGAGAAGAGCCATAGTTTAGTAAAATAATGCTCCGTCAGTGAGTGATCGTCTCCGAATTCGATTTTCTGAAGGTGAGTTACCTTGTCGGAGTTCCAACAGATCCGCTCATTTCACTCCAAGCAACTCTTGGTTTCTCTCTACGAGGAATCCTCGTTTAAGAAACTGTCTTGTCTCCCTTCGCACAATGGGAAAGAATATTGATGACCCGGAGTAGGACACAGTAGGGCCTTAAATGAGACTTGACAATCCACCTCTGTTCCACATAAGTTGAAGAGGGTCTTGATGAGCCATCCATTCATCCTCTTTCTCCTTTTCCTTTCCCTCAGCTTTCTTTCCCATCACTCCTCCTCAAATTGTGAAGGAAGGGAAAGACCAGCGATTCTTCACCACGCCAGACAAAAATTCCTGTTTTGTGTGGGAGAAGAGTGTGAGGAGAAGTTGAGTCAAAGAATGGCTTCTACGAGATGATTTCCAACATCGAAAACATCACGTCAGGAACTGACAGAAAAAATTGGCTAAAGAGACGAGAAACGAATGAGAATGGCGGGATGCGGTGAATGGGAAGCTCCTGTGTGCGTTTTCGCATATAACCTAAACCCCAAACTCGCATACCGATTTGTAAGTTCGAGTAAACTAGGTAGTATGAAAGATGTAGCCGGAAGCCTTAAAAAGTTTAAAGAGATATACACAAGTATAAAGAACACGCATGCATTTTTTTTACTATATATATGTAAATACTTCACTAGGCTTTGTACTGTCAAAGATGAATTTTTTGATAAAATCTTTACACAATACAATACATGTATCTGGAACTGGATTTTTACCTGACTTCAAAATATCATACATGCTATTTTGCTTCAATCTACTACGTGAACTATTTGAATATTTTGAATCAATATTAACTGATTGGAAGATTGCATTATTTTGTTTATTTTATATACTTTTATTTAATCAAATTGGCAATTTTTTATTGAAAATATTGGAATTAAAGTTTTAATAAGAGTTGAGACTTTAGGTATTTACAAATAGGATCAGTTACTTTCAAAATTTAGACAATAAGTTCAGTAAAGAATGCGAGAATCTGAAACGTTGTGTGGCAATATGGCTTGTATAAAAAAAAGTTTCACTTATTGTATTACAACTATTGTTATTATAAAGTGAAAAGTTTAATAAGTATGTATTTGAACGTAAAGGGATGGTGAAAGTTTTAATTGAGCCAAAATCAATAATAGTTTTAAAACTCAACTGTGGAAACTTTGAATGGGTTTTTCTGGTTGAGTTAATTGGATTACATGTAGTAATGGGTCATGTAAGGGAGAAGTTGTGTATAGGAAATCAAACGGATTGTTTATTTCTCCGACTTTTGTTTTTGAAACAAGAGGCGAAGAAGGAGAGGGAAGAAGAGTGGCGAAAGGAAACTATAAGGGTTTCATATAATTTACCTTCTTTTCTCCTTCGCTGGTAAATTACTCGATTCATTTTCATGCCTTACCTTTCCCTTACTTTTTCACTATCTTCACATAGGAGTACTATGTACATGTATTACCAAGATTTTCTCCACCATATCATATACCGTTCATGGTGTAAGTACAAGTGCATGCAAGTATGATTACACGTGTGTGAATGTACGGGTGTCTTTGAATTTCATGAACAGGGGCTATGCATTCTGGTCAAGCACGTTCACATGCATAGCACCCAAAGGCGAATCGGATGTAGTGAGAGTGAGTGAGCGACTTGTTTCATTCCGATGCAATATTAGTGGCGCTTGCGTTTCCAACCCGGGTTCCCGGTCCTTTTCCATTATCTTCTCATTCGGATCCTTTCTTTCCGGCAGAAGACTTGCAGAGCTAGGAACTCACCGCAAAGGAATCTCCACTGTCGCTCTTCTCAACTCGACGTGAGTGGAAATTAACCAAATACTCCACGTGAGACTCGAACGTGATCGGATCAGTCAACAAACAAGGAGAGTTGTAAAGCAGAACGGACTCACTTATTGGCTCAGCTCAGAACTCCTCACTCCGAAAGTCGTTCCTCAATTTTAATCAACTGAGAAGGTTCCTTTCACTCACACACGCACTAATAGATTTGAGCTATTTGAGACCCAAGAAACAAGTGAGGCTCAAT
Source organism: Neelides sp. FZ-2019 (assembly GCA_009869795.1). Lineage (NCBI taxonomy): Eukaryota > Metazoa > Arthropoda > Collembola > Neelipleona > Neelidae > Neelides > Neelides sp. FZ-2019. The sequence goes on along the minus strand of VJMY01000006.1, from coordinate 256,773 downwards.
CACCCCATTATTCTTCCGTGTCTCGTTCAAACCCCATTAAGATTATATAAAGGCTCGCCACAGATTTGGAGAAAAACTGTAAGCCTCCGTCTTTAATGCCTTATAGATTGGAGAGTGAAAGTTGGGTTCGTCTGGTGTATTTCACCTCGAGTCACCTCGAGCTATTGAACTAGTTAATTCTGCAAACTTGGGGCGAACTTAACTCTGCAAAATTTAGGATCACAGAACTTTGTCCTGCAAATTTATAAACGATCAAAAATTGAAATAAACTCAAAATTGGTGAAAGTTTTAGTCTAGACTTGTCTTCACTATCTAGTGAAGTGAACACAATTATTCAAATAAGTTATTTTATATTTATGGAATAACAAAATGTTCAAATATCAATAGCAAAATTCTGCCACCGAAATGTAAGTCTTTAACGCTTAAAATCTATATTAGTCATAAAATAAAGATTTTTAATACATAATATATATTACCTATCATATAAATAGTAAAACGCAAAAATATAATATCTACATGTAATATTTACTTATTATTAGCAAACCATGCATGAAACAATTCAAGACCTTTGTGAAATTAGTTTAAATTAGATTAATAAAAAATTAAATATTATTTAAATTGGCATAAAATACCTGTTTAAATAAAGACATTTAAGCAGGTAATTCAAATTGTTTTAAAAGTTACATAATATTCATATGCAATACAGTTAAATATTTAAAAAATAATGTAAAGTGATAGGGGAAAGAGATAAAGATACGAATTGGACGAGTGGATTTGGTTGTTTTGTTTCATGGAAAAGACATTCTGACCGGATGTTCTCTCCAGCAAGAGGAAGAGATAAAGGAGAGGAAAAGAGAAAAGAGCTCAGCCCATTCATTTAAACATTTCCCTTCGTCTGAGTCTGAAAAGTGCCAAGCATAAGTTACCCAGCAGATATGCGTATGTCATACGCAGCCTTATGACAATGGGCCCGAAATTGCTGAATGAATAGGATCATCCCATTTTTTGAAATCTAAATGGCGGAAGTAGGTACACAGGAATGGACCCGTTTATTCTCACTTCCCCTCCCTTTATCTCCCTTTATTTAGCAATGCAAATGATATTTGATTTTAATATCTCTTCTCCTCCTGTATGTGGCCAGCCGCCCCTCCTTTGACTCCCCTGTTCACTCAATCGTTTAATTATAAAGTTTTGCGTGGAGCGGAGTTGGAAGGACTCGAGCCAACTTTCCAATTTCGCCTCTCATTCCTTCGTCAATGTCGTCTTTTCAAAATGAGAGATTCTGGTTAATTAAAGCCTGAGTGAAAGACGAGAAGTGAATTTTCCACTGATTGGCTCTAAAAGAGGAAAATAAGTCTTCCTGTCTTCAAACTTCATTCATGTGTGAAATCATTAAAAAATTCTTTGATTAAGTAAATTCAAGATGGACGGATATACACTTTACACACCCTTGAGTTCTTTTCATTCTTTTGCTCTATTCCCAGTGAATATAGCAAAGTTATGCAAAAGTTATACTTATAATATGAAGATTTATGAAAAGATTTGAATCTTTTGACTCTGAAGGTTTTCCTCTAACAAACAAAACTCACAGTGCGGACCTGACAATGAAACTGGGAATAAAGTTTAGTAAACATAAAAATAGTTTCTTGCTCGAGTAGCTCCTCCATGGTTTTTCCGTAATTTAGAGAGATCCGACTCAGGAGAAGAAGAGTGAAAGTCGTTTATGGGAGGGGAAGAGCTTTATATTTCTCCTGTTGTCTGAAAAACCTTTAAGTTAAATCCCTTTCACCATTGCCATTCAATTTCCATTTGATTCTATTCAAGAGACCAAGCGAGGCATCCTGAGAGGAAGAAGTCAAACCCGCCTGGCTCTGGCACACAGCTAGGCATCCTACGGTGCTTAATGTCTCTTCCGACTTGAATTACATTTAATGCACACCGAGCAATGCAATTGAACTCGGTTTTAAAAAGGAAGATAAATCCTTCGCTCCAGCTTGTTTTGTTCCGCTCACCCTCCGCCCAAATGGAAGGGCTTGCCTTTTAACTTATAATAAAGGTCCCATGATTGCTCCGAGCTTCCACAATTAAAAGACTTCATTTTTTCCCACTCGAAATGAAGAAAAAGGACATTGCTAACTAACGTAACGTGACTAAGACTTATATCTTATTAAATGTCTTATTATAAGGTCTCTCTTACATGAGGCCATGTTCAAAGACCTATTCTCGTTAAGAAGATTCCCTAAAAAACTCCTTGTAGGTTGTAGACAGTAGACACCGAAAAAGAGACTTGACTAGACATTTGAAATACCTTAGTAGAATATAAGGATAGAGAGAAATAATGGGGCCTTGAAAGTCGAATCCGCCGTGTGTGTCTGTGTGTCCTTTCCTCGCTGACCGAACATTTACTTTACCAGCTCTTAACAAGAGTTCCCATCTCAAGAGACATGGAAAGGGCTTGAGAAGTTGAATCCTTTGAGAAGCTCTCTCCTGTGGATGTCTCACCACCTCTCGTCTTCACCCTTTTTTAAACAGCATCGACTTTTATCGCCCAACTTGAATTCCTCAAAGACCACAAAGCTGAAAGTCCTCTTCAGCCAGAGGAGAAAGTGGATATATTGAACACGCCGCTGTCAAATATTTCTTTCTCTCTTTAAGGGGAAAAACTCTAGAGTTGGTGAGCGAAGAGAGATGAGCAAATCTTTGGCGAAAACTGGTTTCCTGTTTTCGCATAATGGCTCCTTTCCGTCTTCAAACGCTCCGCCTCGACCCTCTTTGTTAGCTAAACAAGTTCTTTTTACGATTATCGTCACTCTTAAGACTTTCAAACGGAGGAACTCCTCATATCATACACCATGAGATGACAATCTCCCACACACAATCTTATTCTTCCATCCCGCACTTCAAGCTTAAAAATTCAAAAACGTATGGTTAAATCGAGACTAAAATAAACAATAAATCCTCGCACTTTTCAATATACAATTCGGATATTTTGCTCACAAATTCTTAACTGTGAAAAAATGCCAAGTAATAGATAATTTAATTATTAATTTATAAAAATAAAATGTCAATTAAAATTATATTTTATTATTAATAAATAAACATTTGTGGTCGTTTAAAACGCCCATTGAGCATTTTCGGGATCGGATCCTAACATATACATGAATAAAGATAATAGGACAAGTCCACTTTAAATTCTTGCGGATGCAGAATGCATTTTCATGTTTCCAACATCCATAATGGTTAGTCTTCTCTGAAGAAGTAAAGTTTTGCGGTGAAAGGGACTTTACCTCAATCTACAATGTTTTATAGAGTGGCATAGAGTCTTTGAGCCGGTGGTATAATGCCTCTTCTTAACAAATGGGTCTTTTATTAGAAGTGAAAGAATAGTCATTTGCTAAGTTGAGAATGAGGAGACAAAGGTTGTGTGAAAGAGAAGAAAATTAGATCCAAGGACCTTTGAATAATGTAAAGGTTCAATTAGTTCCCATTATGGCCCAGCCCAAGAATGCGAATGTGATTTTGAAGCGGAGTAAAAGTAAATGGATCTCTCCGCGCCTCGCCCTCATGTAGGATTCCCCACGGCTCGGGGTGAGAGAAACCGAAGGAGCAGGGGAATGCAAATGGAATGGTTTGTTATGGAAGATTTAGTAATTAAATGTTTGGTTGGTAAAGTGGAGAGGAGCGTCTCCTCATTCCTTCCACCAGCAGCCCCACAAACAAATCGTAGTTACGAGGCTCGAATTTCGAGACGGAGCATCCACTTACACTTGCCCTATCTCTGGCCATCTCCAAATGAGAAGAACCTCATTCCATTCGAATTAAGTGGAGAGATCTCGTAAGTAGAGTTTAAGAGGGTTTCCCCATCTCGATGTGTCACTGGGTCTTCTCATACACACTTACTTCATATTTTCCAAGTTAGGGTTTGGAGAAAAGCGGACGATGCGATGTGATGCAATGCGCCCTCGGGTCTTATCACTTAATATATATGTTATTGCAATTTATTGAGAGGAACTTGTCTGGATTCTCCTATCTTGAGCAATTTGGATTCTCTCCTATTTAATGTATTTAATGAAGATGAGGAGAGGCGAGTTAGGACTTTGGCATTAACAACTAATTCTTCTTTACTGGCCAACTTTCCCCATCTAGGGCAAACGTGGGGGTGAAATAGACAAATGGCGGTTCGGATGAAAGCGTCCAAAGGGGAAGTTGAGGGCAACGAAGGCAATAATTAGCAATTCGGACTCGGTGAGCATTAATGATTGTACAGATAATAAAATTCTCTCAGTAGTTCAGAGAGAAAGATATTGAACTGACAATGAGGGAAGGAGAGGAGGAGAACTCAACTTTGTGTGGACGGAAGCGGAAAATAAATATAAATCAATGGAACGACGACACTCAGCACATTGCCTTGCTTACCCACCCATGGATGACAATGACAATGCTATGCCAGATTGCTTTACTCACATTCATTCAAAGGCTTAATGGCCTCAAATTCTCCTCAAACCAACTTTTCAACTTTGACTCAAAGGCTTTTTAACGACGGTCCCGGCCATTTCCTAATTTATGTCTCCATGTCCCTGATAATAAGCTCGAGGAGTTGATCATAAATTCATAAAAGCACTTGTATTTGTCTATTTCAGTTGGCTAAACTCGTTGGCGAGAGATCCACCTTTAGTAGTAGGAATAGAACTAAACCATTTGAGAAATTTACTTAGCTTTTAACCACCCAGCTATCTTAATAAACAAGGGCATTAGTAAATGATTCAAGGCTCCTTCCTTCCTTCAAATCTCCATCTCTGACCTCTCCCTCCTAATTAGTTCTTAATCCACAGAGGTTTGTTGAGCAAAGATAACAGCCCGCCTTGGCTTCTCAATTAATTAATTTCTCTCTCTCCTTATTCCATAGTTCCACAACTTTAATACCTTGGTTAGACAAACTCTAAAAGCCGTTCAACTTTTCTTAAATAAATAATTAAAAAGCATAAAAGCTATTTCATAATTAAAAGTTCAGAGTATTTCACTATTATTATTATTATTATTATTATTATTATTCAACAGATTGAAAATAAATTATAAGTATTTTATCTGGGTTTAGTAATTAGCAATTTTTCTATTAATTTAAGAATCCAATCATAACGACGGAAATACTCCGTGGGTGCGTCAATCAGAGAGGTGGAAAAGACAAAATGAGTGAATTATATTTATGTGAGGGAGAATGGGATTTCGGAGTTTTTAACTTTCTTCTTATTCACATTACTCCCCCCTGGTCTCAAAAAGATATTATGGGAAACTGGGAAGACGGAAATACAATAGGAACTTGAACGGAATAATAAACGATTTTTCAAAAAACCTTCTCTGTTTCACTCTCACCCTGTCTATAGCCATTTTGGGAGGAATAATGGCTTTCCAACACTCCTCCCTCCCCCCACCAGAGTAATGGTTTATTGACTCAGAAAAATTAAAAGAAAATAAAGAAAAATGGATTTTCTCGCATCTAATCGATCATTAATAACGAAGTACATTCCAAGAGGGGAGAGAAGGAAGACAATAGTTTAAATTCACCCTTTCACCGATGAGAAGATCGATGTGAAAAGATAAAGTGAAAGCCCGTCAGCTCTCTCCATCCATTCGTCACAAAAAACGACACTAAATGATTCCTTCTTAAATTGACAATAGGAGTTATTGAAAGGAGGATTGTACAACTAAAAGGGTTCTGTGTATTATTTACGATTTCGAGGTACTTTGTTCCTCTCAGACGTTTATCATTGTGTCGTTTGCCAATATTATTTTTTTCGCTTTGATATATTCAAGGCTTTCGAGCTCGCAAATATAAGATTACAAATTTGGTTAATTATTAAGTATAACCTTCTCTAACGACCTAGAACTGACTCCCGTATTTATTACATAAGTATATTACTTTACTTGAACGTATGATATAATAGTTACTAAATATAGTCTAGACGTATTTTGTTTTCCTTAATAATTTTGCTATTTAATATAGCAAGTTAGACGTACACTTTAGTTAGAATGAATAGCTTAAGGGGAAAATGTGTGTGAAAGAGTGAAGTGGCTGCGGGTAATGGTCCTAGTACATTAATTTCCTTTATCTGACTCCAAATGAGAGGAGTCAATGCGGAGGTTTGAATTTGCCTTTAAGGGGAGTGTATGAAAACGATAGGACTGTGAGGGGAAGAAATTGAGGGAAAATTATTAGCCAATATATTTATTACGAAAACCGTTTGATGTCAGACGTGTTGATTGATTAATACTAGACTCTCCTACGGATGATTAAACTCAACGGTCGACTACAAAAGGCAACTCTTTGGATTTCGGCTCAATAAAGGGGAAAATACGCACACATTATTATTGTGGATGCTGGGCCTATTAAAAGGCTTATTACAAATAGAGGAATCGCATGCATTTGGCATGGCTCACATAAGTAAATACATTATAGCATCATAGGAATATAAATGTTTGGCGAGATGAGCCAAGCAGATGCTTTTCTGTTACGCCCTTCAGCCCCTGAACATCCCTTGTTTTAACTTCTTTGCATATTTAATGACCATGGGTCTATTTCCTCTCTCATTCTCCACGAGATGACAATGACGAGAGGGGAAAGGGAGAACTTTCCCCAACTTCGTGCTAACATCTCCCTGCCCTCGATTTAATTGCAATAATGCAAATTCTCTTTTTTGGTCTCCGGAGTTGAACATGAGTTTGGAATGAAAATGAGGGCATTTGGGGATTTTGAGAAATATGCTCAGTGTGGGTTTGGGAAGAAAGAAATTCATTTTTTTCATTTTCATTTTATAGGGTCAGAAGACTCCGAAGATGTCGAGTGAGAGACTTGAATAAGGACTGAGAGTCTTTTCTATTATGAACGTCATTAGTCTTCTCCAAACCATCAGCTTCTTCTTCCTCCTCCTCCCGGCTCTCGACTTGGCCGGTAAGGAAAACGTCTTTTTTAACTCTATTTAATATCTTGTGCTTGACTGATTACGCGATTACCTATCTCTTGTATTCATCTTATGGTATACACTGTTTAAGAAGATATAAACAGACACATTAGAGTAAATAGAGAAGTTCTGGGAGAATTAATCATCCCGTCTTGGAGTCTTTTATATGCTAAATTCCTTAATTTCAATATTGCCGAAACTTTTAATACTTGTGATCCAATGAAAAATTATGGATATATTTATTTACTATTTTAAAACATCGAACCAAATAATACTTATATAATATAATTTATACTTAAAGTGTATTCATCAACAAATAACTTATATTTATAAATATATTTATAAATATATTTATAAGCGAATATTTACTATGAAGCACTTTATTTTCATTGTTGGAAAATAAGGTCTGTTCAAAAGTTAAATAGGTAATATCTTTAGAAAAATGAAAAAAAGCTTTTATGTTTATGTTTATCTTGAAATGAGAATGAATTGTGACAGATACGTTGGTTTCAAAGCGATTCACTTTGGTTTGAATCTACGCACAATTGTAAAATAAAATTGGTTCTCTTGAGGGATTCTCCACTTTAAAAGTATTAAGAGCCAATGTCTTTGAACTTCTTTTCAAACGCATAAGAAATAAATACGATTTTTACACAAAGATTTTAAGATTCTTTGTCACATTAAATATATTTTATATATACACTCATTAATTTTGAGTCAAATAAAAATATTTAAAATTTTAAAATTAGTTAATTTTCAGATTAATTGTTCAGTTGTATTGTTTGTATCTCCAAAGAAAAATTAATCTACCTATATAAGATAACTAGCCTCTACCTACCTTTCATCATTCTGAAAACGACTAAGAATAAAACTAGACAAATTGGGAGTTTTGGAGAATTTCAAAATTTTCAAAAAAATCAAAGTTTGAAACTGGGTTTTCTGATCTATGGTCAAAATTTAGTTTTCAACGGGTGTCCATTCCTCATATCATGATGGAACGATAGTTAATCAAAGAGAGTTTCTTCTGTTTGCTCCTTCCTTGTTTGTCTTGTGAAATTGTTGAAGACATCCAGTCATGCAATATGGAAGTTTTCATCCTCTTTGCCCTGGACCACCTTTGTGGGAGATAAATATCTAATGGGAACTACAAAGAGATTCATTATCATTAGTCACAGTCATGGGGAAAAGAGCGGATAATTTTGCATCAAGGAGTCTAATGGATTTCGAGTGAAAACTTTGGTTCTTCGTTCCCTCAAATGCAAGAAAGGCCAATGGGGAAAAGATAAGTCTCACATAGAATAGAATAGAAGATGAAGATGATGATGGTAAACCCATACACTCATATAAACTCATACAATTTCCTTTCCTTTCTTCTTCTATTTACCTTTTAAGATTATGATATAAAAGGATGTACCTTGAATAGTTCGCTAGTACACCGCAATATAGGTATTTTATAAAGAAAAGGATAGTACTAAAGAAAACCCTTGGTAATGGAAAAGGAAAAGATGGCTTAAGTAAACAGAGATCGCTGAGTGAAAATTTAAATAAGGAGTTTCTCCTCTTCACAGATCTTTTCATCCTTTACATTTTCCTTTTTATCATTACTAATACAATACGTACCAGACATGCAGTTTTACATTCAAAGTTCAAGAGTTTTGCCACAAGAAACATACAAGTTAGAAGAAATAAATAAATCCCAATTTTTTAACTTTCTTTTAAACCAAAAGGTACAAGATTGATTAATGGAAAGATTCACCTTAAAGGATTTGGAATTTGGACAAAAAATCGGTGTTGAAAAGGAGTTTTTTAGAAGACTTTTTTAGGAAGGAAGTTTGTAAAAAGGAAAATCACTGTACTCTAATTGTACAGACGTGATTGTGACATGGGATGGCCTTAAGATGAGATGAAAAGCGAGCGGGGCTCAATTGATCTTGCAATCAGACGGGATGAAAAAAAGGAAAGTGGTTTTGGCCGATGAGAGAAATTTCGTTGCACTTCCTCTCTTTCTCTTTCGCTTTAGGTTTTTCAAAAGTTTCTTTTCAACTTCCTGAGTTATGGAAGACCGTGGGAACGACAATGGTAAATTTCTTTTCTCCTCTTCAGTCTCTCAAGTGTAAAAAGAAACACAAGAAGAGCATTTGGAAGGAATTGTGCCAAAGTCAAGGAACCGTTGATGCAAAAATATTTCGGGATCTGTTCAGTGTTTTACTCAAGTTAAAATACATTCAGTTCTTTTCCGTTTTCCTCTCACTTCCTTATGCTTCCTTTGTACTTACAATAATATTCACAATCTATTTTACAAAAAAGTTTTATTATTTCAACTTCTTTAAAAATCGTCTTTCATTTTCTCATTAATATTAATGGTGTTTAAAAACTCGGTGGAATTAAAGTAATAATTCACTAACTATAGACTTGGAGTAAATGTTACGATTAGTAAGTAAATTAATGTAATGTGTAATTGTAATTAATAATGTATGTAATGTATCTTGTAATGCATTTGAATAATTTGAGTCATTTAACTGGGACAGGAATTTATTTACTTATAAAGAACTTTTTATAGTAATTGAACAAATGTGAACAAATGAATCATACGAGATCATTTAATGGACTCATGGGGTGAGTTTATTTTCCAAATTGATTTTAACAGTTCATATCCTTACGTGAATGGCCAACGGAAATGAGTTGGAGGCAGAAGCCGCGCGTCTCTTTGAGTCAAGGTGGACTTTTACTTCACTTGAAGCGGAGATAGGATCATGGGACATTAGGATTCTGGAATCTTTCCAGCGAACCATTTTCATAAATTAGCCAGCGGTCTTGTCTCGATCTCGTCTATCCATTTTCTCAATCTATACATTTCCTCCTTTGGGCTGAGAATTCCTCTGATTGTGTAGAATGTAATACTACATGATATTATGGAATAGAGTATGGGCTATGGATTTGAGTTCGTATTTCGGTCACCGTGCCCTGATTTCCACCCCAGTGAAACCAACTGACCTTGATAGGAGGAGAGGAAAGAGCGATAGAAAGCACTTTCCCCTTCGTTTTCACTTACTACTCCCACTTGGTCCAAGGAGGAAAAAATCGAGACAGATTAACAAAATCCGCCCGTACTCAATTTAAGAACCCCCTTTTACTTTTCTAATCCTTCTACTCGAATTCCCGTTTTTTTCTTTTCTTGGGTCTTCCGCCGCCGCCAAGTCCCGCTTCTAATCATGGACTTGAAGAGGCCATATGAAACTTTCTTATCATACTATACATATTTTATAAAAGAGTCGAGTTTTCCCAGTTTGACGTAAAAATTGAACAGAGTTCAAGTCTCGCCCATCGTGTATGTTACTTTATGAAGATAAGTTCTGGAATGTCATAAATACCAGCTTGGAGTAACCACATCGTGTCTGGGCGTATGTAGGGCGTACCTTTGCGTGATACAAATTTTAATATATTAACTTTTCAGATTTTACGTTCACTTTAGAATTTCATTGGCAAAAAAGTTAAAAGTGTCATTTAAAATTTTGACTCGAGTTCCATGAATTCCACATTAGATGAATTTATGTGAGAGGAAAGGAAGCGGATTAAGAAAGCGAGTGTCTGGGAAAATTGTGATATTTGTAAATTCTCCGAACTTTAATAATATTGTATTCACTTAAATTTAAATCCTTTATATAAAATCATCGGCTTTGAAAAGCCTGTTATTTTTTAATGAGATTTCCAAGAATGGTTTGAATTCTATATTACTTTATTTAATAATTTATACATAATTATATACTTGCATTCTTCTTTTAATAAAAATGAAGTCGATTATTACATATTTATATTTAAAATAAAATGTTAAAATATTTGTATTTACAATATTAGTTAGCTTCTTTGCATATTTCAGTAATCTGTAAATCGTCTTTATATGGTTATAGTTTTTACATATATTACAGATGGATCCGTGGAAAAGGAGAGAATGCTAAAGGATCGAAAATTGTATCCTTTCCTTGTTAAACCTAATCTAACCCTGAATGATGAGATAGGTATTTTTCTGTTCTTTTTCGTTCCTTTAGTCGGGTCCTATTACAGATATATGAATACACTTTAGAATAATACACAGGACGTAAGATATTAAAAACTATATTACCTAGTAAGTATAATCTTAAAATAATAAAATACAATAACATTATAATATAAGTATATATTGGAACTTTAGAATGCTCACTGAATAAGAGAAGAATTGCGACAAAAATGAGATTGAATTGAAAGCTATTTAGATCTATTCATCTACAAAAGCTGCTAGTGAAAGACTGGTTAACGGATTTTATATTGTTTTACTTTTATCATTCCTGATATTTAGGGAAAGAGTTTGGAATATATAAATATTAGAATGAGGATGCGGCTTGTCGAGAGATTTCGTGGGAGTTATAGGTGATTTTCCTCCTAGCCTTCTCTGGAACACTTCGCTAAGGGCTTAGCCCTTTGGAAGAGGATCCTAAGCTCTCTCGCCATTTACTCCCTGTCCCATTCTCATTATACGAGAGAAAAGTCCAACACGACAGAAGAGAAAATGAGGCTGGATTTGTGCCAAGAAGAGATCTATCTCCTCGGCTCCTCATAACGACGCTCGCTGCATCTCTATTGACTCGCTTTACATAGAAAATGTCGACTAAATAATCATCCTCAGCTTAGACTCCCATCTCCAGCTCGTCAATAAGAAGCCCTTTATCATTTTCACTCCAATTTCCCGACGTCATAAGAAATTTACTCAAGAGAAGTCCCCAATAAATAAATTACTAAACGAATTTAAACTACACAAAGAACCAAAGAACCAAAACCTTAATAAAAAACGAAATTGGAAAATCTAATGCGAAAATCTAAAAAAAAACTCAAAATCTAAATTAAATGCCTACATTTATGCAATTAATTAATTTTTGTAAACACTTTTGAAAAATGATCACAAAGCTTGAAGAAAGTAAATACATTTATCATGTTTCTCATTGGCAAATCCTCCACATTCTTCTTGTTTGAGAAGATTAAAAGGTTTTTTGGGCAAATGACATTAAGATTATACACTAGAATTGAGAAAAATGAGCTGAACGTATTTCCTAATGACACTAACGAGTCTTTCATCAAGAACAAGAAAAAGTCGGAAAAAATATTTAAGAAGGAAATGCTGAAGAAAATATTTAAGAATAGTAGAAATCTCTTGTATAGCGTGAATTCTTGTGAACTTTGAGCTATAAATTAAGTTTGCGTTTGGCCGTCATATGAAAACAATTACCGTTTAGCATTATTGTGAGTTTCGGCATGGCTCATCGGATCCCAAATTCTCATAGTTGAAAAAGAAGAGCACGGGGCTTTTTGAACAGAAAAGGACATTTCATCTCCTTTGAAGAGAAAAGTTTTTCCACGATCTCCTGCCCAAACAACAGCTGGCCTAGCAATTACCTAAGTATTTTCTAAACTTTTCCATATATCCTCTCTCTTTAGGCATTCTCCTCGTCTCTATATATCATATTAGATCTCATTTTAAAGTATCCATTCCCTTCGAACTTTTCAGCCTTCATCTTTTTGGTATACTTGAGCTGTAAACTATTTTTGACACTTTACGACACTTTCATCTTCTTTAATGAATAATAGTTGGAAAAATTGGCATAGCATATTCATGTCATGTTTTCTTAGCCCTCATTTATAAAAATTTATTTGAAAATCACAAAAATTGACTTTAACATCCTCTTTAAAATATATAGGCATGAAAGGATACTAAACAATAGTGTTCCTTTAAATGCCCTTGCTTTGAAATTCAAGGGAGCTTTTACCCTTTTGGCATTCATAATAAATTGCATGCAAAAGTCAACTTACTAAGAAAACACTATTACCATTAACATCGTCTATTGACACGACTAAAATATTGTGCATTAACACACTAATGAGTGTTTTCGTCATTTCATGCATTACTAAACAAACAATTTCAATAAAGTCTAAATAAAGTGATTCTTAAATCAACATAACATTTAAAATAGAAAATTTAAACAAGAATCCTTTTGGTATTTATTTTTGATTTAATAATGCACTTTCATCATCTAATAGCTCTTACCTCGACTCTGTGTATATTACATATCTAATTAAGGCTGAGAGAGAAGGAAATCTTAAGAGTGCATTCAAGCCTCAAAAGTGTTTTAAGAAAATCTTTGAGGAAAAGTCACTTCCTTGCTAATTTATTTCTTAATCTTGAAACGATAGCATCGAGGAGTCCTTCTATTAAACCCCAGCACAAACCCTCGTTCTTCTGCCTTGGTGAGCTCGGAAAGAAAAGACGATTGTTTCTCCCATTGAAATGATAACTATTATTTAATAGGAGTGGAAAGGGCATTCAGAATTTGATAAATGGCCTTGTGCCTTCCGAGACTCCCTTTGCTCATGGGATAATTTAAATGTTCTCAGGTAGAAGGAGAGGAAAGCCCAGGAGATTTCCCTTACATGGAATAATACAGTTAGTTAAATGAATATCCACTGTAGTTAAATGCATACATAGCATAGCTTTATAGCATAACATTATAAGTACTTCTGGCTGCCCCTTACCTTTAATGGTATAATAAGTATGAGAAGGTATTATGCTTAAAGTAAGGACTTAATAAGTTAAATAGGGAAAATAGGCTTCTTGAATTTTGGCCACAAGCCAGAGTGAAAGGGAGCTTTTCTCGATCGCCCACTGCACACTAAAGGAGTTCCTTCGTTCTTCTTTGAGGAAATCATCTTGGCGTACCCTCAAGTTTACAACTAAGGGGCCGAACGCTTTCCCTTCCCATTCATGTCTTCATTCGGGATTCTTTACTATGGCATTCTGTTTATTGATACGTCCGTTCAACCCCTCGTTCAACTCTTGAGGGTGAATGAAGAGATTCAATGGTGCTATAAATGTGTAATTTTATGTCCTAGATCATTCACCTATATTTTCAAATGGAATAATGAAGAGATAGAACGGTGGTTAAGATCATATAAAAATAAGTACTATGATCTTATAGTAGGAATAGGTGTCTAAAATGGTACTAAATTCATACTTACCTACTAGGAAAAGCTTATAAGAAATACATGAAAAAATGTATGAGAAAAAACCAAAAAGTATATGGGAAATATATAAGAAAAGTATATAACATATATGGGAAATACAAGAAACACAGGGAAAATATAAGAAAGAAAGGAGGAAAAGAATGAGAGTATAATTGGAAATGAACCGAGACTGATGTGTCAGTTTGTTGTTATGAAGCACTTATTATTATCGGTCTCCAACTTCCGTCTCTTTGGCGTAAATCAAATGGAAACATTTCCCATTCTCTCGAGAAGAAATGGGATGTGGGTTCAAGAATAAAAGACTCCTTGACGTCTACGTTCCCTCCAGTGAATTTTTACCCTTTGTGCTCCTCTATATAAGCCTTCATATCATCCATGTCAGAGATGAGGATCATAATTTTTCTATTTCTCTCCTTCCGCACACAGACCACCAGAGAAATGTCTCATCTCCGAAGACCGCAGCCACCGCCGCGTTCCCTCTCTCCCATGAGGATCAAGAGAAACGAAACAGGACGGAATTGGAGATGTTGAACAACAACAAGTTTTCCCTGGGTGGCGGAACCCTTGTACAACAACAACAGTCAAACCATGGCCATAGACATGCCGCGGTTACTTTTGGTCCTTTCATCTTTCCGCGTGCCCCTTCGACGTCGCTGAGCCAATCCCAAACGAAATCCCGTCAAAGGAGAACTCGGCCCAGGGAGGAACTACAATGGAATAACGGAGAGAAAAAGTTGATTCTCGACCAGAAGGACGACGAGGAGTCAAATGAACCCAAAATCCTTGCGGCTTCGTCGTCGTCCGGGAGGTCAATGGGTCCTTACTTTGAATCAAATCGGACTTCATTCACGGTGACGGCTCGTGCGGGAGAACGCGTTCTACTTGATTGCGCCGTTATTTTCCTACAGGGCAGAACTGTGAGAAAAAATTCCTTATTTTTTAAAATGCTTTTTTATGGTATGATATTTATTGCTAATAATATACGAAATAGATTAACTATTATGGCTTATTTATACGTTAATCTTAAATGAATATAATGCTTTATATATTGCATATCAAATATGAAAAACTACATATCTTCTGGTATGAGCAAAATCATTAAGCATGTAAATATTGTAAGTATACATAGAGAAAGTATAGAGCATATTTATTTTATTATAATTTATAAAGTCTTTTTAAGATAATAAGATATTAAAGAAACGATGCTCTTGGGGAAAGAAAAATAATTTTAAAATTATGCATTTGCTTAAAACATAACATCATTAATCTTCGTTTTTTCTCTTAAAACGAAATGGCATTCTCGTCTGGAGGGAATTTTGAGAAATGGAGTGAAATTTTCTCTCTCGAGAACTTACTTAGCAATTTGAGAGGAAAATATTTTTGCGCGATGTGTTAATTGAAAAATATTTTGTTGGCTCTTCGTTAAAGAGAAAAAGGAAAAATCTCCATATATTCCATTTTGCGTATCAGTTAATAAAAGAAAAACATGGACTGGTTTGGATTAATTTGCATATATCGCCAGTCCAAAAGCTTTATTATTTTCAAAATTTCAAATAAATGAAAAGCCTCGTCCAAATATGCTAAAACGAACCAACATGTCCGGGCTGACTTCCCAAAATTCCTCAATTGTATCTGTAAATATTGTGAATGAATGGAAAGTCCTTTAGGAGCGACAGGCCATTCGGCGACCTAAATAATTATGAAAGCAATCTGAATGTGGAAGAGGTTCATTTGATCTCAACTCTCATTGTGGCACAAATGGAAGCGACCGTTTGTTTGTCAAGCAAATTCCAATGGCTCTCCTCCTCTCAACCGATAATTAAGAATAAATTGACTCTCGTCCAAACTCGAAAGTGACCAACGGGGCATATCAGATTCTTTTTCAAATACTCACCGCTTGACGTACGACCACTCTCTCTTTTTCCCTGGCTCTTGAAATTGGAGGGAGGGAAAAGCTCTTTCTCTTGCTTTTCTCTTTCATCCAATTCGAGAGGAATCTCTATTATTTCATGCCCTGGGATCTGGTGGGAGAGTGTACAGTGGGACATTACTATTTATTGGAAACTCCATTCCAAACTTGGGCAATTTAATACATACAAACTAACTGGGTTTTCTTCTTCCCCTCACTTCCCACTCATAGTTTATTGAATTCAATAAATTTCCTCTTTTATCATGGGATTTGAACATTTGAATGCAGATTTAAATTGGATATCTCCGCGTAGCCCTCTAAACCCTTTTTACCTAAGACCTTAAATTTTGCCTTGGAGGATATGGAAAACCGTGTGATAATACATATGCAGAATACGCCCCGTACTTTCAAGCAAACTCGTGTAAACTCGGCTCTATGTGCTTCTACAAATATTATTACTACGTGTTGCTTCAAAAGATTTCTCGTTTCTCGCCTAATATCAAAGTCCTTTTAATCCTCAACCCTTTGAAAATTGATACGAATAAATATCAAATATGATTGATATATGAATAAATGTAATAAAGGATTATCTGAAATAAGCAACTTGCAACGCATTCAATTCTCAAATATTCAAAATTTAAAGAAAAGACAAAATCAAGTTTTACACTTATTAAATAAAATAAATTGAAAAGACATGAAGACTCATCAGAGTTTCATAGCCATCATGAGTTAACTAGATTTTTAAAAAAAAAACATTTTCTCAAAGGACCATTTCTATAATGTATAATACCAATAGCATTTCCTCCAACATGGTTATTCATTATTCAACTGTAAACTTCCGAACTTTCCTTTGGCTTAAACGAGGAATTAAATGAAGTCTAACGGAAAAGAAAAAGGGTAAGGTAGACGTAATAAGCTTAAAAGTTAACTGAGGTGTACTCACCAATGAAATCATAGAAGGCTTCTCCCTCTCTCTTTTCCATCTTTCTCTTTGAAGGGGGAAAGATGTGAAGACGAAGATTCCTCAAAGCAGGAAGTTATATTACTTACTAATAACTTATCATGTATGCATGCATGCATTCTTCCCTCGCTAATTATTCTTTGCTATATAAAATATACATAAGATAAACTTAGTCAGAAATGAAGGGATTCTTTATTCTATAGGGTTGGTCCATAAATTCGTGGAATAGAAAGAAAGAGTAACAGTAGTGTTAGAAGCATTCTGCTCCACGAATATATGGACCAACCCAATACTTACTATATATTTATATAACACTGTAATATAAGACTCTTCAAGGAAATACTCATTTTAAATACAAAAGTCTTTAAAGACGGAACCCACAAGTCCGTAAAGAGGATTTGAGGAGAAGAGCAGATAAATCATTCGTGGTCTTTTTATCCTAAATGAGGAAACTGTAGAATGGAGCTTATAGTAAAAGAAATGAAGAATTTAAAGGCAGAAATGCTTTAAAGTATGGTAAGATGATTAAACGAGTGCGGCCCTCGTTGGCGCTTAAGGAAAACGACAGGGAAATGTGGGAAAGACCTTTAAGCTGGGAAGCCATGGACATGATGAGAAAAGAGAATCAGAAAGGGATCAAGTGAATCTTTAATCTTGAGAATCTCTCTTATATTCCCTTCCTTATAGTGTTCATTCTCTTCTCGAATGGTCAGATATGAAATGAGGTAAAGTTAAATATTTCCTTGTGGTGTGGGTGGACTTGGAAAATTTTGAGCCGAGTATTATTACATATGGCAATTTAAGGAAATTTCCATTTATCCATGAAAAAGGATTTTGCTGGATTCCAGATGGACTTTTCCCAACCGCCTGGGAAAAGATGAAAATATGAAAGCATAGTCATCCATGCAACTTCATCTGACACTTCTTCCCTTTCCATCCTTTACACATTTTCCCACTAAAAGTCTTAAGAGTATTAAAACTTCTTATCTTTTACGCAAATCTTCTTTCATTCAAAATCACTCAAGTCAAGGTTAATAAATTAGAAAATTGAAGTTTATTATTTAAATTAAGTCCAATTAAATTCAAATATTTAACATTCAAAACTGGAGTTTTGTCATTTTATTTATTTTATGAAAAGTGTGTAAAGATTCAAAACTCATTTTCATCATTTAATGAATTAATTATTTTTAAGTATATACTTTTAATTGGAATCTCATTTTCTTAACTTAATATGATTTCAATTAAAAATGGAAAAATTGATTATTTTGAAACTCTACCTATATCAAAAGGGAATATTTTATTATTAGTTTTTTTCTACAAAATATTTTTTGAAAATTTATAAATATTTGATGTTTTTTGCATATACCTACAGAACAGAACAGTACATTTAATATAACTAATATGAAAATGATTTTGGTTTATAAAATCACCTCAGAGACTGAGTCAGAGTGGGGTGAGCATGATGGTGAATCCATTAAATAAATAGAAAACGGAATGCGGTGTCAGTGAATGGATCTATTCTTATCGTAAATGCATTATCTCTCCCAGATGAAGATGAGATTGAGATGGTGATGTGATAAGAGAGGTAAAGTGTCGAATAGAAAAATTAGAGAGAATCGTGATATGAAATGCTTTGGCAATGTTATTAGGCTTCGAGCCAAAATGTCTTCTGATCGATAAATCATTGGAAAATTGGACCAAAAGAACTTCTTCCACAGTTAAGAAGATGAGGATCCTATAGTCAAGATTTAATCTCATCTTCACCCTCTTGCATCCTTCTCACTTCCGACCTTCAGCTTAAGACCCAATTAACGATAAACTCCATTACTCCGCTCTACCTCCAATTTTCACCTCTGCATTGACACCAAAATTTTATATCAAGTTTTTATGAAATTATATAGGTATTTTAATTTCAAAATTTTGATTTTAATAATGAATAAATGGTTAGAAATTCTTTTATTTGCATTTTCCATACAAATGCCACTCACGAAGAAAAATAAAATTAATCAAATTCGCTCATTAGTAGCCACTACAAATGAATTGTGGGTTTTGTACGAATGTAAGTATATCCTACCCTCCATTTAAAAGAAGGTCTAAATAAAGCTTAACTAATAGAATCCGTGTGAGAAGCAAATGCATAAAAGATGAAGAGCTAAGGCTCGTTGGAACGGAATGAACAATCAGTGTACCAAGGGACCCATCAGGAAAGAATACTATATTGATTGAAAGATACGTGAATGAATGGATGATGAAGGGCGAATGGTAATCTACATTTCGAATGTCTTTGTACCAATTCCTATATGGCTATACTGTCGTTTCTAATGGACGGAAATGGAATAGAACTCTTAAAGTGAATTCATGAGATTGTGCAAATCACTAATACCTTCAATTTCAACTGCGGGGGATTCCAACAGTGAAATAGAACTTGGACGAGAAGAACTTGAATACATTTCCCCATTTCTCCATCGTTTCTCCAGCTTTTTTGGGTTGGTGTGAAAGGGAAGGGAAGAAAATCTCACCATCTTTTTCCATCTCTCTAACCTTTAATATTGAATATTGAACTTCATGGTATTCTGCAGAGCAATTCTCCATATTCACCTTTCTAAAGATTTTTCCCAAGTTTTATAGATTTGATAAGTGCATGAGTAAAAGAGAAATTTTTCATCTTTAACTATCTTTCTTAAAAGGGAGTTCAGGTAGTGGAGCGATATGTCTTACTTATTACATTTTCTCATATAAAATGGCTATATTTGTTCAATAGCTCTATTCGAATCAGGATGGCTTACGCAAGCTTATTTCATTTTTATATACATAGTAGAGTAACATGTGAGATTCTCTCATAATGCATTTACATAAGGAATATACTGGTAGAAATAATATACACAGTAGCTTCAGATATAGTCATATCTGCTTTTCGGCATTGAGTTTATAATCAGAAGAAGTTGAAGTATATAAATTTAGATACAATAGGAGATATATATATATTCATATGTGATAGTGCATAAGGATTATAGATCTAAAGATATATGAGATATATAAGATATATGAATGTGCAAGAGCTCCACTTTCGATATTTCATTTTCCTAGAAAAAATATTCTTATCCCCACTTAGACAAATTGTGTATGTGTATTGAAACTCGATGGGTGTCAGGAGGAAATGGACGGGCATATGGGACCAGCTTGATGCTTTCTCCCTTCCTCCTCTTCCCATCTATACCTTGTCACCTTCAAGATCCAAATTGTCTTGAGAGTGTCTGTTTTTGTCCATGGCTAAGCCCCGGTGGTTCTCTATCAAATTTTGAAGGGCTCAATTCATGAAAAGAAAACCATTACATACTTGAGAGCCAACAGGGTTCCAGTAAAACATACTTGGGTGTTCCAGAGGTGACCCAAATGGATTTTGCCAACCTCAACAGGAAAGCACTTTACGACTTTCTACAATAAAAATATATAGCTGAGCCGTATAAGAAATATATAAGCTCCAATTCCAAGTTGTTTAACCATGCCATTAGTTTAGTCAATAGAAAACCAAAGCAAGTGAAAAATGAGGAAAAGTGAGGAAAGTGATGAGGGTGAAGCTTGAATGCTTTCCTATTAAAACCATCTATTTATAAAGGAAATGTAATGAAACACTCAATTATTTCATTTAGTAAGAGAATAAAAATATATACTCGTACAACTTAATACACTATGTACCTAGTTTATAGACAATACATGTATGCTATATAATACCTTTCATAATACTGTAATTATAATGTAATTGACTGAAATTGTAGTTTTATCAATTTCATGTATGGTAATTTGGTGGATTTTCACATTAATCATTTTCAATGACCCTGAACGACGGGTCTATTAAATCATATTTCTTGAGTAAATTAGAATATCAAAGAGATGTATCTTGTTTGATTTCTCTCGCTTCAATATGGCATTATTAGAAAATGGAGAAAGTTTGGCCATTATGGAACTTTTTTTCCTTGTGAGAGCCTTTTAGGAATTTTTGTCAAATATTCCATTTATTCCTGTCCTTAATGATATTTCAGAATTTTAATGTTCGTATTGCATTAAAATTTTATTCAAGAAATTAGTCTCAAAAGACATTTATGCCCACATTAAAGCATCGTCAAGAGATTGAGTGTGAAAGTTTGAGTTGGAGCCATTTGGCGAGCTTAATAAATTACCGCAGTTATCTTTTCTATCTTTCAGGTATCTTGGATCCTGCGGAAGGGTGACGATATGAAACTTTTAACCGTGGGTAATCTAACGTATATCAGCGATTCGCGAATCAAGCTTCATTTCAGGTGATTTACTATCTATTAAACCTTCATCAAGTCCCAAATGTTTGATGTTCATTTAACGACGTTTCTAAACTTGAATACTTGTCCAACTTGATTTTACTACTTACATAATATATAACCAAATAGTAAAATGTTCTTTCATGTTTTATACCTATTCTACTGCTCTTTATACTTGAGTGACTTAGCTATATATATAATGAATCCTATTATTTTACATGTTCACAGATATCCAAATAATTGGAGGCTTGGAATCACCAACGTGAACAAGCACGACGAAGGCGAATACAAGTGTCAATTGTCAGAACACCCTCCAATAGCTTTGAAATTTCTCTTGAGAGTCATCGGTAAGTGGAACATTGACAAATGCCTTCATTTTCATCTAGATTCCTCCGAGAGTTTTTCAAAGGGACTAAAACAAAGGGGAGAACAAAGTCAAAGCTTTGTCTTGAGGTAAAAAGGCAAAGCTTCCCCAAAATTTTCCTATAGAGGAAATGAAACCAAATAGAATAATGGACGAGACTGACGGAATTGCTCCAGTTCCACAACCAAAGTAAAAAAATTCCCTTCTCGAGTCTTCTCTCTCGGAACGACGCGTCAAAAATTCCTCAGTGGGTTCAAACGCTCACTCGGGTTTTTCCCTACGGGTGAAAGGAGTCAGAGCTCCAACCCGAGTTTCACACAACAGTGAGACGAGACGAGTGTAGTGCAAAGGGGAGTCATAGTCAATGCAAACCCACGGAGTTGGCAAATGAATCACCGGGGAATCATTCGCCCGTGTCTTTTGTTCCTCAAGATGAAACTCAAATCAGATCCTGTGAACCGTAGATTTTTTCCCTTCAAACGTCGTGGAGTCTCTTGTATTTACATGGAGAATGTGGCGAGACTCGAGGGATGTTTAACCATACATATGGATGGATGAATGGTGGCACTATTTCTTTTTATTAGCTCCAGCCGTTCAGATCCTCGACGTCAACGGGCACGCGGTGAACGAGCGACACTACAAAGTGGACTCCTCACTTCATCTCACATGCAAGGCGAGTCATTTGGATAAAAAGCTCGAGTCGACCCATCTAACATGGTTTAAAGGCGACCGTCTTCTCCCTGGAGGAGATAACAGAATCAAAGTCAAGTGAGTTTCTCCTCTAACGCATTTCCCCTTCATCTCTTCGCACTTTTTTCACCTTTTTAAAATTCCATACATACTCAATTTTTACATTTTATTTTTTTATATAAAAAACCATTTCTCCATTTTTACTTTTATGTTTAGCATTCAATGTTATTTTCTCAATAACTTTTATTTCTAAAATTAAAAATCCTATTCTTATTTTTATATTTATTTCTCATATGAAAATTCTTTTGTCAAACATTAATCTAGTTCAATTTGTTGGAATATCTTGTTAAAAAGTTATAATCGACCAAAAATTAGTTTATTACTTGGTCACTGAATCACTGATTTGGAAATATTTTTTATTCGAGAAAGAAATGGTGTAATAAAACAACGACTAACTTGCGATTAGAATGAAATGCAATTAAGCACAAGAGAATTTAATGAGGTCGTCATTTCCGAAATTTCAGGAGTTCGAAGAATCAAACGACTGGGGAAGCCAACGCGGATCTGTCTGTCCTCTCCGTACGAAAGGGCGACTCGGGAAATTACAGTTGTCGGGCTTCCTTCCTCGCATCAAACACGATTGCAGTTCATGTGTTAAATGGTACATTAAATCTCAATGGATTTCTGCTTTTAGCCACGGCCAATCTGCTTCAAATCCTCTTAATATGGTTCATGTAAGACCATTCCATCTGGACAATGCGTTTCTTATCTTCCTTCCTTGTCTTCCTTTCATATCAGAGATATCAGTCTTCCCAAAGGGCAAAGTGAAGCCCCCAAAATCATTTAATCGACTATTCAAAGATTGCCAACCCAAGTGGAAAAATGCTTAATAATATACATACTAGTACTATACATTTATCCCTTATCTCACCATATTTGAACAATCAAAGGGTTATGCTTTGATATTAGACATTTAGTGTAATTCTCTACGACATTTATATTCATTTTTACAATTATCGTATCGTTACATCATATCCGTTTTTTGAACTTTGAAAGTTCTTATTATACATCAAATACACATTAAATTTTTACTCCGTTGTAAAATTATTTAAATTTTTATTATAAAAATAAATTCTTTTATTCTATTAGCTGTAATAACTGGAATGTCGTTTATGAAGTTGTTCTTTTGTTAAATAACATTTTAATGTAGATATCAATATAATTGATATATGCTCAATGATGTAATATACTATAGGAGAAATAATACGAGAAATTTTATCATTGTCTTTTACATTAAATTCCTTTAACTCTGTATGAATGATTGGGAGTGAGATGAGTCCAATAGGAAGGTTTAGGTATTTATTAGCCAGAAAGGCAGTGTCAAAATGGGAGCTATTAGTCTAGCGATACTGTTTCCGATTGTCGATAAAACGAGGAAGCTGTCCAGCCTTCTGCCTTGATGACTCCCCCACTCACCATATGAGTCTCTATGTATGCAATGAAGGGCTTTCTCTTTGACTGTGACAGGAGAGCTTCCGGCGGCCGTCCAGCACGAGAGTTCCGCTAATGTCTTGGCCTCTTATCTCAACGTGATGCTCCTCGCCGTGTTGGCCGTATTCATCCCCAGACTTGTGCATACTAATGCTGTGACTCCGCTCGCCATCCCCGCCGATTAGGATTCCGCAACCCGAGATTTAATTTTGATTGACGTGGGTGGAACCAAAGAAATGCTTCAAGAAATTAGATTCCTCTCTCATCTCCTCCAGACTCCTTGACGAGGAATGTCGAGGACTCCTTTCTACAATAAATAAACTTTGCATTCCTCAAGAGTCTTATCACTTTGAAAGAAGAAACAAATCTATGCTCATCTCGACCTCAAAGTGAAAGCCATTCTGGAGAAAACCATATATTTTAAATAGCCATATTATACACGTCTGTCTGTGCCATACAACCTTGTAATATATAATATTACCTTATAGAATCCTTTCTATTGAACGTTTCCCTGGATGGGGCCCTATGTTATGTGAATGTAAAATGCAAATATGAAATCCAACTCACATTCAGATATTCATTTCCTTTCATGCAAACTCCTGTCTCTTACCCTTCTCTGTTCCTTTACAATAACTTTCTCCTCCTCAGACCTCATGCTACTTAAACATACTCTGCATCTTGTAGCCATCGAGTGCTTTGTGTTCCTTCTGGTAAATCAAGATTTGAACAGACTCCCTTTCAACTTCGCTTTTAGAGAGAAATCCAATGTTTTCCCTCCTATTGAAAAAAAGGTGGGTGAAAAAATAAACTTGACTTTCTACCCAAGGAATCGAGAAAATAAAAGATGAGATCTTTAACCTACTCCCAATCCGTTCATGGCAAGTTAATGGCCCACGAGGGCATCTTGCCATTCACCAAGTACTCAAAACAAAATAACCCGAATCCTCATTGAATCCATTTCCACCATTCAAAAGAATACTATTACTTTCAAAAACTTCAACAATTCTTAAAGAACGAAAATTTATAGCTTTGAAATATTTTTTAACGAAATTATATAGCTAAAATGACTATTTGAATACAAAAAGCGAATGTTAATACATAATTATAAGTAATTTAAATAAGTTCATGATTGAATATTAAATATTCGAACTAAATGTCAGTTTGTTCGGCCTCAAATAATGTAATATATCTGTAGCACTTTGAGCATTAAAGATTCTATAATGTAGACATAAATAATTTATTAAATGAAAAGAGTCTATGAAAATTGATGTTCAAAATATTCATGTCTATAATGCATGATTAAAAATAAATGTAAATATAATTACATATTTAGGCTAATAATGAATTATTAACGTTCAAAGATTAATACTTGATGAGAAAATGTTTTTCCATTAACCTTGTCTGATCTAATTATCTACTGCTCGTGAGAAAATATATTTGAGTTTGTGAACGAAATAGGTAATAAAAGTAAAGAAATTATGATTTTAATATTAATGAATAAAATTCGTCTGAAATTGTACCTTAAACATTCAAATCATACAAAATAATTAGGTAAAGTAATTGTTAAATTGTTATTCTTTTTGTCTGAATTCACGCAGATAGACTTCAAATCATTTTTAAGATCATGAAAATGAAAATAATAGAAAATGCAATTTCATTTTTACTAATGTTTTTTATTAGCTTATGTTATGAGTGCCTAACCTCTCCATAATTAAATCACATTATACTATGATATTTTACTTGAATAAATAAAAAAATTTTAAACTGGGTTTTAAATTTTGAAAAATAGTGATTAATTAAATAAAATTAAAAAAATATATTTCCAAGTATTAAAAAAAAGTATTATACTTAAATTAGCAAATGATTTTATCTATCTTGTATGATAATCTTACATGTTTATTAAATGTAAATAAGATTTATTAAGAGATTAAGGCAATTGCTATATTATACATGCAATGAATTGTTCATAATGGTTAGATAAATAACTTTAATAATAATAATTAAAGAATAATCTAATCAAATTATCGTAATTTAGATTAAAATGTTAATGCAAAGAAATTTAAAAAATGCATAAACACTATATATTTAAACAATAATTTACTTCAAAATGTTTGTAAACGAATGAAAAGCGTGTACTTACGAATATATTATTGTGTAAACAAGTAAGACTAAGGGGAAAATAAAATCCGTAATTTACGTTTATTCTTTTATTTCCACTGTGAAAACCACCATGTAGAAGCAGAAAGCCCTGAATTGAGTAGATGAGTTGCAAACAAGCGACCCCGAGCCCCAAGATTACATTTCTCTCCAAACATTTTCATTTTACACTCCGAGTGAAAATGTATGTTCATGCGAGGGTTGTAAAATAATGCGTATATGTGAAAAGCAGCAAATGAGCATTCTTAACACTTTCCCCCTTCAATAAGACGCTATGTAATATTACATATAAGCTATAGAAGTATTCAATGCTGAGTTTTCATTGAGGGTCTTATATAGTCAAATGACATTTCACTAGTGAGAAACTTCTTTGCCTCGAATACTTTTACAACGGAGAGAGAGAAAGGTACATTAAAGGGGTTGAGCGAGAGATAAAATTGCGAGAGCGAGATGAAAAACAAAGGAAAGTTTCTTCTCCTTTTGGCGACTTTGGGAGGAAGAAAGGGAAAATAAAGTACAAGTTAGTTTTATAATAAAAGGGAACCACATTGGGGTTCTAACTACAATTTAGTGTCAGCATATGATTATTTCCTTCCATCTCCTTTTCATCAGAACCGGTCGACCGTTCCTTTCCACTTTCCTCCACAAAAATTTCCACTTTTTCTATTCGCTGATATAAATCTCCTATATTCTTCGCACTTTTTTCTTCCCGTCCTTTCAGCTCTGAGTTCACTATTGCTAAACTATTACAATTCGTACGCTTTATTTCTAAAAATGATGATCGAATTTGAAAGTAAAAGTTTTTCATTACGTACTTTGCGTAAACTTCAAACTTCTATGATATTCTCCGATTGTTGATGCGTAAGAATTATGTTTATTGGGTAATTTAGTAATTTTCAATTGGGTTAATATTCACAGAGTCTTTTATTCGGTCGTAAGTTTACGATTTTTCATTTTAGTGAGACGTTAGAGTTAAACGTAAAATTTCGTCTAGATTGAAAACTAAAAGATTTACCGCACTTTTTATTGATCATCTGTCATTTCAGCGTAGAAAGATATAATTCCTTGAACATCATACTAATTCTCATGTAATCTAATTAGTTTCAAGACCCTGTAGCTCAACTTCTTAGTTTTTAAACTAACCATATATCACACTGAATTAGATCAGAAGTTTGGAGTTTGGCAAGAAGGATTTCTACCATTGATTTTTCAATCAGCCTGTCGTCACAAAAGGATGTAAAAGAAAGTGCCAATGTGAGTTATAGCAATGTCGAACCCAAAAAGATCTGCGTATTTTAACATTAAAAGAATTTGTGGTTTTTGTTCAAAAATTAAAATACCGAATCGTAATTAAATTCTACATTAAAATATTATATTAGTTAAAAATTCAAAATATTTAATTTTTATTTTTATTTGAAAGAAACGTTACTAATATTATTTCTTATTATACTGAATAATATACGAAAAAAATAAAAATAGTAAGCGAATCTCATTCCAATTGTATGAAATTGTGGAAAGTTTGCGAATTTGGGGAAGTGAAAGGTTGAAGCTCAACGAGTCACTGGAGACGAAAAGAAGATGAAGGAAAAGGACAAGAATGTGTAAAGAAGCTTTGAGATGTTTCAAGAGACCCAACGACCCTTCCACTTGGATAAAGAGAGAAAAGAAAACTCATAAATCTCATAAAAATCAGATAGATATGTGAGACGGGGTTTCTAATGGGCCTGATTTGCTGATACGCCTCCTCCAAGGAACTCCCTTTATTCCCCAAGAATGGATATTTGAGACAAGGAAGAGTCGGGGCAAATACTCACGCTACGAGTGCCGAGGGAGAATCCCATTCATTGATTTCAATGAATCCAACTTTCGACTCTTTGGGCTGACAACTAGAGAACAGATCTCATCTTCATCCCCTCTTTTGCTCCTCTTTATCCGCATTCTAGGCTACAAAACTCGAAAGACTCGAACCTCCATAAGGTTCAAATGGTTCGAACTGAGAGGGTTGAAAATAAGAGATTTCCAAAATCAAGGAGCTATTACTCTTCTCTCAACTGCTTCTACTATGTATATAAAGACCCCAACCAATGCAATTCTTCCTATCCGAGTCAAAGAGAATAAAAACAAAAGGTTATCCTTCTCTCTCGATTTGGACACAACAAGCAATATTTCTTCAAAAGTCCTTCCGCTCTTCTGGTACTTTAAAAATTCCAAACTTTTATACACGTCCACCTTCACTTACTTGCTCTTATACTAAATTACTTTTATATATAAAATATCTATACAGTCCCATACAACTAACTGACTGAATGTATATTGGAGTTAAATGCACTTTTTTCAAACAACTTTTTAAATAAAAAATTTATACTTTTATATTCTAAAAGGTATTATATAAATCTAAATTTATATTCTGGGTATATTATAAGAAAGATAGCAAATAAAAGGTATTTGTTTGTTTGTGTGTGCGAATATGAACAATAAAAGTTAATATAAAAGTTTCTATATAGAACCGTAGGAGTCTTCTACATTAATGATCTCAATGTGATACACTGACCGAGTTTGAGACAGAGAAACCCTATTCATTAACTTGCGAGATCTCTTCTAAAGAAAAAAACTTATCTACCAGAACTTTCAACGATAAAAGTTAAAATAAGGAAAAGGCTTTTTTTTCTTTATTCAACTTTTCGCACTTACTCTCATTTTTAACCTCATTGTGCATTTTGAGCATGGGGTGTGTTTTTCCAAGAAAGGATGTCAAGGGAAAGTTTAAGAAGAAGCAATAATTAAAAAGCAAACTAGTCTAGTTATGCAAAGTATGTGTAAAGTTGTGGAAGAAAAGAATTAATAAATTCTGGTCCATATCAGTAGAAATAAAGATATTGATAAATTATGAATATTTCCTGAACAGATATGATATGATTATATTAAATCCCATATGTTGATTCCATAAGCATCGTTAAAGTTCCTCAAGCGTTTAAACTCTTCGAGTCTTAAACCTTTCTATAATGTTAAAAAAGTCTGCATATTATATCAAAAGACATAAATACCCTTGAGGGTTATGGTATATTGAGATTTTCCGAACAACATTCCCGATTTCCAAATACGTAAAAAAGTATGAATATTGATCAAGAATAGGTATCTCTAAAAAGGAAGTCTGAGAATTGAACTATTGATATTTTGCATTGATGAGAATACTAAAGTTCGAACATAAGACTTCATCTGAAGGTCTTTCAAGTTATCAAAGCTATCAATAATAGAATTCAATACAACTGGCAATCTCTTTGATAGCCGCTTTGGTAATTTATGTGGTCATAACCTACGGACGAGGTCTGTAAAACTGCCGAGCCTCCTCTCATTCCTATTATATACTGCCTCCCGGCTTGAAAAATTTACTCAGAGATTTCAGGAGATAGTTATTTTCCGTTAGTAAAGATAAAGATGGAGATAAAGATAAAAGACGAAGGAGGCTCCAGAGAGCTTAGGACTGCTTAAGCAACCGTACAGAACAGAGAGAGGAACTATTTAAAATCCTATGACCCGTCCAAGAGACTCTTGAGCTGGTAATGGTCTCTTATTCTATCTCTTCACTATAAAGTTCTTATTGGGTCTGGGAAAAAGTCCATGATTTGCCAAAGGGACAACAATTATGATCCAGAAGGTCTCAGGACCATTAACCCTCACGTTACTCTCCTCTCCAGGTCCAGTGTGCCTTTGCTTTTTCGGTTTTTCCTAAAGGGAATAGTTCAAGCAGAATCCCTTTACTGGATACGAAATATTCAGGCTATTGGAGCCATTGAAGGCGGTGGAGTTAGAATACGCTTTATTTCCGCCTCTGCATCACGCTTCACATGGAGAGAATAAAAGGGCCTTTGGAATCTGGGAGCTTAGTTAAACGAATCAAATGGCTCTCACAGTAGGACTCGACTTGAACCCTGCAACTATTAAGTGAAATCGTAAAAGCAGATGACCAATGACCAGGTGGGTCATATTTTATGACCATTCCACTTTCCCTTCAAATCCCATTCCTTTCTCTCTCCTCACTTGGCCCAAAAAAACTCGCGTGATTTGTTCTTTGGCTCATGAGGACACAACGGATAGTCAATTTGGTAATTTAAAGAAATAGGCTTAGCAGAAGGACGAATCAATACAAAGTTCCAAATGAAAAAAACTTCTTTAGCGAGACTCCTCTGTAGACGTGAGTTTATTAGAGCTAAACCGTTAAATCCAAATAAGTCCACATACAAGAAAGGTTAAACTGACACTCCAGAGACGAGGACGTGAAGTTAAGGTTGAATTTCTTCATCGACACGTATTTAGGAAATTGCGTACAAAATGCTGATCTGGTCTTTTGGATCGTAATAATGAAGAGACGAAGCAGAGAAACCACTGGCGGATTTCTGGTTCAAATTGGATAAAAAATGCTCCAAGCCAATTGATCCAATTTCTGGGTCTAAATCCTTTCAACTTAAGTCATCATAATCATAGGAGGGGAAATGAGGAAGCGAGGTGAAAAAAAATCCTGTGTCGTTTTACGACTCCTCCAAGACATGAGGGAAAAGCGGTGAAAGGAGGAGTGAAAGAGCGAAAGCCAGTTATTTCTCATGAACTCGATCAAGACTGTTCGCCCTATGGGGCCTTCTCTTACAGAACAACCACAATGGGAAAAAGACGAAGAAACTGATCCAACTCAAGGTACTTTCTCATATAGACAATATAGGCAATACTATTAAAACTTAGTCTCGCGTCTATCTGTGTCGGTGAATGAACAGCCGTGTAAGAATAAACCGTGCCGAGGGCTTTGAAGAGAAAAAAAATTAGAATTTGCAGGAAAAGCAGAAATTCTAATCTTTATGACAACATTGGGGGATGCAAGGAGCCGTTCGGCCTCGTCGGTCCCTTTACATCTGAACAGATGAACTGCATTTGATATAGAGCTTATAAGGATAGCCCAGAGTAGTTACATATAAAAATGTCTGAGTTATAAATCAGCAGCCGGAGTCTTCATAGATTCAGGACGGACGGGAGCGGAGGAACATAAGTTGCGTTCGACCTTCTTCTCCTCTGGACTCCCGCGTTGGCGAGAGGTAATTCTTTAGAATAGAGCGATTCACAAGGTAAGGGCGTGAGTGAACAGGGAGGAAGAGGAAAGAAGATTTCGGCCGTCAAACCACCTTCTGCGGAATTTATTTCTCTCTCGCTCTCATTCACTTCCAAATATATCCAATATAGTATTACTTACCTATTCAGACTTTACATTCGCTATATATATGCTATTGCGAATATTCTTACACATATTAAATTATACTCATTTATATCCTCTGTGGAATGGCATATATTTTAAATTGGTGTAGCTACTATATAAGTATGTTTGACAATTGGTTTTCGCACAGATATAATCGTTATATTGATATCTTCCCACCTTTCTGCCAAGTGAAAATCTGGGGAAAGGAAAACAAGAATAATTTCATCAATGGCCCAGTAATTCCATTCCTGGCAATTTCTTATGTCATCACTTTTCCATTTTTTATGCATTCATTTTTATAATAAAGACGATGAGATGGTGCGGATTTTTCTACTTTTTTCTCCTTTGCACTCCAAAGAAATATAATGTGATGAAAAATAAATATTACTCCTTCCGCACACATTTCCCTCATCCTCATGTTCTGTTCCTTCACCCTCCAGTGGGTACATTATGCGAAATGTGCTTTTCCTCTCTTTATGACATCTCGGGCCGTCCAATCTCCTGACGTGTTCGCCTACATGCTATCAAGGTTTATGGAGACGAGCCATATCCCAGGACGTTATAAAAAATAATTTTACTGCAGGAATGGGCCTGGGAAAAAACTCTCTTCGGTAGTGAGTTTCAAAGATTTTGTAATCAATTTTATCTCCGAATAAACATGATTGTTTTGAAGTATAATAATGAGATTTTCTCCTCTCCACTCGACGCTACTTACAAATTTACTGCAATACATATATGGAAAGAAACCCGAGCTCAAAGACTTTCATTTCCTCCCAACATGGAATGACCATGTGTGGAGGAAATGGGAGAAAATTTCAAAATGTTCCAATTCAATTCGAGAAGTATGAAGGTAATGGACAAGTAGTGCATAAAAAGACTATTGTGGAAATGAACGGATTTATTTACTTTCACCTGATCCGTGTGAGTGTGACAGGAAGAGTCATGATTATTCCGAGAGGATAATACAAGATAAAGCGAAGATTCTTCATGAATGTCATGATGAGCCGGATTGAAAGGAGCAAAGCAATAAGGAACCAAGTGATATGTATGGGAGAAAACAATCCGGTTCGTTCAATTTGTCAGCGGGTAATAGCTCTGAGATTGAGAGACCTTCGTATAACAATGGAACTATTATTTCCTCAACTTTGAGCACAAAAGGACGCAAATGGGATATGCAATAATGGGGAGAAAGTCTGTTGGCGAGTCAGAATCTTGACATTGGGAATAGTTCACACAATAGAAGACTTTTCTCCTCAGCCCCAGGCCGACACACCCAAATATCAAATGTCTCTTAGAACGTGATCTGCCTTGTCAATCCCCGCTTTTGTCTTGCTTTTTTCTCGGTGTCTTTTGTCTCTGGGCTGTGTATTCCTTGTAGCTGATAAAATACATGAACAGGAGAGGAGGCAATTAAATGTCAAATCTAAAGTTCCTCGAGGTTTACTGAACATGAAAAGCTTTTATTTTTTATTTTTTAACCTTTGATTACATCATTGAGCTTGATGATTTTGCATTTTACAATAAGTGATTCATAGGATTGGAAACAGAAAACTATTATTTATTTTGACTTTTTAATTAATTTTTTAATTATTTTTTATAATGAGTGACTTTAATATAAAAATTAAATTAATCAACTTCCATAGATAATTTACTAATTTAAAAACTTTATTCAGTACCAGTAAGTCCTTTTGGGTGTGTTGTCTTCTTCAATCTTCTCGTGCTCCATGATCTCCATTTCAAAAGTTTTGAGCGTAGGATTGAAAGTGACAGCTTCTACAACAGGGGCCTTCGTATCCTTCTCGCTTTCTGAAAAGCGTACATTATATAAGTAAGGCATGAATGATACAAAACTTTTAGTGAAAATAAAAGGGAAAGTCTGGAATAAACTGTCCTCGTCCTGTTACTAGTAAAAAAACATACACTCAAGACTCGCGAATCACCAACACGACCCACACAAGAGAAAATTGAAAATTCTTAAAGAGTCTCCCACTAAAGTTGGCAAAATGGGAAAAGATCCGAGGGCCCACATCTACTTTCCACATAATGGTAATCCTTTGGACTTCTCATTGAATTTCACTTATCCATTCCAGGCGGGAAGAGCGAAAAAATTGTAGAATTAAAGAGCGAAAAGTGAGGAGGTTAATGCCTTTATGCAGTCAAACGAGCTACTCATGCATAATCTATGATAATAAAATTCTGGAGAAATCCACTTCAAAGATCAATTTAGATGCTATTAAAATGAAATAAAAAGGTGAAATAAAAGCGTTAAATGTCTCGCATACGTGATTTCCCCCGTTCAAATGCCACTTTTATGTTTATCACTAACTTTACGTTCTAATGTCATTAAAATTAATTTAGGATTTGCTAAATAATGTGTAATAAGCAAAGTACTAGTTAGGGTCTGGTTGTGAAATTTTACCATAATTTGTGAATTTATAGGAAAATTATATCAAAGTCTCGTAAAAAGACCCATTGAGTATACGATACGGGGTATTTTAGATAAGAAATTCCCAAATGGTATGAAAATAATGCCTTTTCCTCACCGATATAAGTATTTTTCGTTTTATAATCGAAAGTTTCATATGCCGCCATGGGCATTGGAATAACCCTCCCGGTTCTTTCAGACACCCGAACGCGTTCTCCTTCCTCTGTATAACGCCACTCCACCGATGTTGGTTTTCTGTTCATAAGATTCCAGAATGCTTTTTAAAAATTATCATATTTATTTACCCTATTCGTAAAATCGCGAATATACTTGGTTGAAATAAAAATTATTTATAAAAGATCCTAAACATCTGGAGAAATATACAAGATGCATTTATAATATTTAACTAGAGAAATAAGAAAGAAGCAGAAATTTAATTCTTACTCATCTGTAGGATCGACTAGGGCAACATGATGATTCACCAAGAGAGGAAGTTCCTTTCTTGTATAAATCCCTGGGAAGTCTTTAGTTTTCCCTTCAAGCTCCAATTTCCAATTCAAGCCTTGAACGAAAACCCAGTTCCTCTCTTGGATAACCTTTTTCAAAATTGCGTGTGATGAATTATTGATCAACTCGGCTATCTAATTATTAAAATGAGAAGGAGCGGTAGCGAGGACGAGTAGCGTGGTGTACCTGAGACACAAGGCCGAGCTTCCCTGCATCTTTTCCGACTAGGACTTGAACGCGATCCCCTTTAAAGATATTCCAATCCTTTAACGGCTCAACCCAGACTTCTACAAATGGAGGGATTGAACTATGCTTAGAGTCATTGTCAGCTTCCCACTGTTGTGTCCAAGGACGGTGAAGGTTGAATCGGAAACTTTTTCTTTTGAATTGTCGAGGTAAATTTTGTGGTAAGTTGGGAGTCGTATATTCAACCTAATTCCAATATTTGGTAATTGTAAATAATACTCCAATAATTATTATTAATTAACTTTAAATTATTAAACTTTTCAATCATGAGTTAAAAGCTTTTTGGTACAAGATTTCTAAATTCGCATTTCAATTCAAAAAATAGTATTTTAAATAATTAAATAGCTCATTTATTAAGAATGACACGAGGATTTATAAACTTCTTCTAACCTTTTCCATCGTCTTCTTTATGTACGCTTCCGGTAAATTAGCGTATTTTTTCGTGAGGTCTCCAACCTTTTTCGTCACACACCAAAGGCTACTCGTAAATCTCATTTTTTCACTTGAGCAATATTTCACTTCACTCTTTGGGGTTAAGAGTTATAACTTGTGCAGAAGTGAAGCTTAAGAAAACTCCTTATTTTAAATGAAATGAAATTCTTCGTTTTTCCTATAATGTAAAAAAATACATAATAAAATATTTTTATTTTTATATACAAAATAAACTTGTGTACGTCGGCATCTTATGTTTGTCCTTTCAAAATCTATTTACAAAGCACAATTTATTACAATTAAAAAAAATACAAATGAAAAATGTGTTCTAAAGCCAATAACAAAACTGTTCTCCCATAATAATTTTTTAAAAGATAAAATCCTTTCATAATGATTAATTTTTAAAATGATAATAAAATTAATTAACAAAATAATTAACAATGGCTATTTAACTTTATATTTGTTAGTTATAGATGTATATTATACCTGTAAATAAATATTTATTACTATTATGTCTTTAATTATGGCTTAATATAATAGTTTTCTGGGGTAGAATGAGAAGAGAAACTATGAAAAAGTTAGGTCATACTAAGGGGAATTGTGAGAAGTGGAGAGTATGGAAGGGAATGGCTAAAACGAGACCAAATCCCCAGTTCATTTTATATACGAGGATTTTGACTGTCGTCTTCGCCTTCACGAGGAGGATGAATTCCGTATTTCATTTACAAAGATCTTTATTAAAATCTAACCTTGAAGTTGCAATCTTGGCTCTCAACAGAAGATACGCCAAACCAGCTGGTGCTTGTAAGTTAAACTTATATTTTTTGCAAATTGCAGAAGAGTAGAAATTAAAAGGGATTTGGTCAGAGAGAAACCCGAGGCGGGTCGAGTAAAGATAAAGATTTCCTCGCGCATGCAATAGGTTCTGAAGACTTCTTACGCCTACGCTGAGAATTCCCTCAAGAGCTCGCTTTCACTCTTTACGCACTTTCACTTTTAACGCACACTTGCACTATATAGTGTAAATATCATTAGAACGAGTTCTATATTGGCCTTTTATGATAATTGTAACTTTATAAAATTGAGGAAAAGTTGATCTTTATTATTTTTATTTTTTATTTAACGAAGCTGTTCCATCGTTGGGGAAAGCAATGAAGAAGGGGAAAGTGGCTGTGGGCGCTTCAAGTACTGGGCCAACAATACAAAAGAAAGTACTTCCCGTTGAAACTGATACGAAGAGATTAGCAGCTTATTTGTGCGGATCGAATCTTAATGTTGAAGGAGAAGACATCAAACTCGGAGAGGACAGTGAGTATCCAGATTGGCTTTGGAAGCTTCATATTGGTAACATTAAGCATTAATTTGTTTGACGTCTTTTAAGTATTTTTAGTGATAATAAATATTTAATATCGATAACGAGTTAATTCTAAAATTCTAAATTAAAGTAATGAAACAATATTTTATTTAACTAAAGGTTCCCCTAAGACCTTGAATGAGTTGGATCCTGAGACAGACGAATATTGGGATTTGTTAAAAGAATTGGATAACAAGGAAGCTAAAAAGCTGTTGAGAATCAAAAAGTTTTAGTCATTTTTAAACGAGTGTAAAATAAACGTTAACTTATAAAAAATACTGTTTTATATGTATCAATATTTATATTAAACTTTAATGAAACATTAACTGCATATTTGAAATTATTATATTTTTGAATATATTAAACGGGCCATCCAAATTTATTTAAAGTATCATCCAAAAAATATTTTCATGTCATATAAATAAAATAAAATAAAAATATGCTGCTATTCATAAACCTTAACGCCATTCGTCTTACTTAACACCCTATGATATAAAATAAAATTAGTTAAAAATATTTTTATTTTATAATTAAGAGTTATAAATAAAACGAACGGCGGTAAAGTATACATAGGTGCAGTGGGTTCACCTCTGTATGAAGGAAGGCTTTTTTCAATTATAAATGATTCAAAGGTAAGATTGATTTACTAAAATTAATTATTTTTGCTTGGGGTTTTCATTTTATTTGGATGGCATAAAAATATTTTTGGATGGGACTTTTAATAATTTTGAAATTAAATCATGGGCGATACTTTTAATAAATTTCGATGATCTCTTTAATACATGTCTTGTATTTTCATATAACAATGTTAAGTTTATTATACTGACATCTTAACACTAAATATTATAATTAACAAATTAATAATTATTTATTATAATATTTATATAGAGTAATACTCACCTTGTTTATAATAACATAGTTCATTTCATATTCATTATGATCCGCATATCATGTGAAAATAAGTTTTCTCCTTACTTCAATGATTTCCCCTATGACATAATAAACTTTGCCTACTACAAATTGAAAAATCACGCATATTTCACTTGAATGGGTTTTCTTCTGTTAATTCTCATGTTGATCTTTAAAATATTTTTTCGATCAGATGAATAGTAGAAAAGTTTCATTTTATTGTTTGGTGCTTATATTATATATGCACTATTTAAATAATTTATAATTAAAATTCATTTTTGATTTCTTTTACTTGGTATTTAGATTTTAATATTTAAATTTATTCATTCATCAGGAATCAGAATTCATTGAGAATAGTCAGGGTTCTTTCCAATCCAAGAGTTACGAGTGCAAACTCGAGATGAGTTTCAATAATTTCAGGATACTTGATTTCAATTTCCCGAATAACTTCTTGGCCGCCTTAGGTCAAAATGACCGTTTTCACATCATTCTCTTCATTTACAACCAAGTTCCTCAGCATTAAACATCGCTTTTCTAAAAACAAATAACAAGTTTAGAATATATCAAGAAAGCAAATGAACCTAACTGGTTCATTGATTCTCAAAAAAGATCCTTTCTATTCAGGGCATAATGAGAGCTCTAAACAGGAAATGGGGGAATAGAAAATGAAGAAGTGTGAACAAAGGGGAGGTATGAGGAAATGCGTCCATTAGAAGGCGAAAGAGCACTCCAGCATCAGGATTAGATTACATGGAAATTACGCTCATTTTCATTGTGTAGTAATGGTTCTTTCAAATAACCTGGACATAAACAGAAATCCATGAACGTCCTCATGGTGTTGATGATGAAGGGAATTCCTCGGTCCAACGTGACCTGATTCGCCTGACATTCGTTCCGGAGAGTCATGAAAGCGAGGCGGGAGAAGGCCACTTCAATTAAACCCACATCGTCCTGTACAACAAGAGGTTGATTAAAACTCGTTTATTGAGACTTCCTTTTATTCCCTCTCTCATCAAATGACGTCCATTTCAATTCTCCAGACCTTCAATCTCAATAAACCTTTCATCCAGTACAAGTCTGGGCAATACTCCTTCAACTCTCTAACACTCCGAGAATATATGAGAGAACGAGGGAAAATGAAAATAGTGATGGAGTTTTTAATGGCACTTTTACCTGGTAGAACTTCGCAATGGTGAAAACAGAGCGGGTATGGTAATAAGATTCGCATTTGGCTCTCACAATTGGGCTCACGTTGAGGTATCGAAGGAGCGAAAGAGTGTTTTTCATTAGCACCTATAAAACATTGCTATAAAATCCATTTTAAATATCAGTCTTAAAATTTATCGTTTGACGCTCGCTTGTCAAGCGTGGTGATGATAGGTTGAAATTAAGAATTTGATTGATGATTCAATTTGCTTAAAATTAGTTAGATTTTATATTTAATGGCTTTATGTAATAATGGTTTTGTGTTAATGGTCTTACCTTGTTATTATACTGCCTATAAAATATTAATTGAAGGTAGGGTTATATATACTTCAGACTTCTCTATTTCGCTACAGTAGTCCACTGTGGTGGCAAAAGTTCCGAGCGCTACGACTATAGCGTTCAAAGTTTCACTATCGCTGCATTCATTCACATGCAGAGAGTCATATATGGAAGTAAACAAAAATTAATGAACTTCTGTATTATCAACCGGTCTTTTAATTAAAGACCCGCATTCGTAGAGCAAACAAAGTAAGGAAAATCATTTTCTCATAAGGATTAATGAAAACATTGATTTTACTGTGGAGCGTCTAATAACAATATACTCATCATCATGAATAAGAGAATGAGTAAATTTATGCTTTAGGTATAAGCACCAATTATACTAAGAGAAAATAATTAGTAGCTTTCTAGTATTATAAAGTGTATAGAAAATAATTGGTAGGTAATTATCTCTTCTGGGTGCTTGTTACTAATTAAAAATTATAATTGTATTAATTGGCAAAATTTGTGTATACCTAATCAAATGATCAAGTTAAAAGCAATTATATATTTAGTTTAAGTCCCTACTTTGTTCTTATTGCTAGCTTCACTAGCAGATTCATAAATGTTTGCAATTTTAACAAAATATTTCTAGCAATATATTATTTCCTTGAAGCGCATTTTGCTATTTAATAATTTTAATAACTTTAATAAGCTAAATTCAAAGCTGAGTTTAGCCGAGTGCGGCTTCAAACTTTCAACTAAATTGTATTTATCAGTATCGCAAGGATAATAAAGTAGTATGTAGTATTGTATGTATTTGAGTCATTTGAAAAGATGAAAGTCAAATTCATTTGAAGTGGTTTTAATTTACCCCCTTTCTGGTAAATCACAGGCTATTTTATGAGATTTCTGATTGATGAGAAGTTTGAATGTGAGTAAAGGGGAATTTGGACTTTTTTAGGCTTCCCGCATTGTCCGCTGAGTCCAAATAAGATAGGGTTAATGCACTCAAATTACCAATGAGGAGACTCGTGAGTCTCGGCAGGATTCGCTTGTAGTAAAGAGGCCGCTTTCTCTCAAAGTCTCGATTGTACGCCGTCCGTGGATCGTCACAGAGAGTCAATGTCTTCATAGTCCACTCCACTGTGGAAGAATGTGAAGGCATGTAATTTTGAAATACGTAACATGTAAAATAAATCATTTGTTGGAAAACGATTAAGGCATATTTCTCTTCTTCTTCAAGTTCCCTCACATGCTTCCTGTGCTTTACATTATGCTTGATCAAGTAGAAAACGAATGCATTCGTGTCATATGCATGCGTTGGATTTAATACTCAAAAGCATTTCTCATATTTCACAAAATCTTTTATATTTCCTACTACCCATGCTGAGTTCTACAAACTCTTTACTAGGTAATATATTCCTGATGATTGATATAAGAAGGGTAGTTATCTCAAAGCTATGCTTGGCTAGTTATGATATTGGATTATAGTGATGAAAGTTGGAAAGGGTGTGGGAGCAAGCGAGAGTCATTATACTAATATTATGATGATGATTACATCACTTGGGAACTTGTGGAGAGTTTGTTAGTTTCGAGCCTTATGGAAGCATCTGTCTCTCTCAGTCTGGAAAATTGATTTGACTACTTTGACTCTCATAGGAAAGTTTGAAGAGAAGAGGAAAGTCTAATATGTGTCTGATAAGCATTAAGGAAGGAAGCGTTGAAAATGATAGAGAGCCTACTTGTGAAATCATGAGTTGTCTTTTCTGCTCTTGAAGTCATTGTCTAATTGTTTGGATTTATGGCTCATTAGTAATCGGAAATGATAATGGAAGGATCAAGGATTTGTCTCACTGCTTGGACGAGCTCTTTGGAGGGACGCATGGAGCCTCTGATGAGAAGTTAGTGAGTTCGCTGACGAAAGTTCTGTCTTGGACGAGACGCTCTCTGTTCGGTTCACTCTTGATGCATATTCCTGATGAGATTGAGCGTCAAGATTATGAGACTCTCTGGTGAGGTATACCTGGAATGAGAGAATGTTAGACAAGAAATGAAAATAAATCTATTTATGAGGACCTCCCCCGTAGAGGAATTTGGAAAAGGGAGAGGAGGAAACGAAAACTTTGTCCAATTCCATTTTTACTTCAGTTTATTTCCTCTCAAAAACTTTTTCTTTTAAGTCCACAGGTTTGAAAAAGAGATCCTGGGTATTTGTACGTGTAATACATAGAGAACAGTTGAGTTGAAAGTATAAAAAGGATCTTTTTATGAAAGATATCGCTTGCAATCATGCAGAGCGTAGAACTATATTCATAATAATGCTAACTTTTATGGGGTTAGTAGGAAGTAATTGAAAACAAATAATTTTCACATTTCCTATACTAATTTATATATTAAATAAAATGTTTATTGGTAACTAGCTTTAATTTGGGTTAAATATTAATAATGAATATTTGAAGAATCAGTGTTTAGTTAAAGTTTTCCAAATTTCAAATTCTATGTATTAAAGCACTAAAGTATAGGAAAGCTATATATCAAAATTTTATGATCTCATTGTAACATTCTGGTGAGTAGAAGATCCGTAGATAGGAAAATTGAGAGTTTCGTAGAAGAGGAGTCGAAATTTTTAAAAATTTTGATGTATGGTCATTTAAAATTTTTATTACTCTATGGATTGGTCAATCATGATAAATCCTTTATCATCGAGAATTTCAGGGTAGCCAGGCTTGAGGACGTGGAGAAGATCCCTAGTCAGCTCTCGAAATTTGTTCGCCACTGGTCTGAAATTTAGAATGAGAAAAGGGCCGGTGAAAGGAATCAAGTTTGAATTCGCAATTCAATTTTGAGTTTTGGGACGGAAAGAGTTATAAAATTTCATATTTGCACTTCAAAAAATATATTTCTCCCCTTCGCCAAATTGAATGAAGGATCGAAGGGAGCTGAATGAATATTTACTATTGGAGTAAAAGAGAGAATACTTCATGAGGCGGAACGTTCCGGTCTCGGACTCAGCAACAAAGAATCGGGTCCAGACTTTGATGATGAGACAGCATCCAAGGCTTCTTGTCTCCTCTGCGGACCGCAATCTTTCACTGCTGTTTTCGTCTCTAACAATTTCTCCTTTACTTTGGCCGTATCAGGAACGTCTGGCGCAAATTTCCAACTAAAAAATAAATACCTTTATTTGACCTCTAATTAATTTATAATCTCAATTGCAATATCACGAATATTTTCAAGATTCATGATTTTATTGGATTTTTTTTATTATTGAAGTTTTTTTGGTAAATTACCTGAATATCCTCGATGAATGCTAATGCCATAATTTTAAGTTATTTATTCAATATTTATATTGAATTTTAAATGAAATTTCGAACTATTTATACTTATAATGGGATATTAAAAACGAATTAAAAGATACAAAATTAAAGTAAATTCGTTATTGAATAATCTTCCAAACAAAAGATGTGTTGATTCAAAAGCATTCGTTGCTAAAGTGGTCAATGAGATCATCCCCATACAGATGAGCATTGAGAAGTGAAAGTCTTTAGTGAGCAGTGAGAAAAGCTCAAATTAGCCAATAAAAGAGAAATTCAAGGAATAGTGGAGTGGAATTTGTAATGCGAAACGCTCCGGTGGTTATATATGGAAATATCACGCATCTCATGCGTGAGGAAATTTTATATTTGT
Organism: Neelides sp. FZ-2019; assembly: GCA_009869795.1. Taxonomy (NCBI): domain Eukaryota; kingdom Metazoa; phylum Arthropoda; class Collembola; order Neelipleona; family Neelidae; genus Neelides; species Neelides sp. FZ-2019. Next base: position 214,640 of record VJMY01000006.1, on the reverse strand, counting down.
TTTCCCTAAGGGAAATGAGAAAATGATTCCAAGATCCAAGATTCCAAGAAATAAATACATAGTAGATACATTATTTTTTATTGCGTTTATTAATCTCATTCTCCAATCTTTTAATGCCAAATGAAAAGCGAGATTAATTTTCTGTTTATTGTCTTATGATAACTAGTTGAATGTTCTTTTCGTCCGATTAAAGAATTTATACACAAATGAAAAATTTAGAGGAGTGACAGCTGAATAGCACGCATGAGAAAACTTCTTCTAAAACCTTTCTATATCTCCATTAACTCCAAAGTCAAATGTGTAAAATTTGTTGCAAAACAATGTGTAGTTTGTAAATAAAATACATATGTATGGTTTATTACTTAAATATAAGAAAATTTAATATAAGTAATAAATATATAGTGGAAGTAGCAAAGAAAGTTTTTTAAGAATATTTTTTGGGTTAGAGAATCAATATATTGTTTATGCTATAAATATAATAAAAAGCTTTTCTTCTCTGATTTCGCACAAAGCATTCAGGTTTACAATACAGTGTCTACAATCTTACACTGTCTAAAATTAAGAGCATACGCGAACAAAAATTCACCTGTGTGTATTGTGTGTCATTCGAAGCAGTAACATGCAACATGATACATTTAGTAGTGGAAAATAACTTAATAAGCTAAGTTTTGCTATATACATATACAGGTAAGCCAAGGTATAGCTAAATATTATCAAAGTTTTTATCCATTTTACTTATTTCTTCAAAATCTAAAATCAAGATAGGTATATTTCTGTATACAAAACACACAGAACACTGTGTACATAATCTAGCATATATTGAAATAAATGATTGAGCATGCATTTTATTGATGTATAAAATGAAGTAACATCTTTTGATTTATCAAATAATATACACACACGACTATCCCAAGTCTACCCTTTATTTGCAAACCATTATATTTATTGCTAAAATTAATATAATGCTATAAACTTGAGTGACAAGTTTTGAAGTTTCTACTCACATATTTTAGCATATGAGCATACATGTGCTTATAAGGGAAAGTGTCAGGACACCAAATTTGGGGAAATGAGTTTTATACAGGTGAGCCTATGACGCATACTAATGGTCGTGAAGTTGAGTGGCGAGATAGATCGAATATGTCCATTGAACCAACAGGGCAAAAACAAGGCCTTTCCTTTTACCTTCTCCTTTTATTGACTTGTTAAAATGTGTGGCTCATTCATTCTTGTGAGGAAAGAAGAAGGAAGTGGGAAGCTCCGGTTCCTTGAGAGGATTTCTTTAAAAACTGCCTAATAAATTAATATTATAATATTTAAGCCGGGGAGTCGTAGAAAGTGAAAATGTCTCCTTTGATTACCACGTTTAGAAATCGCCGTTGGGGTTCTTTGAAGTGAAGAAGGATATAGCATTTCATTAAATCTCGCCTTTCGCTCATTGCCAAAGCGGAGAAACTCCTCGGTTTTAATAATATATAGCGAATTGAAGAATTAGGAGTGAAAGTTGAGCACCACTGGTGTAGAACTCTGGATGTTTTTAAGCAAGGCTAAAGTGAGAGCATTGTGTTAGTGCAAAGACGGAAATCCCGAGACTCCGGCCCAGTTATGACATGAGAGAAGGGGAATTTCTCCCCCGTGGTCGTTTTCTCTCAAAAAGTGGTTTTCCTTACGCGAGACCCTGAGCGAAGATGAATTTGAATAGGAGAACTCGAGCCAAGACGGCGACGACCGCAATGAGTTTGAAGAGAGAGACGAGGTGGGCTGAGGAGCAGCGAGCCTTGAATTTCATCACTTTGCCCTCAACCCCATCACCTCAGGCAGGTGTCTCATCTTGGATACTTAGCCAAAAACCTCGCCACATTAACACCCTCATTTCCTTCATTCAGAATTAATGAGAATGAAGGAGATTTTCGCTTTAACTTATTAGTTATATGTGATGTGAAGCTGAAGATGAGTGCATTTCTATACTTGTGTGCATTTGCTATTCTTCCGCTTTATGCTTTTCATTGAATATTTTATAATTATTTATTAGAATATTAGGTATTTCAGAATATTTTCACCTTAAAATTATTCATCACTTTTATTTAGAATTTTTTATTTGTTATATCTATAAGGTAATCACAAATAATACTCTTATAATTATTAATAATTTACTTTTAATTATTAAACTTTTCAATCAAGAGCTGATTGGTCCATACTCCATTGTCTAATTTGCGTAAATATAAAAAATAATATTTTGAATAAATAAATAGATCATTTAGTAAAATAAAGATAAATTAAATTTTTTAAATTAGATAAATCAGCACATATTGCACATATTTCTTAGTACCTTGTGCCTTGTATGGCTATATAATTAAAAATATAATTGTAAACTTAAATTGTGAATTCTTGTAATAAGCAGCAATTAATTATTTTGCTTGGAATGTTCTTGGAATATATTTAGTTACTACCCTTAAGTCCACCAATGGACTTGGTCTTATCATTTAGTCCATTAATTCCTTGCACTTTTTTGAAGCACGAAGAAGTCGAACAGAAAATTTATTTACTGTATTCTCCTTTATGTCTAATATATTGATTTCATTGAATATGAAATCAATTATAAATTAATGATTTAAGCATTTTTACGAAAGTTTAAGAAAGATAACACCTTTTATCTAAAATAGCGTTATAGATTTAATATTTAATACAATAATTTCATAATTTGATGAAATCAGTGTAATAGACACAAACAAGAGTACCTACATTAAATGAATTTTTTGTTCGACTTTATAATTTTTCATAAAAGTGACAGAAATTAATGGACCCCCTGATACATGCATTAATTAGCTTAATTATTTTCCTTGTCAAGTCATCCATAAGCTGTGGGGTGTCTTCACAGTTTTTGAATTCAAGATCCCTTAATATTTTAATTAATCTTGAACTTTCCCCATTTGGAATATTTACAGGAGCGGGAATGGTTCTCCGCGACTTTGCCAGTGCCAAAAAGCAGCCAGAGTGCCAAAAGGTTGGTGGCCAAACCCGCTCCTTCTCTCATCAATTTATCAGCCAATTTGCCCTCGAGTTCTGGCCAGTTGCTCAAAGACGTGAAACTCCTCCGAACCTCGACCTCCAAATTAAAAGGGATGACAAGAGTTGGATTAGTTCACGGATTTCTTCCTCCTCCCTTCTCCATTTTTCCAGGTTCCGCCGACCCTCCGCGTCCTTCACCCCATGCCCACATCCCGGTTATGAAGAAAAGAAAAGGGAATTCGAGCTCAAAGAAATCCACTCCGAACTATGAGACAAGCACGAAGATGTCTGAGAGGAACCCTGAAGAGAATCGAATTGACGGGAGCACCAGCCCCAGCCAAGAAGCCCATATTACAAATGTGTCCCCCGGGAGCAGACGGAGAAAAGGAGGGAAATGGAAGAAACAGGGCAGTAGAGAAGAGACATCATTTGAAGAACCAGTTGAAGGCGGAATTCGCCCAATCGTGGCTCGAGCTTCTGTCTCAGATCTGAGTATCAATAAGCTCGGGAAGGAGATGGGGGAGCGAATGCAGGTGAGTCGGAGTGAAGAGGAGAAGCGAAAGAATCCCGACTCCATCCGCATGGACAAACTCGGCCTCAAGATGTTCCCAATCATTGGGCCCGGCGAGGGGCATCTGAAGCTCATCTCGCTCCAGCATAATTTAATTAGTCGGATCGACGGGTTGCCGCAGGCGTTCAATCACTTGCTCGTCCTCGACTTGTATGACAACAAGATGGAACGGATGAGCGGACTCGGGACGCTCTCGTCCCTCCGCGTCCTTCTCTTGGGGAAAAATCGGTGAGGAGGTCACTTGGGCCATACAATGCTAAAATCCCCTTTCTGCTTCTTTCACTCACGACCAATTCAATTTTTATGGAAGGAGGGAAGAAATATTTGATGGGAGTGTAGTAGTCGAAAGGAGATAAATACTCCTCACACCCTCACAGCTCGAGATTTACAACGCGAGAAAATGGAAGTTTCAGAGAGAGCTATTGCAAAAGGATTCAATTTTATCTTTATGTATCTCACGACGAGCCTGTTAAGATAAAAACCCAGTGTGTGATTTGATTTATTCCCCTTCTAATTCTCATGCAGGGTGCGAATTAAATCAATTCCATTTTCCAAGAAATAGATGGACAGAGATAGGGCGAAATTAAAATATATGAACATTTGAAAAGAAAATGCCGGATTATTGTTACACATATCAAATGTCAATTTCACAATGTTCACACATAAAATATGAATTTGCCAAAGAGAAATTCTAAGAATTTTGAGCTATTTATACTATCTCTGAGCCAATGTGAGCTGCAATATGATAACGATATTAATACTTATAGTAAGGATAAGTGCTTATAATTATAACCAAAATTTTAAGAATATGACTTCTAGGAAATGTGATAGAAAAAGTGTAAGCAAATTGGGAAAGTATAAGGAAAAGCATAGGAAGAGTATAAGTAAAAAGTGTGTGAAATCAAATGCTAATCATGTTGATAGACCAAAGGAGGGAGTTTTTCTTGTGCTGACCCTCAATGTACTCCGCCTTGGAATTGATAGACAAATGGATTTCATTTCCATTAGTACACATTCATCTCGTTTATGTCCACAATGCCCTAGATTTCCCTCTCGAACAAGTAAAATGGTATGAGGATAGGAAACTAATCAAGACAAGCCAGACAATGATTTACGAGCATCCGTCCAAATCGGACGGGGCATAATCTCGTTGTGAAATAAAAGGGCCAAAGAGAAAGGAAATGGGAATGGAAATGGAAATAGGATTTTGCGGGAAGACTTGCACTTCTCTGCTTTGATCGCTTCCTTCACTTCTTGAAGGGCGAAGGAAATGAAATGAATGTTTTCTGGTCTCCATTGTAGAATCCGGAGGATCGAGGGATTAGACGGGTTGAAGCGACTGGAAGTGTTGGACTTGCATGGGAATCAGCTGCGATACGTCGATAACTTAGGCTCCCTCACAGCACTCCGCGTACTCAATTTAGCAGGAAACCTTTTGCGGAACATCCGGACTCTCGGCCCGTACGGACTCTCTTCTCTCAATGAGCTCAATCTCAAGAGAAATCGGATTCGGAACTTGGACGGGCTTCAAAAAGCCCCGCACCTCAAAAAGCTCCTGCTTGCCAATAATGAAATCTCGAGGTACAAGTTTGTAATGACTTGGCTTAATCAACTACATTGACATGCAATCCGGCCCTTGGCTAATTTATTGTAGAAACTCCTTACAACTTTGGCTCTAACTTTTAAGAAGGAATTAACTTACTACTCTAACTTTAAAATACAATCTTTCCCCCCCATTTTGCCACAATCATTTTGGTTGAATCTTCTATGAAATAAAAGGATAAAAGCATTATTATTATCACTGTCTATTACTTTTAAAACATATTAAACTCTATACATTTGTATGAAATTCAATTTGAAATCCAATGAAGATCGATTGTCTTTTTCGGGAAAATTTTTGAAAGCTATGTCAATGCTTTAATGTTTACCTACAAAATTAAATTCCATTATCTTTTGCTTATAAATGAAAATATTAGTCGTGACGATCTATAGTAGATATAGACATTCTCAATATTTCTTATATATGTATACATATCTAGTGAATGATTCAGTCAATTTATGAAAACATTGAGGTTAATTTTTAAATTTAAATGTTGATTATGATTTGTTAAACATTATAGATAGCCAACCAAGAGAAATATAACGGATATTTGTGTACAAAAACGTCTTTAAAACAATCTAAAACATTAACACTTTATTTTTATATTAAACTTTAATAATTAAATTTCATTTGTCATTTTAGCTTTTCAGCGCTTGGTGGATTGAAAAAATTGTTGAATCTCCAGGAACTCCTTTTAGAGCTAAATCCACTGTGTTCCAACGTGGATTATCAAAGCCACGTCATTTCACTTCTCCCACTCCTTCAGACGTTAGATCGATGGCCAATAAGTGAGCAGATGAGATTAGATGCGAAAATATGGGCTCGCCGTCGCGTCGTCGAAGAGGAGGAGAAGCGAAAGGAACGTGCGAAGGTTCGAGCAGCTCCCACTTTCCTTGGATCCCGTGAGGAAATCATTTACGAAGCCCGTCGACGGTGGGAATCGGTCAAGAACTTTGTGAAAAATACGAGTTCCAAACAGAACTCTTCTTCTTCGCCCAGAGCTGAGGAGCACGAGGAAGAAGAAGAGAAAGTGGAAGAGGACAGAGGAGAGATGAGCTCCTCTCTCGTTTCTCCCCTCAATTCCCCAACTCTTTCTTCCCACAGAGAAGAAGAATGTCTGGGTGAGGGAGATCCGGGGATTGTGTCTACCAATGCGGCCACCCACGTCTCTCCTATGATTGATGATCTTTCTCCTCAACCTCGTGTCAATAGCAATAAAAGCAATTTTCCTTCTCTGTCTCGCCTTCAGCCTGATGCTGAAGCTGAAGTTCCTACTGCTGCTGCTGCTGTTCGTGAAATAAAAAAAGAAACGTCAATCGAACAACTGGACAAGGAGAATTCTCCAGAAAAATTTCCAAAAAATAACAATAAAAATGATTCTTTCCAACAACCTACACAACTGTTCAATGAACCAGAAGAGGAAAGAATAAACGATCCAGAAATTGGAATTGAAGCTAAAGAGCAAATTATTCTTAATGAATGTCAAATTTTATCATTTCGTGAATTACCAGCTCAAGAATCCCCAATTGGGGAATTAGAAATAAAAACTCCTAATCGAACTCAATCAAAAGAACAAATTCTTAATAGTTTCATCCCACTTGACGAGGAAATAACTTTACCAGTTATAGTTCAAGATCATCGTGAGAAAAAAGGAGGAGAGAAAATTGAAATATTAAGTGAACCCGAACATAATAATACGAGTTTTATTCCCAGCGATGTGAGTCGCCCGATGACGAAAATTGCCATCGTTCGGCCCGTCATGAGGACTCCGGCCACAGTTGAGAGAATCAGCTCGGCCGTTTCCTCCGCTTTAGGACGTGGGCTTAAGGATATTCAAATAAAAGGAGGGCGAGATGAAAAGCCCGGGAGTTTAGAGAGCATAGAGAAAGTTGAGGAAAGTGGCCAAAGTTTCCTGAGCGAATTTGAAGGGGAAACGGGTGAGGAAACTCCAGTTGTATTTGAAGAAGAGGAAGAAGAGACCATTGAGGAGGATTGTTACGAGGTCCAATTAGGAGTCAAACTACCTCCGCCCCAACTTACAGCTTTAGCCACCCAAGACCAAGACCACCGAATAGAGGAAAAACCCGGGGAACTTGAAAAACCCGAAGATGCAAATTATCCAGTATGGGATGAAAAACGTGGAATCTCATCCCCAAGGAAGAGATCCCTAAGAAGGAGAATCAAGAGAGGAGAAAAAGAAAGAGAAAAAGAACCAAGTCCTCATATTCACGTAGTAGAAAGGGAAAAGTCTCAAGGGACTTTCATCCACCCGTCGTTTGTCGGCTCTTGGCCGAAGTGCATCCACGTCCCTTCCCCTCAATAATGTGAATAGTGAGAAGAGTGAGGGAGAATTTGACAATTGCGGGTTCGCCGGGTCCCGGTCGGCCAATTTGAGTCAGAAGGAGAGTGAAGGGGAGAATAATGGAAGTTGTAGCAGCTCGACGCGGGTTCTTTCTCCTGCTATGAGGAGTCCGAGTAATCCGAGTCGAACGCGGAGGCGGGACAAGTTATCATCTTTAAGAAATCTCAAGAGTGCGAGTCTCGATGTGCCTTTTCCTCCTTCGTCTGCCACTGACAGTTCTGAAGACGAGGAAACCTGCACCAATACCCCATCAGACTTGAGTCCACGGAGAGGCATGAAGAACCAAGTTTTCCCTGGCACATTCAAACGAACAAAAGTAAGACTGCAGTTTTTCCCTTTATACTTCCGCTACGCAACTTACGTCGTTTCTTAAACTCTTTTGGTCGTGGTCGAGAGAGAATTGGCTTAGAGTTCCTCTGCTCTACCACACGAGATGAACTTTTTGAAGAGAAGCTTAAGGAGGATATATGGAGGATGACTTCTTATACATTATGCTTTATGTACCATACTTATATTATATACGTACACCATATTATACCCATAGGAGAATAATGTAGAGATAGGGAAGGAAAAAGGGGTAAAGTATAGTTCAAACTTCTCCTTCCACTTCACACCTTTATGCCCTTTTCCACTCTAACTTTTCTCTCAAAACGAACAAGGTTTCTCCTCCTCCTTTTTGCTCATCTCTCTCATCACTCTTTAATCCAATTTTCTAGAAGAATAAATTCTTTTTCTTTGTGAGCGGAACTCCTCGCGGGTGATCCTGATTTGGAAAATCAGGAAACTTGGGCGGAAATGAATTTGACTTTATTGCTTATTGTACTCATTTCAGTGTGGCGGAGAACGGGGCTCAGCCAGGGTTTTCTCTAACACCCAGCAGACCACAATGACTCCGAGGAGACCGCAAACAACGAGGGGCTTTGAAAGGGGAAAGCTCTTGAAAAGATCTGATTCATTAGCTCAATTAGAAACCGTCCCGGCAATGCCGATGAAGAAACAAGGGACGGACTATTTGGTTGAAATTGATGGAAAAACTTTAAATGTTTATGGACAAGGAGCACTTAAACATACGTTAACGGTAAGTTAATTAATACACAAATATTGTGTTTAACACAGCCATTTGATGATACATACAAGAAGATATAATAAGAACAAGAACGTTTTTAAGTTGCACATCATTTAAACAAAAATTGTTTCAATTAATTGCTTTTATTTTGATAATAGTATTTTCTATAATAATTTTTTTTAATATAAAATAAATTAGGGAATTATTTATTTTATTTACTGGCTATCTCATTCATTGTAAACAAATACTTTATATAATAAAGAGTAAAAACAATAAGATGAAACTTTGTTTTATTAAACTCGGAATTCTGTATTCAGATTACTCTCTATTACAGAATTAATTAATACAAAAGCAAACTTTTCAATGGAGGATTTGCATTGAAACAAAGTTTATGGTTATTCTTGTGATTTAATCTAAAAAGAAAATAATTTTCAATTTATTTAATTTTCTGAATTATGAATAAACCTCACTGCTCTGGGACCCAAGCTGCCCAAGATAATAACGATTTGACAAGTAAAAACATAAAAGCCTAAGAGATTTGCTAATTCCTAATATACTTTGTTAGTTTAGCTTAAATTAAATTTAATATTGAATGAGCTTAGAAGCTTACTTGGCCCTACGATGATATATTATAACTTTATTACACGAGAGGATAATGTGCAATGTAGAACATTTTGTAAATCTAACATCCACACGTGTTTGGGTCATGAGTGAGCCTCTAATAACCGTCGTTTGATCCAACAGGGATTTTCATCGGGAATCACAGGGAATGTGAGCACGGTGAAATTCCACTATATCTCTTATGACAGCATCATTCCATTCTTCGGGAAGCTGAGACAGATTTATCCCTCCCTCGAGCACTTCCAGTTTCGGTGAGTCGAGTCTGACACATCCATCCGCAGATACACAGGCGAGAATCCCCCATGCATATTTAAGACCTGTAGACTTCGATGACAAACTGAGCTGACTGGTTATGACAAATGACTTCAGAATCAGGGGATCCCATATTCGCTCCAACATTCATAGATAGAAAGGCTCATGTGACAAATGAGCGTTGGATCAACTCGCCAGCCCCTTCATGTTCTTTCACGCGATGCCCAACAGCCAGGGCTCATTCGTCAAACCCAAAATATTAACTTTACAGGATGGGAGTCTTTTATATAATCATAATACATACAGACTTTCTCTTTTCATAGGGCGAATAACTTGTCAAAGTTATCCCAGCTCAATTCCCTGGCGGATTTGCAAGGTCTCTCCTCGCTACAAATTGCCAAAGAGGGGAACCCCATTGTACTCAAGGACCTTTGGGTCAGCTATGCCGGTTATAGATTGTCTCATTGGGGTCTCCAGACAATAAATGGCAAAGAGGTAAAAAAGGGAAAAACTACTCACGTTGAATTATGTTGTTGGTTTTTCGTAATTTAAAAATGAAGTTTATCAAGTTTGACAAACCTTTGTGGGATTTTTTTTCCTTTTTAGATTTCTTCGGAATATCGAGGGGGAAGTGTTGGTCCAGAAGGAAAAGTCTTTGAATCACTGGGGTATTTGGCTCTTTCATGTCTTCCTCAAACGGCTTTGACACCCTTGGCTAAAAGAATTCATATGCTTCATTGTTTCTGTTGTTGTTCTCCGTCAAGTTCATCTGATGACTCAGGTTTGATTTGGGAAAAAATTTTCATTTTAAGCATTGAGTGATTGAATGACTCTTGAGAGTGATTTGAATTGATAGGAAGGAGGAAAAACGGTATGAATGAATCTCCTAGAAGTATTTGCAACTCATGGGACGACGATCCTGTTTTATTGGATGTAATTGGGAAAGAAGCTCTTATTTACACGCCGGTTGAAGTAACGATTTAAAATAATTAAATAATGAATTTTTATAATTTATCTTGTAGGTCCAGATTTCAAGGGCGTGCTTAAAGCTTAAACACTAAAATGATTAAAATAAAGTTTATTAATATTGTTTTTCTAGGATGTTGAAATATCAAATTCAAAAAAAGATATTCCAGAAAAGATTATAGAATCTGGATGCAAGATTTTATCCAAATTGGATTTGTTGGAAAGAACTTGGCCAATTATTATGCAAGAAGTTGTACAAAATATTCTCATGGATTACCTGTTTATGGATAATTACACTAAAAAGGAACTGAAGAAGCTCAAAAATATTGCTTTAATTACCAAAAAATCTTAATTAAAAAATTAAATATCCTTTAAAAAGTTAAGCGCTTGTATCAATAATGAATTAATGAATAATGGGTATGTATAACAATAATCTTTAGCAGTACCTAATATATATTGCTAACAGTTAATAATTAAACGTTTAAGTCTTGTTGTGTAATAAAATGGTACGCTGATATGAGATGTGTTTTCCTTAATTATTTGATTTACATTCTTCATTCATAATCATAAAATAATAAAAAGATTGAAAACTCAAAGTTGTTGCGAAAGGCTTCCATTTTCGTTCTTTTCCCCAGCATCATTTCACTTGAGCTTTAGCAAGCTAGCATCTGTGACCCAACACGAGGGAGAATCTTTGTTGAAGAATTGCGAAGAATCGCGAATTAATAATTCTTCCACTTTCACTATTTTATACCTCGCTTGATTTGAATAAGTCATCCCTATTAAAAAAGTAGAGCATATTTTGAGCTCAGGCACATTTAAAGTTGGTTAAATGGTCTTTGTTTCAGTATAAATATCTTGCAAAATGGCTCATTTGGATTCGAATAGTGACGAAGAGGCCGTGGCTCTTGACGCGGAAATTGACAGAGTTCTCGAGGAAAAAGCTGACAAGAACAATTTAACTGCGACCAATGTGAAGAACATCATTCGCCAAGTTATCACCAACAATCATGTCCAAAAGATGATCCTTTCAAGTATTAAGAAGAAAGCTAAGATAGTCAAAGGAAATGATGACAATGACATTAGTTCTGACGACGAGCCGCTGTTTGAGCCAAAACTCACGAGGGCCAAAATCAAAGAATTGTCAACAAACTCCACGACCCAGTCGAATTATTGGTCATCGATGACAAATTCACCTGTCAAATTCCCTCCAATTATTCGTCCAACGAGTCCGAGTGAAACACAAATCCTCATTAATCAAGTTTTCCCTGAAGACTCGAGTGATGAAGAGTTTGTTCCAACAGAGAAAGATATCTTCCATGAGGTTCGTAATTAATTATAAATAAAATTACTTCACGTTCCAAATGAAGCCTACCTGATTGTCTATATCTTTTATTTAAAATAATAAACAATTTATATAATATTTAGAGTGACGATGAAACGAGCAGTGTTGCATCTCAAGTTAGCGACATTGGATCCCCAGCAACTCCGAGGCCTATTAGGAAACGGAGAATTGACCAATTACAAAGTTCGCCAGTTAAAGAGGGTGTCAATACTCCGCTTTTCAAAACTCCACCTCCGCGTTTAATCGGAGAAAGTCAGCCTTTGGTTAGCTAATCACAATTATATTTATTTAATATAGCAATACAATTTTTACAATTTAATTATTAAATTTCTTGTTTTTAATAGAGCGCTGTTGGGCAAAGAACCAGGTCCAAACATCCATTGAAAGAAACAACTCTTGAGACACTCGAGATGCAATTCATTCCTCCGGACATCACGACAGACATGTACGACTGGGCAACCGAAGCAGACGACAAAGACTATTTGGATTTCCTTCAGGAGTTCTTATTCCCTAATCAGAAAGGACATGAAAATAATGACGATGAAGAAACCGACCCGGAGTACAATGCAATGGAAGATGAGGAAGAACACGATCGGGAAGAGTTGCGAATGGACCGAGCAGTCAAGGTTTCAAAGAAAGAGCTCAACGACATGGTGGCTGGCTTATTTGAGGAATTTAATCTCTCCAGTTCAGACGAATTGGACTTTTCTACGAACAATGTTGCAGGAGTTTCAGACAGGAGCAAGGAATTGACACCGACGGGTTCGAGAAGTATAATGAATACGCCTGAGCCACCACCAGAAATGGTAAAATTACATTATATTATTTTGTCAATTTTATTGAGAATTTGACGAAACTTTTACTCCATAATTTTAATATTTAATTAAATCAAATTATTTATTTATTTTAAAAAGGTTAAAGCTATTGAGCCAGCGAAAAGTACACGAAGAGAGAAGACCAGCGAAGAGAAGTCAATTCAAGTCGAACCGATTCCTATTCAAATACCTGAACCCATTAATGTAAAAGAACCGGAACTATTATTCACCAACGAGAATTTAGAAAGACTCAGTTTTCAAATAAAGCAACACATCCAACTTTTAGCTCAATCCTACTGTTTGACTGTTTCGTTTAGTGATGACAAATTCACTAAAATGACAACAGTATCTAAAGAAATGATTGTAAGTGGATTTGCACACAAATACTCCTTTTCATTTAATTATTTAAATCTAAATCAATAATTTTATCAAAGATTCTGAGGAATTATATAATTTGGGATTTTATTTCATAGTGCCATTTAAAAGACTTGTCAACAATTCACGGAGCAGATTCCGCTTATTCCGTCTGTAATTTGGAACCTGCTTGGAAACTTGTGACGACATGGCCAACAAAAAGAACTTTGAATAACAAATCTCCAATAAAGTAAACAAATCCAATACTTTCTTAATATACAATACTTCAATATTCAACAACATAATTAGCAAACCTTATATTTGACTCATTCCACTAGAGGCGTAAAATTTGGTTTTGACTACCCCTTGGAAACAGCTATTTTAAATGCATGTAAAATCAGCATTGTCTGTTTTTCGCACCTATTGAGTTCTCCACTTAAATTGCATGTTATAGGGCATAAAAAATGAATTTTCAATATATTTTCATGACGTGGCACTCTTGCTAATTATTTAATTTAATTCGTTGCATCTTAATCGCACCCATTGAGGTCATGAAAATATATTGAAAAATCACTATTTTTTATGCTCTATAACATGCAATTTAAGTAGAGAACTCAATAGGTGCGAAAAACAGACAATGCTGATTTTACATGCATTTAAAATAGCTGTTTTCAGGGGGAAGTCAAAACCAAATTTTACGCCTCTCGTGGAATGAGTCATTTATTTTTATATACCTAATAAATAAATCGATTTATAGGAAGCGAATTCTCGAAGAAACTTTGATAAACGAGAACAATAAAACGGATGAGATGCGAGGTCGCTATTTTCCACAATCAGTTGCTAAAGTCATGGTGGAGTCTTCAGCTTTCATGTTCAGTTTCCTCCTTCCTAAATATTACTATCAAGATGCGGATGTAAAAAGGTATTTTACTCATTCAGAAGATGCGCTCATTGCACTCGGGCTTATTGACTTGGGCGAAGGATTCCCAAGCCTCACATTAGGCTCAAAGGCTGATTTGATCAAAAAATATCTTCTCACATCACGAGACACAAGCAAAATATTCAACAGAATTAGAAATTGCAAAAAAGCGAGTTACAAGACTGACGGAAGCCCATTACAAGTAATTTGCCTTACTAACAAAATTAAATGGAAATGGAATCAACTATCTGACGATTTAAAAAAAATAATTAATATTTTAATTTTAATTAAAAAATTTGTTTAGGCTTACTTGAGGGAGAACAAGGTCCCGTCACTTCCAAAATCTCAAATGTACATTGATCGATCTAATATTGCTGTTGCTCCAATTGATATCCCTGAAGAATTGCATTCAGAATATTGGAAACAACTAATTCTCGACTTGGTAGAAAATTAAAATTATAATTTCCAGTTATAAAATTAATCAGTTTGAGCTAAACTTTGATTTAATATATTTTAACAGGAAAAGCCCATTAGTGCCAGCAACATGAGCAAAAGCAGGAAGAAATTGAACTTCGAGTATCCGATGAAAATGAAAGAAAATGACAAGAAGGAGAAACTTCCAAGAAAGACCAAAAAAAGAGACGAGCTCATTCTGAAAACATTTCCAAATGGCTTGACAGAAAAGCCATTAGAAAAAATGTTTCCTGACCACAGGACAATTCCAATCCTTGATGGGAATGGCCAGCCAAATACTTCAGGATTCCTCATGGTCATTCCCAACTATGCTTTTGACTTGCCAAACACGAGTATTTCACCTGAGCTCAATTCTAGTCAATTAGAAATCTCCGAACAGAGTGGAAATAGCGAGAAAGAAACCCCAATAATCATTGACACTGACGTTCCGTCTTCGAGTGAGAAACAACTAAAGTCACTAGAAATTGCGAATGTCAAATATTTAGAGTTTGTCCACAAGTCACCAGCGACGTCAGCAAGTCCCCTAAAAGAACCATTGTTTAAATTACCAACTCCTCGAAAAATGCCTAAAAAGGGTAAAATAAAAATGGACATTCTTGAAGTTTTAAATCCGCAAGTGGAAACTCCAAAGAAAGACGCTGGTGGTTCTTCAACAGAAAAACAACCGAAATCCAAAGGAAGTGAAAAGGATAAAACTAGCGTGAAGAGCTCAAGCGGAAGTGTCAGTTCACAAAAGGGCAAAACTTCAACTGGCGAATCTTCATCTGGAGGTTGTGGAAGTGGCGATGGCGAGGACGACGGGGACGAAAATCCTAAGAAGCGGAAAAACACGAAGAAACTCCCAGATGACAAAATTGATATTGATTTGAATTCGGGCAAAAAAGAACATCAGAGCGAAGGAGGCGAAGATTCCTTTGTTCCTTTCATGAGTCCGAATTCTGGAGGATCCGCTGGGATGATGTCGAAGCGAAAAACTGCAAGTTCGTCTCCAAAGGCCAAAATAGGATCGCCGATTTCAAGAAGTTCGAAGAAAATGAAGAAAAGTCCAACTTCTCATTCTAAAAAGAGAACTTCAAGGTATAATTTGACTCCTATTGAGAAACTCGTTTCTGAGGCTCCAGACGAAGTTCTTGATGAAGCTGAAGACGCTGTTTTAACAGGTATGTTTAATTACAATTTTAATTATTTATTTAAAATTATTAATCATATAATTAATCTCTTTAATCATATAATTGATTTTATATAAGATCTTTCTTATAAAATCTTTACAGCATACACAAGTTCTTTTCTCAATCGTGTACAAACTCGGTTGGAAACTGAAGGAAAAAATCCTCAGTTATTTTCCATGTTTGTTGATCTTCTTATTGAGCTTGGAGAATCCAGAAATGCTCATCGTGAAAAAATTAACGAAAAAGTATTATGCCAAAGATTATTTCACAATTTAATTTTATTAGAAATAATTGTAAAACATGACTTTTGGATTCTATAGTTCTGATTCTCTTTCATCAGGTTAAAGATCTTCTCAAGGGGCATCCGGACCTTATTCGAGAATTCAGACTCATTTCTAAAGACAATAAAAAAATGGAAGGTGACGACGATGAAGCGAAAAATCTGGAACTTGACGAAGAAAAAGCTTTGATTGAATTCATGGTTCTTTTAGAGGTAAATTGGATCAAAATTTTGTAAACTAGTAAAATTTTTACAAGTTGATATATTTTAACATTATTAATTTAAGCATTTCGGAATATAATATATTCATTAAAGATAAAAACTATTCAATTTGCCAATGGTTAATTTTCTCAATTTTTAGAAATGGACTGTAAAATATCCCAAATTAAGGAACAAAATTCTTCATAAGATTCGTATTCTACTTGGAGAACCCGAGATAACGAAAAAAGAAGAGGAAATCATTCTTGAACTGGAGCCGCTTTTGGAAGAAAATCCATTGCTTATGTCCCATTTCAGAGCTATGTTTCCTTCAGTTTTTCGGCCTCAATCAAGGTATTTCATTAATTATAATTAAATTCAATTGACTTTTGCCAATTTCAATTTCATAAAAAATTTTCTATTTATTACAAAAAAAAACTTATTCTTTAATAGTTTTCATCCAATGGATTTTGAACATATCAATTTGGAATCTGAAGAATCTCAAAAACCCAATGAGGACCAATTTGAAGTGATTAAATTACCAGAGGAAACTTGCGTCATTTCAACATTCACTTGCCCATGTACTTGCCATGTTAATACGACAGATCCCCGTTTCTTAAACAGGGCGAAGCATTGTTCTAAATGCTGTGTAAAGGTGCGTTAAATTTAAATTCAATTAAACATCTCCAATTTAGATAACTTTGTGATTGTCGTGCTCCTCTTTTAAGATAAATAAAAGAGGCATTAGAGAATGTAGAGGATTCATTTAATTAATGTTAAATTTAAAATTTTAGTTTCATGACGGAAAAGTGTACACACACACCGGACGAATCTCGAAGCAAATGCTGGTGGAATTGAAACCTCGGAAAACAGAGAAAGAAGCGACAGTCACGAAAGAAAAGGAAATTCCCCTGGCTGTTCCGAGCGAACCAATTCCTTCAACTTCTCAATCGCAAGGGAGCAACTCTGGCGGATGGTCGCAACAAGAAGATCTCATGATCATGAAGACTTTAAAAGAAGAACAGTACAGCGGGCTCAACTCACTTGTTACAATTCTTAATCGGACGCGTGAAGAGGTATGTTTTATTCCTTTATATATAAAGATTATTCGGTCGGTAAATATTTAACGGATGTATAAATAACACGGCTTGTTTTTAGGAATTATTAAGATAAACAATTTATTTGATTTAGGTCGAGGGACGATTCATGGAACTCATAAGTGCTTGGCAGGCGAAGGCGAAAGGAGGAAATCCTAAAGTTTAACATGCTAAAGTTATTTGTTAAACTTTTCTGACTTTTAATTTGTAGAATATATTTTTAATATATATAAACACCTATTAAAATATTTTAGAAGTTGACTATATCAATTGTTTTTTAAATAAAAATTTTTATTTATAAATATTATGATGTATTAAATAAGACAAAATTTTTATGAAGAGAAACGTTGATTTTAATGCTTAAATATTGTTAACGCATTACGGAATATTCTAGTTAAATTTTTAAATTTATTGTTAATCAATTTATGAAAAGTACAAAATATATATTGTATAAACACATTAAATCTTACTAGTGGTCAATAAAACTATTGAAAATTATAATAATGAGTGTATTTAATGCGGAAGATAAACGCACACATGCTTTAATTAGGAAAGGTTGGATTTTAAATTAAGAAAAATAGGTTAAAACATTGGTATTGAATTTAAACTTAAAATATTCATTTGCTTGATGTCAATCAAAACAAGTAGGTTATTCTTCTAATCTTCTTTTTTATTTACAATTTAGTAATCAGAACTTTGAGTAATATATAATTGCAGGGTAATGATAAGTCATATCTAAAGTTTATTTTTAATTTAGAAGGTATAATTTGAAATTATTTAATAGTTTGACTAGTTTTTAGTATTTGAGATTATGTATTTTTGAGCAAATGTTCGGGCTAATTAAACTGTTTCGGGAATTACAGTTTTCCCGTAAATTATCGCTTTAAAATTCTCTTTAATCACTGCGCACTGATACAGAGATGCGAAAATAAATGGGATTTTCTATTAAACCCTTGAGTACAAAGTTTGCAAATGAAGAGTTTCTTGCCCGAATGAGTTCTTGTGTGAGCTTCGAGGTTATATTTTTCAGAAAACTGTTTCGAACAAATTTGACATTGGAAAGGTTTGAGACCCGTGTGAGTTTTGGTATGACGTCTGAGGCCCGAATTGGAAAAAAAAGCCAATTTGCAAATTCCGCAAAAATATTCCTTTTGTCCATTATGAATTTGTTTATGAAGTTTGAAAGATGTGTGATGAACAAAGCGTCTTCCGCATTCATCACATTGAAACTAAAAAGTCAATTTAATGATAAATAGTTAAACTTTAATTTTCTTTACAAATAGTTTTAGCAGAAATTGTTCCAACAAAACTTAAAATCATATTTAATTTATTTTAAAATGACAAATATTTTTTTAATTTACCGGCATTTCTCCTGTATGAATTGGCAAATGACGCTGAAGACCCGATTTTTGTGTGAATACTTTCTTGCAATGTTCGCACTCAAAACGAGCTTCACCTTTATGAAGTGAAATATGAGTATCTAAGCCTTTTTTATGTCTGAAAATTACAAAAAAGATCATTAAATCTAATTATTAAATCAATTGAAAATGAATAGAGAAAAGGGAGAAAATAAGTTTCTTATTCTGATTGTTCTCACCTATAAGCAACTCCGCAAATCTCACAAACGAATTTTTTAATTTTCATATGAGATTCAACGTGGATATCAAAATCTTTTATATTTTTAAATACTTTTGGACAAAATGTACATTTTAAAGTTCTTTTAGCACTCAATTTTTCATTTGATTGAGAATTAAGACAAATAGGATGAGAGACTTGAACTGACAATGAAATTTCTTGCAATTCGCTTTGTTCAGGATTTTCTTTATTTTTAATGTTCAATTGAATCTTTTCTAAATGAGTTTCGCATTGGTTTTCTTCAAATGATTTTTTCTTCGGCTTCTCGATTGTTTGAACGTTGATTAAATTTGGATTTTCATTAATATTTTGGATGTCATTTTGATTATCTCTGTTAATTTCAATAATTTTAGCACTATTCATATTTTCTGAATGTAATTCATATGAAATTTCTCTTTGGGATTGTTCATTCAATTTCCTGTTATTGTCAACTTTCATTTCGAAAAGATTAAAAATGATGTCATTTCTTGGGTAAAGATTTGAACCTTGTTTGATGAGAGATTTTCTCAAGACAATGTTTAAATGATTGATTAAGTTTTCTTTTGCTTCATATAATCTCTCACACAGTGAATTACATTGTAAGCATAACATGACTTCATTGGAATCTCCAGCTAAAAAAGAATAATTTACACAATGATGTATAAGACTCATATAAAACCATCAAAATTGCTAATCTAAGTAGTTCTCGTTTCTGATACATATTTTAGAATTAAATTTGCGAAGCTGTTAAAGGCGAAGTAATATACCGTATTTGTCCAGTAGTGAGTCAACAATAAAATTGGATTTTGTAGACTTAGTCACATCTTCACAATGTTCATTGCAAAGTATGCAATCTCGAAGATTTTTATCCCTTTTGGTGGTTTCTGCCATGTGTAGTTTTAACAATTTGTCTATTGCTTCACATCACAATATTATTTAGAGTATGCATGACACTTAAGGAAGTTGATAAAAAAAATTGGTTTGTGTAAATTCAATTGTAAACGTATTAATGAATCAACAATAAATAAGGATACTTTATTGAAAATATTAAATGAGGTAGTTTGTGTAAATTCAAGTATAAAAATATTAATGAATCAACAATAAATAAGGATACTTTATTGAAAATATTGAAAGGTGGTTTTTCTTCCCAATTGAGATATATGCTTTATCGAAAGAGACTTCATCTGGGAATTCTTTCTTCTATAGGATTTCTATAAGAGAGATCCACGTTCACATTTTCCCTCACCAAGAGTATCGGACTCCGTGGGTCCTCCTCTTTACTCATTTTCAATGTCATGTGTAAATTGAGTGAGTTCGGTTGAAACCAAATTGAGAGAAAAATGCCAGGAATAATTTTAAGATAAGCTAAAAACTTAGTTTCAAAATAAGCCATTTACGATTCTCAAGAAATATATAGTTTAATAAGTCTAGTTGAAACTCTTAAAGGAGTTTGAGTCATGGTTGTCTTCCAATCCAGAATTCCTGAAAATCAAATATTTCATGGTTAAGTTAATGATTTAGTAAAAAGGAATTTATTAGTTTTAATAAATTCATTCTTTATAACGATGGCCAGTAATGCTTCAAAGAACAATAATTTGGCAAGTACATCATCTATCAATGATGGTAAGTTAATCAATAAGCATACATACTTAATTATCTTTAGTAATTTTAACAACGAAATCACTCATGCTATTTTTACATGTGTTTTTTGATACTGACTTTGTGCTGGAAGTATGCATGTCAATGTTGATATCTGAAGAAATGTCTTAAATGTAATAATAATAAAAATAATAATAATAATAATAATAATGAAAGGAGTACAATGATTAAACCATTTATAGTTCATTTATCTTGAATGAAGATCCTGTAATATTTAAGTAAATGAGAATTAGAGAAATGATTTCATTGTTTGTTTTGTCTATTCACTATTTATTATTTCTTCTATTGAACACTTTTCAATCATTTAAGACTCATTTGTCTCCTTGATCTGGATCTTGGATCTAGTTAGGATTAAGGATTTAATCGTCAGTATAGTATATGGAATATTTAACGAATCTTAATATTGATTACTAAATAACAGAATGCCGAACGATTATAATATAATATATTCTATTATTCTTAAATTATACAAATAAGTAATAGTTAAGAATCTCAAAATATCTATGTATCTAAAGTTATACAATATATTATAACAAGATAACGGTAATTTCCATAATCGCGTGTCAAGTACAATGTAAAATAAACAACAATATAATGCGTTATAGCATATTTATAGCATGTCTGAAGTTTAAATACTAAATATAACGGTTTAAAAGTTTCAATACTTTAACACAATTTACAAATTGCATATGAAATCATCAGATTTCAACGATCAAAAAGTCTTTTTTCCATTATCGGCCTTGTATTTGTAGGAAAACCTCATGCGGTACTGCATGCAGTAGATTGTATATTAAAATATTTGACAAATTAAATAAAAAAGACGTTGATTGAACTGGACAATTCTGGCTGTATGCAGCTGAGTAAAGTAACTCCAAATCCTTTCCATTAAATTAAATCAGAATCCATAAGTGAATGGCAAGAAAAAAATTCACTCCAGACATTGTAATGCTTACATTAAAAACATTACCAATCCTCCCTACGTTTCATTGCTCATTCCCTAGTGTTATTTAATATTTAAATTAACTAGGCCTAGTTTACTAGAGTGGTTCACCTTCAAAAACATGCAGTGTACTATAAAGTTTTTATGCCGCATAAATTAAAAAAATACTCAAACTAAAAATTCTCTTAATTCATCTTTATTCTTCATTTTAAAGGAGATTTCAAAGAGGAATCCTCATCTTCCAATGAAGTGTTTGAACGTCGTGAGTCGACAATCTTTGAAGAAATTCAATCAGCCATCCATAGCGAAAAAGAAGACGAAGGAGTGGGGGCAGCGGCGCAAGCCGCAAAATCCAAGTCAAGATTGGCAAAAATCTTGGGGTTCAACTTTAAAGCTTTTGCACCTCAGGACGACGCGCCGTCTTCGCCTCTGAACATGGGACGAGTTCGGTTGAACAGCGCGAGCACGCCTTCCTCGCGACGGAGCTTAGGACCAATTGAGCAGAGCTTCTACCAAATTGACAATCAAGCTACTGGTGGGAGTTCCTCGCAATGGGCCATGAATTACCAAGAAGCCGCCATTTATTTAGAAGAAGGATTCAACAATGACAAATTCACGACGCATCCCAAAAGAAAAGAATCTCTTCCAGCTTACATTTTGGCCCATACGAGTTGGTTCTATTTGTTGGACATATCCGCTTCCATTCTCCTCATATTATTAGCATTTATTGAACCACCAGCTACATTTACTTTTATGGTATTTACAATATCATTTAATTGACATTTCACATAATAGAAATCTACCGATGGGTAGTTAATTTTCTTATAAATATAGAAAAACTTTGAATTTAAATTAATTTTTAATAGGTTCCTGTCGCAGTTCACGCATCATTAGAATTGGGAGGTTTGGCCATCATCGCATTCGGGCTTTTCCTCAAACTTCGATGGCTTGGAATTAAAACCGTTTACACTCATCACAGAACTTTGATCAAAGTAAATTTGACTTAAAATACAATTAAATTTTAATCAGCTAAATTTAATCAACACCACAAAAACTACTTAAAATCAATAATTAATTACTATATTTAAATTGATTTATTTCAAATGTTATAAGGCATTGACGCTCGTTGTGATGATTATTGAAGCTATTGTAGTATTAATCAGACAATCTTCACATGTTCGAGTTACAAGAGCCTTAAGGCCTATTTTTCTCGTTGACAATCGTTATTTCAGAGGTGTTCGTAGATTCACTCGAGAGGTAAAGTGTAAAAAATCAATCTGTGTTGATATTTTTTTTAATTCTCACTGTATATTTATTTAAATTATTTTCAACATAATAGAAAATTAACGCTTATTCAAAATTAAAGGTCTTATTGAGTCTTCCGCCAATTTTCGATATGCTTCTTCTTCAATTCTTCCTCATATTTATATTTGCACTTCTTGGTCATTTCCTATTTGGACACGATAAGGATGATCCGTTCTTCGTAACAATCGAAGATTCATTTGTCAGTCTATTTGTCCTAATGACAACTGCTAAGTAAGAAAATTAAACTTTTCTGAACATCCTGTTGAACAAACTTATTCCATTTGAAATTCAACGTAGTAATTGTGTAACTACCATTTATTGCAATATTGAATATTTATATTTTTCTTAAATTGCAGTTATCCTGATGTTATGATGCCAGCCTATAACAAAAATCGATTTTCAGTATTCTTCTTTGTTGCCTACCTTGCAACTGTCTTGTACCTCTTTATGAATTTGGTAAGTATTAATTAAACTAATTAAAGCTAAATAATTTCTCTTCATAGTTCTTAAGTATTTAAATTAACCAATTATTAAATATTTAGTTGAGTTTTTCATTACCGATGCATAGACTATTTTCCAATAATACAATAATTATTTAAATGGATCATTAAAGCCTATCATTTTTCTTAAAGCTTCTAGCTGTCGTATACGATACTTTTACTACACTGGAAAAAGAAAAATTTCGCAAGCTGGTGGTGCATAAAAGAAATGCTTGTAACTTCGCCTTCAATCTTCTAGTTTCCAAAAGTCACACGAACGGAATCATTTTTAAACACTTTTATGGAATGATGACTAACTACAGTCCGAATAAAAGTAAAAAAAAATCCAAGCATTTAATATAATTATTCCGGGAAGGAATGCTGTGTAAATTCTAACTAACAAATCTTATTATTAATTACTTTTAGCCCTTCGAGACATTTACCTCACATTTCGAGCTTTGGATAAAAAAGGAAAAGGTGCCATCGAAAGAGAAGATTTTGCCCGTTTCTTTGAATATGTTCATTTGAAATGGAAACCATTATCGTCCGATAACTTTCAAAAAGATTGGATCTTATTCCGAGACTTTGGAGTTCTCTTCCAAAGATTCTTAAATTCGCCATATTCTGAACATTTATTCAGTAAGTTAAAAGGCAGTGGATAAAATAATCGCCATCATGACAATACTTTCTCAATACTATTTGGAACAGATTAAGAGTTCAGAACTATGATGATATTTATTAAATTTTTATATTTAATAAAAATTTATATATTCTTTTAGACTCCATGATTATCCTCAACACAGTAGCAATGATCGCTCGAATCATTGAAGGCCAAACTTATCAAGGATCTTGGGATTCGTGGATATTTTCTATATGTATGTAATTATTATAATGTATATCTGATATTCATAATCTACAAATGCATAATACTAATTGTTAATCTATAAATACTGACATTTATTTTTCCTCAGGGTTCATTGCAGAAATGGCTCTTAAAACTGCTACATGGGGTCATAAGAGGATATTTTCTTCTGGATGGCATAGCTTTGATCTCTTAGCTTGCCTTGGACTCTTTGTTTCTTTAATTGTCGTCCAATTTGTCAAGTCGTGGGATGAATTATTAACCTTTTTGCGGTACAGATAGATATTTTTGAAAAATCTCTATAAGGAAAGGGTCTATTTCGACGTCCTTATTAAACTTTAGTTTTCCTTATTTCCATTTCAGGCCGCTCCGACTTCTCCGTTTATTCAAGCTGAAGAAAAGATACAGAGATGTGTTTGGAACGATTTTCATTCTGGTCCCTCCAATGTCCTCTGTCGCAACTGTGATGTTGATGCTCTATTACTTTTACTCCATCGTCGGAATGGAAATCTTTGCTAACATTCCTCTGAAAAACTGCTGCAATGGATCAATACTTGAGTCATACTTTGTCGAGATTGAACCAAATTCCACTACATTAGCTCTCAGATACTATCTCAATACTTTCTCGGTTCGTGAACAGTTTCTTAAAATATACTCAGTGCTTAACTCTGACAAGTTTTACAATTTTCTACTAAAAATAACAAAAAATTTTGACTTATAATTCATAAATCCATTGAAGAATAATGCTTTTGCACAACTAACTTTTATTTTTAAAGTTAGATTAATTGCTAATATAACATGCAATGGAATAAAACTACCTACTAATAACGCTTGTAAACTATTATTAATAATAATTAATATTTTTATGACGCTATTTTACAGAATATCGTTTCAAGCTATGTGACGTTATTTGAGCTCACCGTCGTGAATAATTGGTATGTGATTATGGAAGGTCATGTGATGGTCACGATTCGGTTGAGCCGAATTTACTTCATTTCATTCTACCTCGTCACGATGGTCCTTCTCACCATCATCGTGGCCTTCATTCTCGACAGCTTCCTCTTCAGAATTCAGTACAAGAGACAAATGGACAAAAACTCGGAGGACAAAATGCTCAGGACGGAAGTTTCCCTTACAGCAGAGGAAATTGACTTTTGTCATCGACATGAGAAATTGGACCCCGAGGAGAGATATGTGCTTTTGCAAGATTACAGCGAAGACTTGGCAGATAAAGGATTCATTACTTATGTTGGATTTAGAACTAGGAATAAAGAAATTCTCTACAAGAGGATGTTTAAGAATGAAATACCAGATTGGATTAAAGAGACAGAACCAATTCTTCATCATTAATCAATGTTTAAACGAAATGAATCTTACAATACTAATCTCACACTGCATTCTAAAAAACCACAATAGAATAAACTACCAATATCGAATAGAATATAAACTAACATGCCAAAAGACAATAATACGTGACTAAAAAACTAACAATTTACAAAATATACCTTATATTTAGGTACGTATAACATTTATATAAATTAGTATGATGTATTAATAAATCCACAATGAAAAATATTGGATGATCATTTTTTATTCAATCATACTTCATTGCATAAATTCAATCTTACTTTACTCACATGTAAAAATGCACCAAACTAACAAGAATGAAGAAATGAAATACATACATTTTTATATTTTGGGCATTTTATGTAAATTATTTCAATTAAAAAATATTTACTTTCAACTTACCCATTCTTTACCTTATTCATTCTTGATGAAACTTACAAATCATTCTTCAACATTCGTACTCTTTTTAACATTTTTTATTTTTGTCGTGTAGATTTTTCTTTTCTTCACACGCCAACCTAAATAGTTTCTTAAAAAAATCTTCATTTTTTCCATTTTTAAGCATTTTATAATAAATTCTATTATATTTATTATCTTTGATAAAATCTATAAATAATAACTCTTGCTTATTACACAGTTTGTACTTATTTACGAACTTGCCATTAACGGTATACAAAAAAGCAATTTCAACTTTTCAAATAAAAATAAGAATAAAATCCTTGAATTCCTCCCTTTTCGAATATATTGCTTCTCCGATGAAAACTCCTATAAAACTTCGATTACTCAAGAGCTAATCTAAAAAGTTTGTTCTACTCTACTTTTAAAATTTCTTTGCTAATTCCTTGAACCGGCAGTGTATTTTAAATAATTACTAGCGCCTTGATAAATCAACAATTATATTAATAAGTAAAAATATTTTCCTGCAGTTTAAATGCACATAAAATATAATACGAAACAGATTACAAAGTAGGTAATACTAGAAAATGATAGTCTACAATTCATTGGTAGAGTTTAAAACTTGTAAAATTGTATTTAGGTAATTATTATTAATGAAAGTACTTCTCTTCGAAATGAAAATTTTTTTATATAAAAACTCCTCGATTTCTCCCAAATTCGCTTCATTTTAGCTTCGAATTCCTCTAAACCCCACCCGTTTCAATTCTCTGATATTTCGACACTACTAGTTAATATTAAACTCTCTCTAATACATAATATATAGTTTCTTGGCATATTTAAAGAGGTATATTACTCAAAGAATATACAATGTAGTTAATAAATATTTAGGTAATATTATTATTTAAATATCACTAATACGTCACGGTACGTTATGATAAACATTTGACAATTTAATTAAAGTATTTGACATCCTTTGAATCTCCCTTTAATAAACCGTAGAATAAAGTCTAACAAACATCCTTCTAGGCGCCACGCTTAGCGACGAATATAAACAATCTTATAAGAGTATATCTTAGTATCTCAATATGAACAATATGAAATGTTGGAAATTGCTAAATGGGTGGAAGAGACTCGTGAGTCAAGTGAGGGGCCAAGCTGAAACAAAAGGTGTTGGAATATTCGCAACACTTGGGCTGGAAGAAATACGCCGCAGCCAGGAGACCCATCAGAGCCAAGTGGAAAGTCAGAGTGAGACGAACAATTCGCCATTTCTTAGTTTTGGTCTTTTGAGTCGGAGGCGGCGATTCGCGATAGGAGCAATTAGTCGTCATCGTCCCTCCACTTTTCATTAATTTCGGCTTAGCAGAGCTATAACATTTAACAACAAGTTCCCCTCATTATTCCCAAAACTTCCCTTCAAAGCTCAAGGATATGAAAACTCGTGTCATAAAAATGCAGAACATTGAAAAATACACAATAAAAACCCAAACTCACGTTCTTCTGCTAATAATTGGAGATCGTTTCTTGGGATAAATGATTTTTAAATCCAATGGCTCGAACTGTTTGGCATTCCTCATCTCCTCGAACCCCTTTTGCGCCTCATTGATTTTCTACAAAGATACGAGCGAAAATAAGTGAAATTTGCCGCAAGGTCAGTTCCCATTCTGAGCTCTTTTTCAAGATTTATCTCTTGGATCAAAATCAATACAAATATTTATGCTTCCCATACTTGATCAATGACTTCGAGAGCTGGGGAGCCCGGAGGAAGGAAAGCTTTGAGGTCCGTGGCTCTTTTCCTCAATGCCACCAATTTTTCTCGCTTCTCCTGAAAGTCCATGTCGGAGTCGGAAATGGAGGAATCATGAGAAAAGTCCGTGCCGTGACCTGAGTCACTTGAGGCCGCACTGCTCAACTCCTTCTTCATCTTACCCTTCATACTCATGAAATTCATACTCTTCTCAAACTCATTTTTCTCCCATTCGAACTTTTCCCAGGCCTCTTGTAAAAACTTCATTTTCTCAAGGAGAAAGGCACCCCTGTTAGGACAAAAATATTCGAAATGATTCATAAATTAAGCATGATATGAAATCCTCCTCATAGACACACCTCTCCGTCAAATGAGGGGTAATTTGTAAATTAAAAATGAGTAATTGCTCACAGCTGGAAGTTTTCCTCGTAGAGAGCATAAAGCTCATGCAACTGTTCTCGTACATCTGTAACCACGTCGGCTTCTTTCAGGAACAACTGGGTTCCGACTGAAGCCTCGTTCAATGCTTGTAACTTCTCCTTTCTCTCCGTCAAATTGGCCAACATTCCCTAAAGGTTAAAAGAAAGGAATATAAATTTCCTCAAAGTCCCTTCCTCTCCCATGGACAAACTTTTAATTACTCACTTGGATTTGTCCAATCTTATTCTGCAGAGAAACTAAATTATTCGCATCAAAAGGATCCACGAGACCTAAATGACAATGAACTTCGTTAAAATCCTTCTTCAACACGTCCATTTCCTCTTGGATCTGCTGGAGCTTCGTGGCTTGGATGATCTTCTCCTTCAGAATATGCCAACGTTCTAAAATCCCTATATGATTTCAAAAACACACACAATCAGTCTCATTAGCCTCCATTAGTTAAGTCATAAATGGCTAAGTTAAACCAGGTAGTAAAAAAGATGTAAACCAGCGGATCTCCTTACCTTCAATGCTCTTGACGTCGATTTCAAAAGCCAGAGCATCAGGTTTCTCAATATTCCTCAATATGAGACTCAGCGAGTTGATGTTCTCCTCGCAGGTAGCTTTCATTTCGGCCTAGGAACAAAAAAGTACTTTTAATAATAACCGCTCATTACGCCATCGGAAACCATTCATTATCTTAAATGGACTTGGGAAAATAAAAATCTCACATATTCGGAAGGAGAGCAATTTTCCAAGTCAGAAGTTGCCACAAGCTGTTTTCTAAATACTTCATTGACAAATCGCAACTGAGAGGCTGATTGACTTAACAGATAATTCAACTCTTCTCGGTCTGAGTCAGATTCTGGCATCTCCGTTCGGTTTGCAAACTATACAAAAAACAAAAGCTCATAATTGTCCATTTTTTCATACATTTCCTCTTACATAAATATAAATTCTTATATAAATTCAACTAGACAATACACACAACTTCAATGTAAACCACAATACATAAAAATCCCAAACTACTAACATTCATTTCCAAATCATAGATTAAACAAGATAAAAAAACCGGGATGAACATACGATAAGAGGTCTCCTTTTCCTTGGATTTGGTTCAAAACTTCCGCTAATGGATGAACATTCGGAATCCGCTTTATCCAGATACTGGCCGTAATCTTCACCAAAGGCGAGGAGCTTGAGAGTTCGATCTGGGTCGTACGGCTCCTCGCTATACGGCTCACTCAAATACTTCTCCTGCCACACACACAAAATAATGACCTTTATAATTATCCATTCAGCCTTTCAGACACTTCAAGAATAGAAATCCCCTGTTTTTCAGAGAGAAGAACCACATAAAAATATGCACATTTGGAGGAGCTCGTAATTTTATTTGAAAGGAGGAAACGCGTCCTTCTGAATGAAAGGGTGGAAAATACGGGATTAAGCTCACATTCAGTTCCGTTTGACATGAAGTTAAAAGTAAATGACTCCCTCATGCAATGCCTTCATTATCCCCACTAATGAGCTCCTCCGTGTGCCATGAGAAAAGACGAAAATAAATCCAAAATTTTCTCTCCGACTGATAGGGATAAGGCAATAAGATAATTAATAAGCTCGCATTCCCTTTCTTCTCTCACATACCTGATAACTATCCCAGTCCTCATCATGTGCATTGAGTTCCTCAATATGCCCAGCCGCGTGGTTCTCGCTGTTCATGAGGGCAAAGGAGGGTTTGAGTGCTCGGCCGCCGAGTCGGGCTTCCTTCCGAAGATCCGCAACGTCTGGTTGAGCCTCAGCACAATGAGTTTCTTTCTCAGCTACAATGGACGTTCCTGGAATACCATCATCTTTTTTTACAATCCTGCCAACCTTCCCTCAATTGAATTATCGCCCAATTACATTACACATAAAGTTTATCCTGGGATAAATAACTGGCCTAATGGAACATCAAACCTGTATCAATTAATATTTTATTTGCTCAATTATTCGGTGTAAAGGAGATAACAAGTGGCACTGCAGATAAAAGTCTCCAATATATTACTACCCATACGTTTTAAAGCATAAAATCCTTTTACAACAACAAGACACGTCTGCAATTCTACAAGAGATTTTATTTATCATACAATCTCAAAATGCAAAAAAGGTTTTAAAGGACAAAGCAATTATTCTCTTATATTAGCCGTCTCTAATAAAATATATATTTCTGCAAATAATGAAAGCCTTTTTCCTCTCAAGTTCCACTCAAGCCAGATGAATTTTTTAAGGAAAGCATTTTAAATTGAGCAATAAATTTTTTTATAACTTTTCCTTTCAAAGTAAATGAGAATACCCATTTTATTTTATTATTATTCAAGAAAGTATCCGCTCAACAGTTAAACTCCAAGTTAATTGTCCTCTAGGTATATAGACTAATTGGAAAAAACCTTCTCCTCTTCCAGCTCTAAGCTAAAACAACTACAACAAGGGAACTTACCATAAAACGATTGTGAACGGACAAAAGCACCTTCGTTCTCGTCCCCTTCAAAGGATTTTCTCTTCTCACGTCTCGAGAGTTTTTTCCTCAGCAACTTATTTTTCTTCCCATGTTCCCTGTGGCTCTGCTCGCCCTCGTTCGATTGGGCCGGTCCCGAGGACGTCGCACTGGACCAACTCCCGCTCCCACTCCCTTTGCCCAATAGATTCAGAGCCGGGTCTGAGACGAAGGAGTTGCTCGGTTCGCTCTTTCCAGCCTCTGGCTCAAACAAGGTGTCGGTAAAACTCTTGGGCCTTTGCTTCCCAAAGTTGCTCCGCTTCTTGGACCGCCAAATGACCCCCGATGGGACGTTTGACCCCGGCGGTGACCTGTGCCGCCGCGGTCCTCCAGATGGCCCGACGTTCAGTGACGACCCACTCGACCCTTTGAGATGAGAATGGGAAATGGAGCGAGACTCCGCGGCGAGGAGAGCGTGGGTGTGTTGGAGAAATGTGGAGGTTGAGACGTTCGTGGGGTCGTCAGAGGACAATGGGAGTTCAGAGTCCGAAGAGGCTTCTTCACTCTCGCTCGTCGATTCGGCGCTCGCATCACAGCTGGAAGTGTTCTGGAATTCAAATTGAGCAATTGAAGAAATACCATTCCATTCCTAGCCTTATTATTCATCATTTAAAAACTATCAAGGTTCACCAGGGTAAAATATCCCTTGTTGGTTTATTTACCAGGCTAAAATACTCATTGTCCTCTTTTTTCTTCACGCAGACATTCTCATTCATGCATTGTAGTGTAATGGTTTAAGTGTATCCTTTTAATAAAGTGCTCATGAAGGTTTTCCATTTAATTAGAAGAGATTGAAAGAGGAGATCTGGAGATCCCTTAAAAGCCAGTCCTTTTTCGGCCTCCTTCAAATTGATTTCTCGCCATGCATTTAAGGAGATTATTTGCATAACTCCGTGAGCTCGAGATCACTCAGATCTCTCACATCTCTACAGGGTGGAGTCAAAGAACTCCCCTTTTTCATCCTCGCCTTTCATTTCCTCGGTTAAAAGAAGAAAGGAGAACTCGAGAGTAACTTATTAAATTTAGAACTCATCTCGAGGGTTTGAACTATGTAAATAAGAAATGATATATGAAAATTGATAGCTTCACTTCCTCGTCCCTCTTTTCATTCAGTTTGAATATTATGATGACGGTGAAGGAGAAGTAAATTCCCCGCCTTGAACTTCCTCCCTCGATTCTTGTTTATAAGCCAACTCGTGCAAATCCCCTTCTTCCTCCTGCTCGTGTTTAAATGACCTATGACAGCAAACTGGCTGAGGCTTTTATCAAAATGTTCTGCTAATGTCTCCATTAGTTTATCACGAAGATCCTCATTAGGGAAGAATGTAAGCCAACGAAATACAACAACTAGCAAGAGAACGCAGTCACAAGTCGAACAGATTGCGGTGTTCCTCCTTGTATTAAAAAGTCCTTATGCTCCCCACTAAACTGTCAGGTACATGAGGAGGAGAACATGAATGATCGTCCATACGTTCAGCTTTTTAAACCCCCTTTGCCATACACCATCAAGAAGACAAGATACAAATTCGCGAAAAGGAGTGTTTATCCTACCAGGGCTCAGAGAGGGGCCTAAGAAAATTTCCCATGAAAACCTGTTTAAAAACTCTAGCAGCAGCAGATGAAAAGCCTTCGTTCAAAACCCTCTCGCCATTCAAAAATTACAAATCCCAAAGGGCTTAAATAACGCTGACATAATGAAGTCGTCTTGAGCATTTTTGATGAGCAACAGCATCTCATCCTCACCATCAAATACACACAAAGATCCATGTATATATTAATATTATTCTCTCAATCCCTCATAATACAGAATATCCGTACTTTGTACGTATTCCGTTGGGCCTTTTGGGCCCAAGGGAATACAAGGGTGTGCACACTTTGTTTACACAGAATATTTTTCCAAAATCAAAATAAGTCACTGGTGATTTGTTTTTACTGTTGTTGCATTATTTCTCCTCTTCCACACCTTAGGAAGTGTGATGTGTGGCCTCCTTCGGCCATTAATAAAATGAATAGCGAAGGGAGAGGCTCCTTGGACGGGACAGCAGGTAGCACAACAAGGTAATGAATAGGGAGAAGCTCAATTTCACTCATGCCCCATGTTCAACCATCCCATTAATCCCACGAACACAAATATGAATAAAATGATTGATGCTCTCATCGACTTCTCCATGGGGAAAATAAAATTTACATTGGGATGGGCAAAGATCCCAGCCATGATACTTCCTTCAACATCAACATTACAATAATATTAACTTTCATGCAAACTCCATCTTATCTTTATGGAGTCAAATCTTGAAAAGACTCTCGACAAATATGTATGCTAAAAAAGCATTTGAGTCATTGAGATTTTCATGCTCATTCCAAACCGTCTAGTGTCACTTGTTCAAAAAGTCTCTCTATTGCTAACGTTAAGTATCGAGTCTCTCTAACTTTAAAGTGTTTTGCTAGTGACATTGAGTCTTTAAGCAGTTTAAGCTCATTTAGTAAAGGAAGAGAAGAGCACAAGAGGAATTTCATCCTAGTCATTTTGTAGACCATTCCCTCATCAATGTAGGTCAAAAGTCGAGTCGAACCTCGTTATATGCAAAAATAGTATCTCTCCCCGTGATGAAAAAAAGATGAACCTGCACATAAATAACTCCAGATATGTCAGGCTTTCCGTCTCCACAACAGATATCTTCATTCACTTCTACTCTATTTTCCCTAACAAAACTCTCATTTTTATTACTCACTCTCAATGCCATTAGCCTCCAATCACATTTTCAAATCATTCGGAACCATATGCTCGTAAAACTCATTTGTAATAAAAAGTTCCTTTTTAAATAAATTCTAGTGCTAATAGCCGAGAAATTAGCAACAACTGAATGTGGTAATTTTCCACATTTTTGCAATGCACTAAACGTTTCTTTTGTTGTAGTAAAGAACTCAAGAATAAAAATGATTTTGCAAATATTATTCATTAATGCATTGCATATGCACTTGCTAAATAAAATACTTTTTCCATCCATGCTAATAAACTATTTGCTTTAAAATGCAAAGTCGTTAACTCTCTCAAACAAGAAGTTTAAGCGGAGGAAATTTTAAATTAATTTCCTCAGGATCCCACGTATTACTCCATCGAACTACAATTATTATTTATTACAACTATCTTGCATAGAACTAACTTCAACTAACTAAACACCGCCATTATTAAAAAGAAATCAACGAAAACTCTCATGAAGGAAAATATTCAATTTCTCTCTATGAATAATCATTATGCACAAGTTAATGAAATCGCTTGATAGCTCCACAATTGAATTATATTTTCAATTGCCATTTCACATTTTAATAAACTGACAGTCCAAGGAATTGTGCAACAAAGAGAAATCGAACAAAACCTCTCAAACTTTGATAATAATGAGACAAATCGTCAGAATGGGAATAATCGAGTTTAATAAGCAAATCATATTTCTCTATTGTGTCTTTCGCCTTCGTTCAATCGAACTCCAACTAGCAATTTTCAACCGTGTAAAACAGCACAAGGAAAGACTGTAAGACACGGAATTTTTTCAATTCTTCGAGCTCAGGGGTCATGAAAGGGGTCATCAAATACGCAAGAGCCGAAATGAAAACTGCAGGATTGAAACTTCGAATCCCATGAGTCAATTTAAAACGCGTCTTGCTAACAAGGAATTGATTTGAATGCGAAAACTGCGTGATTCCCTTTGTCCAATCCAATATGTAGTACGAATGTAATAAGTTTTCTGCATTTTTCCTAAATCACTCTAATCGACATTTCAACTTCTCTTTCCGTCAATTCCCTCTCTAAGTCGAGGCCCATTCACATGGAGTTTAAATTTAATTGAGAATCTTCCTTTCTTCCCATTCACTTCCCATCTCGCTCAAGAGAAATGAGATGAGCGGAAAGGTTGAGGAGTCACGAGAGGGGCCACACGTGGAGTTGAAGATCTAATTACATCCCACGACCGCCTCACAAATTCTCCAATCCTCCAAATTCATGACAATTACAACTGACATCCTCTCAAAAGCCCTCACGGCCATATTATTTGATTTCCTCTTGAGCTAATCATTCTCTCATCTCCTTCATTCCAAATATCAAATACTCTCTACTAAAATCTCTATTAAAAATCTATCTTAATTAAAGTCTATCTTTATTAACATCTTTGTGTATTAACTCTGTACAGTTTGATCAGAAATTAAGATATCAAAACTTAAGCTTACCTTATGCTGTTCTGGAAGATTATCCGTCGTGTTATGAGCCCGAATCCACTGCCGAACTCGAGCACTTTTCTTTTTCACCGAAGTCACTCCCTTGCTCGCTCCATGACTCTCCTCAAGAGGAACCTTGCCCTCGTCACTCACACAATTCTCCTCGTGCTCCACGACGTAAATTGGAGCAGAGTCCATATTGGCGGTATTCTTGGTGGCTCCCGGTTTGGTTTTCTTGGCTGCCAAACTGACAGTCCCATTCCCCACACTACACTTCCTCATAGTGGAGAATGAAAGAGCTGGAAGAGTTTTCCCCTCGGTTCCTCGTTCCTCCTCCTCCTCGTCAGAGTAGTTGAGCTGGACGCCCCTCGGCTTCACCAACCACTCGGCCTTCTCCACCAACTCCACGATCTCGTTCAACTTGCACAGATCCGCGTCCTCTTCTTCCCCGAACCCTTCCAGCCCATTGTCCAGGTCGAAGCTTCCAAAGCTAATTTCGTCCACCGACTTCCCATCCAATTCCATGGAATCTTGGCCAAAGTCCAATTCCTTCTGGCACCTCCGCCCTCCATTGTTGGGGCAACAAATGGAGGGGAGGGCGGGTTCCGACATGACGTTCGTCACCTCCGGCTCCGTGTCACTATGTTTGAAATAGTAAGTGGAGATGTTCTTCGGAACCACTTGTTGACCCGATGGGAGTGTCCCCTGTAGTCCACCCAACTTCCTCTTCATCCCCACACTCTCCGTCCCATCGAACGTGAACTCGATGACAGAGTTTGGGAGGGGAGAACTCTAAAAAAATTATTCACCCTTATGATTAATCTTCAAAGTCACCACAAAGTTATTTTTTATAAATATTCCCCTACTTGTAATAAAGTTTAAATAATTGACGTGGGTTGATGGACCAGTGGTCCAGGACCATACGAAATAAACCATGAACAAGCGATAAATAAGTATTTTATGCAATCATGAATAAACTATCTGCGTGGAAGACCCAACTCCACAATACCACCCATGTAATGAGTGATAATTTTAAATGCAAATATATTACCTATAAATTCAAGCGCAAAAAATAGCATCGAGATATTCGCACACATGCATAGTTTTATTCTTTTAGCTCTAACCTTCTAACTTTCAATTACCTCATCCTTTAAAACAAAAACTGAATCTGAACTTTTTTCCTCATTTATCATCGCCTGCCTCATCGTTTTGAATAGCCTCGACAAAAACATTACTCCTATTCATTTAAATATTCCTCAAAACCCTCCAAGGAACATCCAATTCTCCAACAAGAAAAGAAGAATCCCCTTCGTGAGGATTTTGAGAGAAAGTGATAAAATTCTCATCTCTCCTCCTTGAACCTACAAACACATTTTCCCTCTCGCCTCCTCTTTTCCTCCAAAAGCTGAAGTTCATTAGCGCTCGCACTCCCCCTATAAGTGCGAAAAGTGCGATTGAGGTGAATCTGTTTACATTCCCTATTAGCTCGCAGGGTAATTTGAAAGGAATATTGAACAACGCAGGTGAGTAGAAGTTCGACGAGGTCTTGAATGATAACAAGAATAAATTAATTATCCAAAACTTCCAACTTTTCCTTCGAACGCAATTAAGAAGACCCAATAGCCATACGCACATATGGGACACTCTTTATTGTCTTCTTCCGTGCGAATGGATAATTCGTTCTCTTTAGCTTTCATAAGTCGTTTATCTCCTTTATTCCTTACTTTCTCATACTCTTCACCAGACGAGACGCGCAGGAGAAGTTCCCTCCTTAATTATGTTGTTTGATTAGTAAACAACAAAACACAATAAGCGAGCATCTATCGCCTCTGTAAACATACCTGCTAGTATAGCCATATACCTATTTATTTAATGTGTTGTACACAATGAGGGAGTTTGTCAAAAAGATTAGCTCCTAATGACAGACTTCCATAGTTCCTTGGAAAAACAAATACTCAGGGGTGCAGAGGAGTCAAGAAAGTTGATTACTCGCTAAGTATTAAAATATCTCCTTCTGAATTCCATATACTACTCAATATACAAAAAGACTTAATATTTAAGCTTATACAGTAACAAAGGAAAGTTGTGTTAAGTAGAAAATATCATCCTTACCGATTTATTGAACGAAGATTCTGTCTCGTCGCTTTGTCCCATCGTCCAAGACGCATCAACAATCTGCGTGGTCAAACCCCTAACCTCCCCAACGTCGAACGCAGCGAGTGGGTCTGGGACGAACTGGTCCAAAGGGAGTGACGAAGCAATCCTGAGACTCGCGTCTTCCGCCCTTGTCAAGGGATACTTTGACACTGGGAGTCCATCGCCAATTCTTGGATTCTTCCTCAGTGGCTCGTTGTTTTCCTCATCGCTCTCCCAGCTCCAAGCACGAACTTCGCTCCTTTCCCCCTGCAATTACAGGATCGTAATTCGAGTCAATAAATAAGTTGGGCGAATGAGCA
The DNA here is from genome assembly GCA_009869795.1 of Neelides sp. FZ-2019. Lineage (NCBI taxonomy): Eukaryota > Metazoa > Arthropoda > Collembola > Neelipleona > Neelidae > Neelides > Neelides sp. FZ-2019. Next base: position 177,575 of record VJMY01000006.1, on the reverse strand, counting down.
AATGAGTCCTTTTATTCCTCTCTCATATACTCTATACATAGGCCTCCCTTGTCCTCTCCAGGCATAAAGGAGGAATAATAAGTTTTGCTAAATTACGAGAGGATCCCCCTTTGAAATTCACTCTCTTTTTAAAACCAACTTTCTCAAATTAACTAAAATAGTAGGGAGGGAGAATAAAAGTAACTTATCTACCTTCACATCTGACTCGAATTGGTTGGAGAACAGAGCCTTAATTGGCCCCACTTTTCTAACAATAATTATACCATTTTCATCTCTCTCTCCTATTCCTATTCCAATGTATCCTTCCCTAACCTATCCTTCAGGCGCTTCTGTTTGCTTTGCCTAACTAGTTAATTTTTATTAGGCCACAAGCTGAATCTGGCAAAGCGAGTCTGAATCGAATAAAAGGAATAATAAGCCCTAACTTGGAAATCACCTAAAAAAACTCATTGGACGAGAATGTGCCAAAGCCAAGAGCCATTTGGCGACAAATGCAATTTTCCTTCAGCGAGATTCCCTTCTTCACACCTTTATTATCTTATCAGACACCGATGCTTTCAAGGGGAGATTAATGAAGAATCGCCAGCACCTCCAATCCTCCTCGCTAATTTCCCTGCTAATAAGGAGAGAGGGAGCACGAACTGCGATTTATTGACACCCTCAACCCAATCCTTCTAATGAACATTCATTGAGACAAACAACCACGGAGATCCAACGTGAATGAAATGCCAATAAAAGTAATTCGCCAGGTCATACGCAAATTCTTAATCGCTTAATAATTGTTAATCGTTCTTATTCATGAGCTGCTGCAACATTAATCCATCAATTTCCTCTCTGGCGCGATTAAGAAAGAGATCTCTCTCTCTCTCTCCAAATTGTCTTCTTGAGAAAGAAGAACGACAGTTAGCCTCATCAATGGCCAAAGAGGACATGTGTTCTGAATCTCTTGAACTCCGGAATGAATTAGCCATCAAGCAGATATCAGTATCCATTCCACATTGAGTCTCATTCTCATCATTGTCAGATCTCAGACTCATGTTATGCTAACTAAGTGAGTAAAGTGCTCTATGGATGGCTCAAACCGACCATTCGCAAACTCACTGACGGATTTAATTGTTACGACGAGAGGAATGAGAAGTAACAGGAACAAGTTGTAAACTTTCGTGTTATGCCTCTAAAGCTACAAGTTAAAGTACAAGTTCAAAGTACATCTTCGAGATGGTTATATTAGAAATCCTTTAAGCCTGCGAATTTAACAACTATCGGCATCTTCTCACTGATCAAAGTCCCTTGGAATTTATATGTAAAATAGGCGACGTGCTCCTTATACCTTTTTAAGTATTAGTGTAGGCAGTCAAATGTCTTGTAAATATCTATCTAAACATGAAAAGGAGATTCCGAAATGAAATTCTCGTAAATTCTGGGATGAATTTGAGTGGAGGTAATCAGAAGGAAGAATCTCGAGGGGCTACGAACATATTTTTATCAGCTCATCATTATCATAAAAAAGGGAAAAGTAGGCCGAAGAGGGAGATGCGGAAATTCGAAACGATTGGAATCTCTCGATGATTTTCCTCCTTCACTACCATCAACTCTCATCAACAACATACGAGTCAATCCATATATGAGTAAAACTTAAGCAGGGCTTAAATGGACCTGTTCCTGGCCCATCTTTAAACTAATAATTTTGTACGTGTGTGAAGATCTTTTTACAATTCCCTACAATCCTTCCCTTTACATACCTTTCCTAAACGCATAAAATACAATGTATTGACTCAATTGGAATTCCAAGCAATGAAATTCATTTAAAAAGACTCGATTCTTTATTTTAATTCACTTCCTAATCTCTTCATCTACTAGCATTATTTAAATACCCTAAACCTTTTAACCGGGCGTGGAAGCGGTCTTGCTTTTGAACTCCCTCGACAAATCATCCAATGAAAAAAACACAATTGGGACTTTGCATAAAAGATAAAAGCGACGACGCTTGAAATCGTAAGAGGATTTCAACCAAGATTCCCTCCATCTTCCCTCGACAAGATCTCCGTGAGATCTCAACGCCTCTGCTCTCTGTACGCACAGATATGCCGACTTGTGTATCTTTAATCTCACATCTCGGCTTCTCAGCCAATGTGAATGTTGAGTAATAAGAGCAAAAGCACGTGCCTGGCAAGTGAATGGGCTCCAATTGACAGAAACACAGAGAGAAAAAACACCTAAGGGTCACTCATCCATTCCTCATCAACTCTGCTTAAATGTTAAATATATGCAAATTGAAATTTGAGCCACTCAACACTGCCTTCACACACATCCAACCCTTGCTAGTGAATGCGAACCTCTTATATGCACAAATGCACACCACATGAGAGAAAAACGCGAGGTGATTTTCTCTCTCAGTTTTTCAATTAGCTGAGACCAAATGACACAATGACATGACATGAAGGCCTTTAAAATGATAGCCTTCCCCCAAACCGCGAGGCAATTCAATTATAACGAGAACATGGAAGTGAACTGAATATATTCCCACAGCCAACCCTTAGTTAACCAAAACTCGAAGCTTGAACGAGGGGCGAGGGACCCAGGGAGTTTCATTTGGATTCAAAACTTAACGCTGCAAATCACAAAACCATTTTACTAATTGAAAATGTTCAACTCTTAACTGCCAGCAACCAGCCAGACTCCTGAGAATGCACGAGAGAGAGAAAAATACTAATAAATGAGTTTCCATCCACCTTCCCTCCAAACTCCTCTCTCATTGATTGCTCGTCCTCCGTTAGGATTCACACATACAGGATTATAGGATTCGCATTTAAATGAAAAGGCCTCACATGCAAACGAGCTCGGAGCCAAAGAGCCAATCTGATTGAGTTCCTCCAAGTTCAACATGTAACGAACTTTCTAGCCCAACTCGACTGAAATCCAATTTAAGAAGAAGAGCAAGGCAGGAGAACAACCCAGTAAACTTCCACTACTACACCTAACCTAATAGCAAATACCAAATAGCAAATGCAGAGCTACCAATACAGTAAGTAACATATGGAATATAGTCCAAGTCTTTTGGAATGCAGACAGCCAGTTCTTAAAATAAGACTCAAGAGAGAAGAAGATAAAGGACAAAAATGCGCAAAGACAAAGGGGGGGAGAGAAAACACACCTGAAAGGACTCGTAAGGAGTCTTAATAAGTATGAGAGGAGGCATTGATGGGATGAGTGTGAAATTTGGAGGACGGTATAGTCACGAACAGCAGGAACGCGGATTGTTTCATTTCTCTTCCCAATGTTCGTCTCTCGCTATCTCCGCACAACCTTAATCCTATTTAATTCCTTCAATAAACTTTGTCAACCCACAATGAGAAACTGCTCTTCTCAATTTGTCTCACTCGCATTTGACTCGCCTTGTGCAGAATCACAAGGGATGCTCTGTTGTGCTCAAAAAACGTGCCTTTGCTAAATCAATTTCACAACTATATTTAGTAATAGTTCCTTCACGGTCCTAAACCAACTAATTCATATTTTATCTTCATGTGCGATGAATTAGATGGCAATTTGCATTGAATCGCTAAGAATGAAGCTTGACCCACTCTCCCTTCGCTTTATAAATAAATACTAAAAAACCTGAATTTTATGGCGACAAAGTCTTAAATTGGACTTTTAAAATCAGACATTATTCGAAAGCTATCAACTTGCCATTAGAGAAGCTATGTCTATTCGAAATGTTGCTTTTATTTCTCGATATAAAAATTTTTTATTTCCTTTCGTCACTTTACAATTTTTTCCTTAAATTGTTGGCAAAAGAATAATCCGTCGATTCGACAGGGTCTTGGTGGCTTAAAACGCTCAATGCTCCTCAAGCCTGTTATTGATTCGAGCGAAAATGGTTTAAAAGAAAAATTGCTTCGGTGTAAATTTAAAATTACTCTTTGTTGTTGCATAGATAAATTCCCATGCTATTCATGACCTACCACGAGGAATTACACAAGTTGAGCCAAAAAAGGAGAACAAAGCAGGAGACTTTACCTCTGATGCCTCAGATAAGCCAACAATTAAGGTTTTCCTTCAACCAACATGGACATCCTATGCAAATTATTCCTTGAATTTATAATTTTAAGAACATAATAATACATGACAAAGACAAAATAACAATTTCATTATGCAGCCCAAAGTCCCTACGAGTCAAAACACACAATGCAAATTAACCATTAAAGAAGATTAGCAAGTCTCCGAAAATGAGAAAACTTAATGAACAGGACAACTAAATATTGTATAAAAACTTCTCCCATTGTAAAAAGCAAATTGGCTGGGCATTTGCATACTTAATGAAATTGCATCGAATGCAAACTTGCTTTTCTTATTAAGTTTACAATTTGTGATTCATAAATCCACCATGATCCATTTTTATACCTACATCTAACAAGGAACAAGATGTATGTAAATTAATGTAAAATAACATTGTTCAATTCATACTAAACATGTGTACATAATAAATATCTTAAATCTTGATATTCTCGTTATCCCATAACATTTATTTCTCTCACAAATATCTCGTCTACTATTGCCGCCCAACCCAAACCAAATAAAAGAATGAAAAAAATCCACAATTGTCTGTTTTCAAATATATTAAACATGGCTAATTTGTGTAATTACACCTTACTTTATAGCATTTGATCATGAATGGAGCCGAACATGAAAATGAAAGCGGGGTAATAAATGACATTGGGGAATCAAATAAAAATTAGAGTAGTCCATTAGCTGTCGATCGGCCTGGCCGAATAAGAGGATTCGATGATTGAATTATTTCAATGTCAGCTCTAATTGGTATTGAGGGATAAAGTATCAAATCAAAAAACTCCCCGCTTTAAACACTGCAACTTTTTTACGCCCAACGATAGCCCAACTATCCAATTCTCCTCGTCCAATGTTACTACATGTTAGTACTTAATGTATTGCCAATACACTCAACGAACTCTTTCGTTTAATACCAATCATGATGACATGCAATGTTGGTTTTTCAACTTGATCATTAGAACCTTATTCTTTAAATCATAATAGCCAATAATAATAATCTTCGACGGGCCACAATGAAAAGGAAGTTATATTGATAAATTAATAACATATTTCTCAAGACCAACAACCAACATCATTATTATTCACGATTCTTGTACAAATAATGCTGTGAATATAAATTAAACAGTCATACGAGATGGATGATGAGATGGAAAAAACTCTTTACAATGTTGTGCCAATCCTCCTCATCACTGATATTAATAGCGGAGGAAAAGAGAACAAAAAAATTGGCCAAAGATAAATATTGGCTAAAAACGTTCCTTGAACAAATAATTGGGTTATTACTTCCATTATTTATATTCTAAATTCTATTTTCTCAAGCTAAAAAATATTTGCTTAAAAGCATAAAACGTTAAAGATTCCCATAATTTTTCAAACTGAGAATTTATCATTAAAAAACCAAAGAGGATGATTCATAAAGACAACAAACTAATGATGTCTCATCTATCACCTTTCAGCGATTAGATACTATGTATAGAATCTCCACAAATACATTCCTATCTTTCAAAGATCAAACAACATTCTGCTCGTTCTATTGATAGACGCCCAGGTAAAGAGATATACCTACACATCAAGTTCTATACTCAAAGGTACGTTAATTTGCACAAATTCGTATTCCTATGTGCAACGTGCTATGCACACCTAGCTGAAAGTGGAGGGGATTTTATCTGAGGATTTAGATGAAAGTTATTTAGCTTGGCTAGAAACTTTGCAAAGTTCTTCCTTGTTATTCCAACTTATGACGGCGGAGTTGGTGAAAATACCCTATCCAAATAGGAGATAAGGAATGTCGTCGCTACCTTCGATTCGCGTTGTTCCTGGATCCACGCGAGATGCTCAACCCACTCCAAAAGACGAAGTCTCAACTGGTGCCAGCGTTTTTCGAGTCGAGCAGTTCGTTTTCCATTGACATCCCCAGGGCGCCCTTGGCTCTTGCTTTGTCTCAGCGCTGCGTGAACGAGCGAGCTCTTCTCGTCAACTTCCTTCTGCAATCCCTGCAATTGAAAGAAAGACAAAAGGGTTAGATTGGAAAAGAAATTAATCAAAGCTATGCCATTTGCTTATAAATATAACAGTATAACTACTACAAGAATGCGAAATGAGTCCGAATCGAATTCAATGCACATTCATCGTCATGATCGAAAAAAATCATCAAATTGCGTCTGTTTGAAAATCATGAACTTCTTCCAATGAACTTTATAATATATTAGTTCGAGTTAGAGAATGAGCAATGGAATAATTATATTGCTAGCATAGCAAATAAGGTTATGCCATCAAGATCCATTATCAAATAAAAGAATCCTCACACATGTACACGCACATCAATTTGAAATGATCTCTTTCCCAATATCAAATTTTGTCACGCCAATTTTTTATCCCTTATAAGTCCACAAAGCACAGATCTATCATTCAATGGCCCCAAGGGAATTGGAGATTTAATTGTTCTCATACGTCATACGAAGAACATTCCTTGCAGAGCAGGGGAAGATAAAAGGAAGGCGTGAAAGGATGCTTCGAATCTTCTATTTAGGTATTTTAATTGAACCTTTAATTAATAAAGTCCATCAATCCATCGGGAGAAACCGCTGTGAGACAATGCAAGATCTCTTTGAAACTGAGTCGTAAGGCCACGACTCAGCGGCTCAGTCTGATCTAATCCTCGATATCCCTCTGATGTAATGATAGACAGGCGCTTCTACTAATAAAGAACAATGCTATTTGACAGTTTCTATTGTTTTGGCCCCTTTAAAAGTCAGCAGCCACAGTGGTGGCGAAGAGAGAAGCCGTGCCGAGTGAATTACTTATTCTTTGAAAAATGATCCTTTCAGCTCGCCTTGGAAAACTACATCTCTCATTTATCATTTAATTATTCAAGACAATGTGAAGTTGTCTCATACAACGCTCCACTGAACAACCCACTCGAGCATGTGCAAAAAAGATACAAAAACCCTAATATCTCGTATAGGAAGCCTGAAATGCAATGTGGCAGTTGGTCCAATCCTCCTTCGCTTCCTTGACATATTGTTCCACTCCTTGGAAATTAAGGAACATTCTGACTAGAAGGTAACTCACATAGACATTTCTCCTAACCACACTCCACTACATGTTTCCTTTAGCACATTTCAAAAAGGAGACCAAGACTCAGGGAAATAATCAATCAGCCTATAGAGAGTTCTAGCTCTTTCCGCATTTAATTTCATATGGGTTCATTAGGATGAGAAGAAAGTCCCGTTCTTATCAAATTGCGAAGAAGAGCACACACATCCCCAGCAACCATCCCAATAACGAAAGAGCTTCGAACAGCCCAAATGTTATCATTCGAACGAGTTGTCAGGTTCTCTCCTTTAAATCATCCTGGGTTAGAGGAACCTTCAGCTCGTAATTTCCCCCAGTAGCGGCAACTTGAGGGGAAGGCGATTGAACACCAGAGTAAAGACAAAAGCGAGCAACGGTTTTATTTCAGTAGTCGCCGCTGAGGATGATTTACACTTCAGTTGACGCCTTCAATTCTTCCTCTCCTCTTACCATTACATTAAAGCCAAAGCCCCGCTTCATCTCACCTCATCGTCCCTCATTGTTCTCTTAAATTCGAAAAGGAATAAATAAAGACCAACACTTTTCTCTTCCCATTTTACTTGTAAATGTAAACCTCGTGGATGACAAAAGAAAACCACAGGGTGTAATCCAACAAGAATGAAACTTTCAGTAGCAATCAGGCGGATTGAAAGTCTGGGACAAAATACAAAAGTCCAATATAATCCACACACATTTAAAATATTATGCATATAGCATTATTATCCAACTTAGGTGAACTAAAGAGAAAAACACTCATATTTCTTCATACAATGAGATAACAAAGAGAGGAGTCGAACAGAAGTTCTTATGAAATGTAAATGTTCTGGGTTCAATTTGACTCACCCTCAAGCTTTCATTTCTTGTCTCCTCTATTAAAGATTTCTTAACAATAATTTCCTTTTATTGAAGGGAGAAAGTTGGTATTAAGTCCTCAGCCGCCGCATAACATTTCTTGACTTCATAATTGAGACAATTGCCTGAGCGATGAAACATGAACAAGCGAAGGAACTGCTATTTGCATGGGCTCTCAACGGACCATGAGCAACAATGATAAATAAATGACTTGTCCATTATATCTCAATAATATAAAAGGACTTCTTCCGAAAGAAAGCAATTCGAAAAAAAAGTTTTATGCCCCCTAATACCTTAAACAAAAAACTCATATTCATATTGCAATATTGCAAATTAGAGCTTAATAAAAGTAAGAGACAATCTCTATTTTTTCCTCTTTCAAATATCAAGGATATCCTAGAGACTAAATCCCCTAAAGAGAACATCGCTTCAAGACATGATCAACATGAATTTGAATGTATGTAGAAGTAGACCATTATTTATAGCCATAAAAGTTTTTTGCATTTTCGCACGCTGTGGGATTGAGGACTCTTCGAGTCTCGACACTTAAAATATGAGCATAAATGAATTATTAAACGCGCAAGGTTCTGCCTTTAACTCATTCAATGTTCAACTCATTACACTCTCCCCCTTTCCACTTCACAGAGATCCTTCGCGAATTGATGAGAAAGAGGCGTATAAATATTCCATCAAGTTGAATCTTTTAAATCATGAACAACGCCAACGCGTCCATAAATTATTTATTAATATTTTAATACACACTCGCACCTGATATATAAAACTGGTTAATCTCGCTCCAACTTTTAATCCTCGTTTCATATTCTCTCAAGGTTAACCATACTCACTTTAATATTATGGTGTCTTATAAAGTGTCTAAAAATCAAAATTGCTCATTTGAGCCTGAAAGGGTCAAAACTCGAATCCTCCCTCCCAAATCTAATTGTACAAATAAATAGGTTGTAAAGTAATCCACACCTGCTCGGACCCCTCAATTAATAAATTTGACACAGATTTTGGGGGCAATTCATTCATCCCCATCTCGGAGCTACATCCGCACCTTCGAATGAATGATCCCATTCAATAAGTGTCATTCTTCTTATCAAAATCTCTACGTTTACATGTGTAAAGAACCTGTCCATACAATGATTAAATGGAAAAATATTTAACCGTAAATACAAAAAAATTGGTGAGAATGAGTTCCTTGTCCTTATGTATTATGATCATAATGATCAAGACCTAATAACACGAAAAACCAGATAAGATGACGACGACCAAACCCTACACTTATACTTTTATAATCTAATGCACATTTGATATCACAAAGCTCCCCAGAATCATTTGGAAAATCCTTCCATCTTTTGAGGTTCTTTGTTGGAATCATCAGCTTTTCATTTTACGATGACTCTTACTTAATTATTCTTTTCTTATTATTCACAATTCCATTGTAAAGAAAAACCTAAGAGAACTCAGATTACTTGAAAATGATTTTGGTTTGTGGTCAAAGAGGCTTTTATATCCAAACAATTATACATCTTGCTTCTCAACTCCTTTCCCCCATTATCCCTCTTTAGAGCTCACACTACACATTAAACATGAAAAAGTTTATTTAAGCCTTACAGAAGCGAAAAATGAAACGTGCTCATGCTTTAAAATAATGTAAATTTCATTAAGGTTATTGCCCCATTAGATTGATGAAACAGAAGGTGTCAAAGATGTCATAGATAAAATGTCAGTTCAGATTTCTCTCTTTGGCGGGAGTTGGATCCAATAGAGAAAGGCGCGTTGAGACAGTTTTCCTTTTTTATAATCTTTACAAACTCAACAGACTCAACTCCTCGCATTATCACAAAACAATTTCGAAAGCAATTTGTAAAACTCTACCTAATGTATGCCACACATAGTGAAAAATATATCACTCCCAATTTATATATTATAAATATGAAAGGATACAATAAAAAAACATTATCAATGGATAATATATATATATATATATATACACACATATATGCAGTTTTCATATTAAAGCAAAGCATACATGTATCACATGCATCATTTATGAATGTCATTTGACATTACATTGTATCTCATTAGATAGAAATGACTATAAATACAGGTAAACCTTCATCGACTTGAAAAAAAGCCCAATCTAATATTTCACTCAATGTAAGGAGACGAAGGTAAACTGACCGTCAACTTCTCGGCCCCTAATCCAAGTTGACAAGTATTGAAAGGCAAGATTCATAAAATTGATTTAAGCCCTGCATGGAAGAAGAAAACATTATCTTTCTGATAAGAAGAATGGGAAATGAAAAGTTAGAAAGTGAGCTATTGCCTCTTTGTAATTCGATTATATCCGCACAACCAGATGTTCCCTCCTCGGCCAATCCAATATATTCCTTCCATACATACACCAGATGAATCTCCCGAGAACAAACAATGGACTAACGTGAGATGCATCCTTTTAGCCAGATAATCATAAGTCATACTTCTCCGTAGTCATAAAAGAGGAAAGCAAATGGGGTTCGGACAATGGCTTAAGTAGTATGCAGCGGTGGATTCACAAACACAAAACCATCCGGATACGTTGCCCACACATGCCATGGATAAGTCATACATCCCATGGTCAAAATGTAAAAAAGAATTGATGAAATTATCCGAGAGCAATTCATTTTCCTCAACTGCGAAATCATGCTCAAATTTTCCAACTCCAACTGTTCAGGTAGGAAATTGAAGGCCACGACTTCCCTATAATTCTTGTAAAAATGAACAAATAAGAATGAAGACTCATCTTCCATTTCATATTAGACCCTTCTCCATACAAATCATCTCTTCCCAGATGTCCATCAGGCCTTATTAGACAAACTGTCCATAAACTTTCCCTCATGGAAATTCCAGTTATTGTGTTTATTTTATTATCCTCTAACTTACAATACGTAACAAAATAATGACTTTTATTCCTCAAACACTCCTCTATTTTTCTAAATATTAATAAATAAGTCCGCAGTGCGGAATTTAAAAAAGCTTCTTATTCAAGTTCAAAGACTCGAAAGTCTATAAAAGATTCCTACACACACTTACAAGTACTAAATAAAAATTCGACCTTCCTTAAAAATATTATCAACTTCAACATTAAGAAAAGAAACCCAAATCCTAAAAAAATTTTCCAGTGTCAGACACTCAATATATTCAAAAGGGTTGGTATTTATAAAGATGAGATGTATTACTCGTAGAATCTTCTTTGTCAACATCATGTAAAAAGGAATATTATGCATGTAACCGCAAAGTCTGACTGTGAGTATGCAAAAGAATGGCTAATAGTTAAGGCTAATATAGAGACGAAGATTTCATTCTTCCCCTTGGTCACAGACCAATGCCCCTATTGAAGACGAACCTTGTTCAATTCAATTTTCAAATCTTGGTTCTTTTCTATTTCAGCTCCTTTACATCATGATGATTACGTGAATGAGACTCCTCACAAGTAAGTGGCGAATAGATGTTCAAGAGAGAACGAGAACCATCTCACACTACACCATGCTCTTATGAAATGATTCGAAAATCTAAAAGAGTAGAACAAAAAATCCAACACGGTCACGATTTTTGCCGAGATTCAAAAGTTCCACGAAACGCTTCTTCTTAAACTACCACCAATCTTCATTTATGCATCTCTATAGCCTACATCAAGTATAGTTAACAGAAGAAGAGGCCTTCAAAGAAGATGAAATAATTACTATTAAAACACATTTTTTCGCTCGCAGAATGGGAAAATCAAAGTGAGGAAGATGATGAAAGATGCAGTTATCCCTTGTTAACTTGATTAGAAACCTTCATTATGCCTTCGTTCTACTAGGTTATAGGTAAATAAAGTCAATTGCAAGTATAGACAGGAAAGATGTTAAAAGTTAATAGAATATTCCTCTTGCTTAAGATTCCGAGCGGCATCCCATTCAACTCCTTTTCTAACACCGTGAAAAGCTCATTTAAGAGGTAATGTAAAATGGAAATACTCTTCCCTCACCTGTCAAATTCTCCAAGACAAATAGAAATTAACTTTGTAATTGTAATGCGTGGTTTCGGCCTCTCAGCGGGCCTCTTCACCGCCACCGTCGAAATGCTAATTCCGCCCACTAGCACCCAAGCACCTCTCCACCTCTCTTCGCCCAACATTCAAAGACTCCTATACTATCTATATGGAAAGTGAAGTCTGGAGAGCCAAATTTTAGCTCCCTCAAGCCAAGTGCAGGGATGAGCAGACGATGATTCTTTCACCACAACAATGGACACCTCCAATGAACATTGCGTCAGGGAAGCTCATTAGCTCTGAGTCTATGAACGCCGAATGAATCCTTCACGTCGCTCACAAGTAATGACGAAAATAATGATAACTCCGCCTTCCTCGTAAAAATCTCCTCGGTATAAATTCATCCTCGTCATCTCAGGTGTTGGGGCGAGAACGGAGGAATTCGCCCAGATTGTTAAGACTAACGAATATGATTCTAACGACCTCAACTCATCCGCATGTCCATACAAATTATTCTTTTCATACATTATTCTTCTCATTGTTCGCATCATTTTCTTATATGCCTCGCATCATTCTTATATTGTTCACATATTCTTATATTGTTAATTCAGCAATTCTTCTTCCTCCTCCTGTTCTTCGCTCCTAATGCGCTCGGTTCAATTGGACCTCAAATTAATTTCGCATAAAGACGCTAATAATTCTTCACCTTTTTTGAAGGGGGCTGAACTCGATGAACTATTGCCACCATAAAAAACGAGATACCCTCGGCTTATTTGTCTTTAACTACCTTTAATTCCTTGGTTTTACAATGCAATAATGCATTCGTTTGAGACCGTGAATTGAAAATTCTTTCAACTCTTCTCCTTCCATATGCTCACAACGTCATGTTTTAACCTTCCGTCCGCCAAACTCTTTAAAAAAAAGTTTAAATGATTAAAGAGAGGAGGAAGCTGAACAAAGAATTCCAATCAAATAGAATAGATGTGGGCGGGCCCGTTAATGATAAAAATCATTCTTGGATTTGAGTATAAGAATAAATCATTTGAATATTCAAGTGAAATTTCTCCAAGTCTATTCAGATATAAATCTCCTTCATTCCCTTACATAATGGAAGTTGGAAGGAGTTGTTAGTTCATATAACCATGCAAGTTCGCCTTAACCAAAATTTCCTTAATGGAAAACCCCTTTTCTCTTATTCATTCTCCCGACCACGTCCACAACCACACGTTCACATAACTATTAAAGCTCAAAAACTTAATGGCACAAAATGGACATTTTGTACTTGAAGCCGAGGTGAAGGAGAAGACAGACTGCGGAATTACAACAGTGCATAAAAATATATCCAGGGAGAGTTATGAGGACTGGACATTACCTCCCCATTGTTATTCGCACGTAAAGGAGAGTCTCCATTACAAAAGTGTAATTTAGAGAAGAGGAAGCCTTAACGAACCACAGTACCTTCTCTGACCACACAATTCTAGGAAAAAATTGTCCACTCACGGAAAAAGTATATATTCTATCTGATTACCAGCGCGAAGACCCCATGGGAGGAAATGACCCGGGAGCCTCCTCTCCCATGCGAGAAAACCAGCGTGAGACCCATGAGCGTAAAATATTTATCTCCGCAGACTCAGTTTATGAAAAATTCAGGACTGTCTGCCCAGCGTGCTGGGAAACAGATTGTGTTACTCCGTATTAAAGGACCAAGAAATCCATGCCGCATCAACACAGAAAAACTAATAACCCAAACTTACATGTTCGGAACATGAGAACTCAGCTGGTAAAATACATCCTAGACGTCTCCATTATAAAATGAAATTGAGAAAATGATCATTGATTAATACATTCAACAAGAACATGCTTGATGCTTGGCGTCAAGAATTCTTTACTTCCTTGCGTATGAGAGCTTAAGTGAATTCGAGCATACGCATTATTATGTTATCGAATTTCATTCAAAAAACTTTAAATCTGAGCTTGAGAGATTGCCCATTGTTCTCTCGGATCCTTAAGGACTTAATAACACACAAGGAAGAGAAAAGTGCGTATTTAAATGGAAGAAAATTCAAGAAACTCGTTCGATTCCTTTCAACTTGGGTATTAATCCCTAATGCCCCGTATTTATAAATGATTTTATCGCATCAAAGGTCACAAATATTAAATGACTCGCCTTTGTAAGAGAAAAGCAAAAAGCGAATTTGATTTGTAAAACAGTTTTTAATAGGATTTAAGCTCAATTTACAATTTAAAAATCCCATCATTAAATAAATACTAAATCATTTTTTATTATTAATGTTTAATTCCAAATAAGACAAGATAATTGCGTGTATTTTACGATCCTTATCATGGCTAATAAATCAAGGGAGCAAAGAGATGGAAAAAACTGTCATTTCTCGAAATCTAGATAACAAAGAATTTCCCCAGCCAAATCCATTTCTCAACCCCACAAAAGGATCAATAACCGTATTCGCTCTGACAAAGAAGGATCGACTCCGTCGAGAGAATATTGTAAATTTATGTAAAACAAAGAGAAAGGAATGGACGATGCTCCACAGGATGGGATCTCTCAAGCCTCGACCCGCTCCAACAACCAAAGGCACCAGTAGCAGTTGGAATTACAAATGAATGACTTCATACGACAAGTAATGAATAGATAAGATGATTATCTTTCTCACCTGAACACCATAGACTTGGTTCCCTTTAAAAGTAGAACCCAACCAATACACACACACACACACACGTCCTCCCTCCTCCTCCATCGCTTATTATCACAATCAAAAAAACAGGTGGCTTGCATGCAAAGTAAAACTAAATATAAATTGACTAGTCGACACAATGAGCAGAAAAAATTGAAGATGAACAAAAGCCTGCAATTTCTCCATTTAAATTGTTAAAAGGAAAAAGGTGAGGTTCAACGAACATCATAATGAAAAATCATATCCAACCTTCAAATACCTTCATCATATGGTTATTTCTATGTATGGTAAATAAATTGAGATTCCCATCCTCAAAAAAGTCAAGCTCAAGTCAAAGGGGTGTGTAAGAATAAATCCTTCATAAAGAATCTTGAAGTGAGCAAGTGAACTTAAGTTACTTTTTAAGTGAAGGCCATGTCGGATCGCAAGCACCTTTAAAACTCAAACAAACCGTGTGAACTTCTTGGGGAAGACGCCTCTTCTCATGAAGCCTCTCCATGCTTAAACCATATAATTCCAAACATCCTCATATTTTGATCAAAATGCATCCTTAATAACGTTACAAATTCCTTCTAAGAAACCGGAGGTTTATTCTATTACGCTCATTGTTCCAACTCCTTCATTTAGGAAACTAAGAGGCGGCTCTTGATCACATCTCCTATGTATTATCTACAGTTGTTGCAAGAGAAAGAAACATCACCCTTATCATTTTGATTACCCTCCTTATTACTCCTCACAAAAGACCCAACAAATGAACCACTAAGGCTCAAAACAATAGTATTTGAGACGCTAATGGAAACCGCAGGGTTGAGAGCCAATGAACCGGTCTATCAACTGACTTTTGCCTCTTCATGACTGGGTTAAACCACGTCAAAAGGGCATCTATCTAGATTCCAGAAGAGGTCCAAACCAAATGCCAAAAGTCATCCTTCACAACTCCTTTAGTTAATAGAGTACAATTTTTCATAAAAACTTTAGTATGAAAATTTTTTTCCCTCAAGCATTATTCTTTGATTCCTTAAAAGCATCCTCATCTATGATCAAATTCTCGCTGAATCAGCTCCCAAATTAAAAACGTGAATGATCGTAAAAAATAATTGGCCCACTGACTTGAGGAGAAGCTAATCTCTAATTCCTAAAGTCTCAAAATCGTGGAAAATGAAAAGGGCGGAGTGAACAGAGAGACCCAATTACCTTCATCATTTTTTCCTATTAATGACAGATAAAGAGGAGTAATTATATTTATTCATGAGCAAGGCAAATTCCTCCTTACCTAAGTTCAGTGTATTCTCTTAGAACGGCAATTTATTAATTCCATTCATTCAAATGTAAACAGAATACAAAAGTTGACCCCTAAAAGTGAAAAACTCGTGCGGGGTTATCATTAAATCCTGTCCGTCCTCTCCTTTTTGTCCAAATGAAAATTCGCGAATTGCCAAACGTTCTCAGTCCGATTTCACTTCTTTGACATTTCCATTAAGAATCATTTGGCCGAGCAAAGGAGGAAAAGAGGGAGGAGAAATGCAAAGTAGGGTAGGACAGAAAAAATCCCACGATTTTTCTTTTTAAGCCCTCGTCAAATTGAGAGAACAACGGAGACGTAGAGGAGAAATAAATTAATGAATTCCTAATACTCCCTTCGTCTTCTTCCCCTCTATCCTTTCCAATCCCCCAGATGTGTGAGTTAAATGTCCCTTATTCCACGCGGAGGCGTCCAACTTCACATTATTCTCACTTCAATTGAGGAAATCATTTATACGCGAACAAGATCCTCATTCCACAACTCGCACATAGAATCCCAAACTTGTGAATAATATGCTCATTTGCATCCACACACACATCCACAGCACTTTTTGCTCCCTTTCTGTAAAAGGAATAAAGGACATAGACCAAGTCTCTTCCCAGATCAAAAACACTATATAAACTCCAAGTCCCCTGTCATTTTTCACCCAAAGTTCAACATGACAAAAACTCACAAAAGCCACAAGGAACTCACAACAACAAAGACTAATTTTTCACGTCTGGACGTAGATACAGCCCGAGCTTGAAGAAACAAAGAGGGAGGAAACGCACTAAAAGGATGAAAACGAACGACTCTGAACTGAACAACCCAGGAAAATTGTTATTGCCCTTCCAGAACTGAATTTGTAAATAGTAAATAAATGAGTAGATTCTCCTCTATGCGTTTGTCCCCTCAGTTTTGCCGACACGGTGGCGGCGACAGCCCAACACTGAGCTTATAGCATACAACCTCCCTCGCAATCAAAAAGGGAGTGAGATGAAAGGAGTGAGAAAGGAGTTCCAAATCGCATGTTCCACCACCGGGCTTCCACTCGCCTTCCACACCGGGCTTAGGAGGAAATTCTCCAACTTCGCTCTCTCCTACAAATGCATCATGCGTCCTCCAGTAAACTCCAGGTCTCCATTGCAAAAGGCTTTTGCCGAACCGTTGGTTCGATAAAGTACAAGACCCCAGGACGAGAGATCCATCAAATTCCATTCACGAGAAGAATCCTCTCCTCATGCACATTCCCAATTCAAGGGCTAGTTTATTGCAGGAGAACTGTCAAACTTCCTCTTCACCACCAGACGCCCCTCCAGCTTCCATATTAGTTCCAAATGTAAGAACACCTGAAGATCATTTTCCTACCTAATTTATTGATAGTGTATGGTACTAACATGGAGAAAATAAAAAGGACCATTGAACCTTCATTGTATGCAAAATACAATAGTTAATGTTCCATCAACCAGAAAACCCAAAATAGTTCAAGTTTCACCCTAAAATCCCACAATCCTTGCCAAGCCCATTGCATTTTGATGTGAAAAATAGGGCCAAGCCATATGAGCATGTAATGATGGCACGAGCCGAATTGAAGCAACTCCTCGAGAAGGAAACTCCTCTTGGAATAGCTAGGGCAGATGTTCCATCCCAAAGAGTCCCTCCCTGGAGGTCTCAAAGCTTCAACGCTACCCATCATCCGCCTTTTTTCCACTCACAATTAACAAGTTCTCATATGCTTTTTATGGTCATTTTCCATCTTTACTCACTCTTTACCCAAGTCTTTTATACGAGAAGAGATGACTTGAGAAGCGCCTACATATATTCCTCAAAATACCAAAGGAGACAGCGAGAAAGAAATGCCTACTTTAAGAATCCCCCTTCCCAACTTTTCAAAAGTTTGAAAGAGTGAAAAAGTTCTCTCGAAGCCCTTAAATGGAATCCTTTTCTCTCCTCGTCCTCCCTAAAAGTAAGACATCTTTTCAAAAGCCGAAAATCTCCTTTGTTTTCGATTATGAGGATGTGAAAGGAATCTGATGATTGAGAAACTTTTAGAACTAAAAACCAAAGCGTGTCGCCTTCATTGATAATTCCAGAATTTAAATGCATTCCCATAAACAACCATTTTCCTTTAATGGCTTCGTCCCTCACAAACTCGCAAGTGTTGAAATGTTTGTAGTGTGAAAGGTTAAAAACAAGAGTAGTTACTTTTACACGACGTTGATGTATGTAACCAGTACGCACTCAATTCATCCAATAAGTACGCATTTGAATATGCAAACCCCACCATTATCCCACAAAAACAAATATTAAATAAATAACCGTTCTCCTTTGTTCTTTGCTTGAATTTACTACACTAAACCAATCAACTTTAACGCGCCTTGACGACAACTCCGCGCTCATTTACCAACACCAAGAAATTAAACAACTTGCTATATATAATGCCCTGTGACAATTACAATTCCTCATCTCGCATTCATATTTAAAAGATATGTGTGAGTACGCATATTTAAAAGCGATTTTAAAATACAATAATTACCTTTCGTCGCTAATTGTCGCTTTGTAGATATAAGTATGTTTATGCGATACAAATAATGTACACTTTCGAATGCAAAACGATCAAACTACACGTGTTCGTAATGTATTTAAAATGTCGTATTTAAACACCGTCTCTTTTTCTTTCAAGCCCAATTCTCACTTTCTAAAACGCCTCCTTTTCTTCTAAGACCCACTTGGAGAAACGGGAGACTCAAAGGGAATCCGATCACAACACACTTTTACGCGTAACCGATACAAGGCTATGTAACCAAATTGTCTCAATTGCCAAGCCTATTTGCTCCACAAACTTTCCACGCCAATATACCTTAAGTAATAATAACACCACTTGCTATTGATGAGAAAAAGAGAGTAGAGGAAGGGGGACGAACAGAACCATCCGGTCGCTTCAAAAGTCAGAGACCAACTGGTGAGCGAACCACGAGGTGAGAGACTCCACACAACCTTTCTTCCACCACTTCTCCTCCCTCAACCTTCTATACACTCAAATCCACTCAAATTTAGTCAAAGGCTTATTTATATACTTAACCTTACACTTATCTCAAACCCAATGCTATACAGAATCACATATGCAGTCATATATGCAGATATCATTTCATTTAAATACACATGGTATATCAGGATTTGTTTGCATTACAAATATTCAAACCCCCTTCGACTTTACAATACGAGCCATAATATACATTAGCATAAATATAAGCACAAAGTTGCCCCGGAGAAAAGCTGACAACTAATAGAGAAACCCTCAAGGCTCATGATCATGACAAAAGTTGAACAAATAATAATTGGTTAAAGGGAAGAAAAGGGAAGGGTCTTTTTAAAACCATATGAGGTTAATGTGGAGTCCGAACATAAACAATGGGCCAAGTGTATGGCAGGAGGGTAGGAGGTAAAAAGAAGGGTTGGAGACCAAGCTGGCTCCCTCCCGAGTCTCCATCCTTTTATTCTTTATAAGGATAGGTCTCCGTTACACCCGGTTCCAGCCTGCCCTTATGTCACACCACCCCCAATAATAAATTGACTCCATCCAAAGCATATTTACTGATGAGGGTGGAAAGTGTCTCCAACAACACTTCACATTCACAGGTATGCTCATCAATCAATCTTCCCTATTACATTTTTTATCTCCTCTTCCAGGACTGTCCAAAGTCTGTCAACGGAAGAATGGTCTTTTCATATCTCTCATCTGAACTGAATAGCATGGATGGAGACTAAGTAGCTCCAATTTCCACTTCCAGTTCTGGAATAATTAACGAGGAAAACAAAACAATGGATGTCAACTCACGATGCTAAAGAATGCATATCCTGGCCTTAGTTATGACTAGAGTAATACATACCATTTCTAAAATAGTAGAGCAGGGATTTAAAGTGCCCCAACAACGCCCTTCAGTCTGCCGGTTCAAGTTATGCCATTAGACCAAATTAAAATGAGCTCGAGAAGAAAAAATGAGAGGTAAATGATAAGGTTTGAGATTTCCCTGCCCTGCAAATCACGCATCCGAGTCCGAGGAAAATGCAGACATTACATATAATACGAATGCACTTACATACACGGTTGAATCATACATAAATATACTACAAGTGAGAAATCGCCTTCGCCTGGAGTCAATTTCCATCCGAGAAGGATACAGAATGATACGCACAGGAGAGTCGAATAAAAACAGACGCACACTCACTAATTTTGCAAGAGGAAACGAAGCAAAACGAGGCCCCCTTCACAAAAAGATAATACTGCCACTTCAGACTCTCCTCCATACTGTACACATTTGTATATATTATATACTCATGTATACTACGTACACATTCACACACACACACACCAAGTTGCTCGACTTCCCTGTCCACATTTGTTCTCAGGTTTATTGAGCACAAACGAGGAATGAGTCAGTCAAAGAGGAATTTTGCACGACTTCCATTTCCCCAGCTCCACATATGCAATTTGAGAAACTTGTCTCGCTCTTTTTTATCTCCCTTCACCATTTTCAAAATTGAAATAAATTAAAATATGTCACGTCGTGAAATGTAGAAAAAAATTAGCAAAAACCATTATCTCCTAGTCAGATCAAATGAAATCTCGCGACGTCCGATGGACATCATTTAAATATTCGACTATTTACGATTATCTGCATTACATCTATTTATTTATTTGAAATAAACAAAACCATAAATTTCGACTACAAATTTAACTACCCGTCTCATTAGAGTAAAGCATGATAAAGCCGAAACGTGAAACGAAAAGTTACGAAAACCCCAAGTAGAGACTTTTTTGTTATCCAATAAATTTTACGCAAGATTTTTAATAGCTACGCAGATTCGTGAGCTCACGCATTAACAATGATGGGCTAACTCCTCGATCACAAAAAAACGTCTCAGAGCTTTTGTATAATATATATAGAACTCTAAGAGCTGACTAAAAAAGTCATGATACTCCACATCAAACTTCCGCTCTCCATTAAAACATACCCCAAGGAAATTTAAAAAAGCATAAAGAAAAGAGTTCAAACTCATTCCTCTCGTTTATCAAAATTTTAAGAGATGATGATTACAAGCTAATCGAATGGGAGCAAAACTCCGAAGAGCAATGAACCTCAAAGAGATGAACCTCATCTTGCTTGTGTATAATATTTTATTTTCCCTGCACCAGGCCATAAAGGTAAACACGGTCTTTTTACTGCTTTATTCCTTTCAATAACCATCTTTTTGTTCACCATTCTGTTCCTCATTTGCTCGAATTACCCAAACACTTCTCGTGCAATGTGACAGATGCCTGCTGGTTAACAATTCACACTCAAGTCTCTCAAACACAAGAGAATGAAAAGAAGAGAAGGAATTCTTCTTCGCACTAGTAAGGAAGCCATTCTCACTCACAATAAGATATAAGATCTGTTTATGAGACAATGCATCATAAACGGAACCGATACCTGTTATAATAGAATTTCAATCCTATTGTGTCTCTTGACCCGTTAGACTCCCCTTGAAACGCTTAATAGCTTCATTGATTTCCACTCCGCTGTTGATCACACGGAATTCCCTCAAAGCCTGCTTAAAGCCCATGCTAAATTCTATAGTCCTCCTAATACGGGGCTTATTAAATTGCAAGCATAAAATTGAATAATTTATCATGATTCCACAAATCTAGCCCGAACTAAACATGTGCAAAGGAGAAGAGTTAAGCTTTCTGTAAATCCTACTGCTTCCTTCTATTAGTATATATCACAATGAAGTAAAGTAGAGTAGTAGAGTTTTATAAGGCAAATCGGAAGTATTGAAGTGCATGTTGCAGCTTGAGCTCCACAATCAGCAGACGACCGCTGTTCCAAGCTTTTATACTTCCTCGCTTCCATAATTTAAAAAGGCGATGAGAAAACGCAAGTGTTGGGGCACGAAAGAGTAAAAGAGTCACACCAACAGACCAAACCACATGTACACCGCATAGGTACACAATTCATATATTCAAACCATTCAGGTTCGCTTGTCCATCAAACCCAAATCGATTTTTAAAATTCAATGAGAATAAAAATACAAGTTGGTTTGGCTCTCATGGGCCTCGTCATATGCTCAAGTCCCATCGGTTCGATAAACCTTTATCATGACATCTCATGTAATGAGCCTTATTAATTTTACAATTTCACTCCAACAAAATCATTATCATAAAGCATGAAATGCAAGGTAAGCTCTACTCCGCATCATTATGAATTTCGCATGGTTATGAAAGAAGACTGTATTAGTTCCGTTTTTATTTAATTGAACAATCAATGAGTGTAACTTCGAACAAAGAAAAGGAGGAAGGTTCGAGTCAATGAGTAGCTAATTACAAGTCTCCCTTCCCTTTCCTTCTCGCCCTTTAAACAATCCATAGAATTGAATTCTATAGAGTTCGTTTAGAGTTTAATAGGAAGTTTATAAAACATAAACAGAGAGAAATCTCGTATGGGTCTCCAGGCCCGGATATGACAATAAGAGTAAGCAATTACTATTCATTAACAGCAGCAAAAAGAGAACAAAGATGAACCGGAGAGCCGATCATATTTAGTTACAAGTGTAGTGACATCATGTTCAAGTGTACAAGTTCTGTTTGTCGTATAATAAAATTTTATTGAGCATTCAAGCACAATGCAAAACAATGCATTGAAATTTAGACTCTACTCCCAATACATTTACTACATGAGCAATATACCTACATCAAGTCTCAAAACCACACACAATCACACAAATGATAAAAGAAAAAAGTGATACACTTTATTATATCTCGTTATATCCTACCGGAAACTCAGAATAAATGGATATAGTGGAGATGGCTCATTTATCTCCTCGTGATTCATATACTGCGGAAAACAAGGGGAAGGAAAGCGGAGGAAATTAAATGGAAGAAAAATTAAAGTGACGGAGGAACAATGACAGAGCAAAATATCCCCCTATATCCTCCCGTTTGGCACCATTTCACAATTGAGCTTCTCCTCGCAGTTCAACCCGGGGTTCATCATCAAATCTCCCTATTTCTCAACGTCGCAAAAAGTCATACAAAATAGCCCATATGAAAATGAGCGGTCAACACACCGCGAGTCATCTCATCATACACATGTTCCCATCATAGTCATTTTCAAAAAACATCATCGCTTTCTCTTGAGTCAGTATCAAGAAATGTCGCGAAGGAGTTTAATATATCATTTTCGTCTCCCTTTCATTTGGGAAATCCATTTCATCAGTCACAATAAGGACCCATTAGCAAAGTCCACAAAGGAGATGATGACAAACCCCTGTAGTCGAATGAGGGAGAATAAATAATAACAATCATCTCTCGCGACTTCTCTCTCATCCTCACTCCGTTCCATTCCTTCCATTGAGCAAACTACTGACCACTTTACAAAATTTGCCTTCTCATTCTAACTTTCGGATAAAAAGTTCAAATAGAAAGAAGAGCAAATGCAAAATGAATGTTCCTATATGCGGGGCCTCGGCCTTATGCTCAACAGAGAAAGAAGATAACCTTAATCTACTTTCATTTCATCCATTCTCACCTCGAATCTCTTTCTATTAAGGGCCTATTAACCACACCACCATTCCATCACCACAAGCCATACATGATGAGTTGTGGATCATACATTACAAGTCAGCAGCTGATAATATAAATTTAGTAGAATAGTTTGATGTACGACGTCTTCTTCGATGCAAAAAAAGATAAGATCACCTTCTAAAGCCACCAACCACTACCACACATGTAAGCCCTTTCTATTGAATAGAAAGGTAATTAAGTAGCAATTAAAATGAGGCCTCGTATGTCCGTGTAACGTTTCTCTCATCTCAAAGATAAAGATAGGATCTGGCACAGAGACGTGACGGATACGAGAAAACCTCCCAAATTTCCCTTCCTCGCTCCTCTTGCCCATCACTTCCCATTGATGAGGATGAGGAGGGAAAGAGAGTTTCGAGTTCAAATCCATTAGCCCTTCCTAGGATGCTGCGAATGCATGCGAAACACTAGGCACCCACGAGAAAATGAAAATGAACGAAGCCCTTTTATATCCACGTGTAGTAGAAAAGTAACACACAAAGATTCGCCAAGTCACCTTAAACGGTTTCGAAGAAAAGAGGAAAAAAAGAACCATATGTGATGAGTGTGTAAGGAAACGTGTGGAAGCCGCTATCCCTCCCATTACTCCACAAAAGTAAAGGTGCTAAAGGAAAGATATATTTCTTATTGCTTTATTCTTCGTCGTAAATTACCATTAGAAAATACATTATTACGTTACATAGAAGATGGTAGTTGGATCCTTGTTAATCTCAACCAAGATTACTTGAAAGCCTCACGGATGTACCGCAGATAAAGCGTCAAACATGTAAATACCTGTACTAACTTAAATGTCTAACACCCCTAGTTCTCATGTATTTCTTTATAGAATACAAGTGTTTGCAATAGTAAAAAGGCAAAAAGACTCTTCACAAACTGTCCTCATCTCACCTACCGTCAGTGTAAAAGTTATTTATCTCATCGTGTCGTTGGAGTTCGAGCGCAAAGGAGCAACAACGACCGCGTAGTGTATTTCTGCATCACCGATCTCCTCGTACGTTGAACCTGAACTCATTTTATAAATTCTCCACGGTTTCCTCAGACGAGATCCTCCTGAAGTAGGAGGAGGAGAACCAAAGAGAGAAAAGAAGGAACGAGAAGAACCGACCCTCTCCAACTAATCTCACATCCTCGCAAAAACTCTGAGAACCATTTCGCCATTTCCCAAATTCCCTGAGATTCTTCATTCTCTCCCTCTCTCCTCTAATAGCAGAGATAGTGAGAGGGAGAGAATAATAGTAAGGCATCGTAAGTCTTTCAATTATTTTCAGGCCAGACTTCTCTCTCTCACTCAATGCCCTATCTCACTGGCACACTGTCCCGTTCAGCCCGTTCGAGTCTTACATCATTTTGAAATTTAATTCCATGCCTGGTACACCTTGCAATTTAGTTGAACAAAAGGAAAAAAGAAAAATGCATTTTTTCTATTCGCTATATTATAATGGCTTCCCTCTGTATTTATCCATTTACTATTGATACCCGTAATGTGAAATGAACCATCTTGGCTTTCTCAACTCACTTCTTCCCATAATTTCATAAATTAAAAATCCTCTCTTCTGCCTGGAGGGAACGCGAAATGAACTTTTAACTATTTATTTCCTCTTCCTCTTTTCAATTTTCCACCTGGCTTTTTAGTAATTGAAATCTTCTTGACAGCTAGATCTCATATACAGAAATACAATTACAAGCTGTACACCTTAAAAAGACTAAAAACATTAGAACAATGCAATAATAAGTAGCACTAGAAATGAAGAAGTTCCCTACTGTGTGAAATTAAATGTTCAAAGAACCTCCTGACAAAACCAATCAACTCCGTCTATAAGAAATATCAATATTGGCTCTATCAATTGATTCCACTTATCATAACTTTTCATCTATTCGCTCCGCACTTACTCCAAGGAATATTATATTTCAGCCCATCAACCCCTCATGAAAAAACAGCTAGCAATTACGATTCAAAAGCTCCGAAATGAATGGAAAGATTAAATGCATATACGCAGACGAATTCTAAAACGGATTCCCATTGAGCTTAACATTATCTGCAGTGGCCGTTCCTCCGTTAAATAATTAATAAATACAAGAAGTAGAATTTCATTTCAGAGCATAATAATCATTCACTTGCAGATATTTCTAATTGATGGCTATTCAGCCATTAACCCTTAATATTCCTTTTAGTTTCACTTCATGTACACTGTTTTACTAGGATTGATAAAAAGGCTTTTAACTAATAGCATAAGATAGAAAGTTCGTTTATTCCCTCGACTATTTCGATACACTTTAATTAAAGACTTTATTTTAACCAATACATAAAAGGAGTATGTGATCTAATAGGATTTGGTAAAAACCTTATCGTTCCAATTTCACTTATTTAAAATGAACAAGCAATTTTATCTTTTGGTAATACCAAAAGCATAAAAAGGAACCTCGCATATCGAGAGATAAATCAATGAAAAGCCAAAGCTTCGCTTTCTCAAATTAATAAACTTCAATCTCTACATACTTCGAGTAGTGAAATTGATTTACGTCAATTTTACTCTTCAAAATAACTTCTTATTGTCCTTTATCCAATGGGCATAATAGTCTTAAACCTAAATCTTATAATTCTTCTATTGAATATAGAGAATATAGTTAAGATATATAAAAATTAGGTATTTTTCTCAAGAATCATAAACGAATGGAATTTTTACGTCAACTTTAAACGATTCTGAGCCTTCATTAAACTTTCTAAACAAAAAGGGTAATAGTTGTTCTACTCAGGAGTTAAAGGCGGTTTCTCATTTTACATTTAGCCAAAGGAAGCAAATGCCTTTAGTTACAAATGTCTATTTTTGGTATTATGGTCTTATGTAAAAAAAAATCTTTAAATTGACTCGCAACAGAAAACTATATACAATTGTTTCTCATGATAATTCATATCTATGCTCATGCTTTCACATTTTTCAATCTAAATTCTCCATTACCAATGCCCAAAGAAAGGATTTTAAATAGGAACAGGCATGCAGGTTGCAGGAGTTGTTCTTCTCCTAAGTTCCTACAGATTCTATTATTTTAAAAGTCTTATGCATTTTTTCTCATTTTGTGCTTCAATGGTTCTCAATCATATCGGCATTGCATTTTGTGTTTGATAAAAAGGCTGGTGAGCGAAGGATAATAGTTGGAAGTCCATTATAGGGAACTCGTCCTATATATTACCTCAGCTCCTGAGTGCACCAAGGAGTAAAAAAGATAACCTCAATTGTTGTTTGCTGCTGTAAGTTGTAAAACGAGGAGAAATGTTATGGAAGAAGTAATTTCCTCCAAAGGAAAATTAAAGAGCACGTAGCTGACAAAGATTAAGTTCCAAACGAGGATGGTAATGTCCAGAACATGTATAGAATTATGAATCGTATATTAAGAACGATAGTTAGAAAATGGGAAGAGAATTTGAGAAAAAGTAAATATAAGTGTAGTATGAATGATGACCGGGGAATTACTTAGAATTTCAAAACCTCCATAATTGAAAAGATTGATTGGAATTGCATATAATTATAATTAATAATTGAAATCAATCCAAATAACTTTTCCAGAATTTAACAAATGACCATAAAAAATTAATTGTATTTTTTAAACTAAAATTGCATATATTATGAGTTAAATAAAGTAAAATATAAAAATATTATATGACCATTTTAAATTGAAACAAATTAAGTTTGTAATATATGTATTATACGAAATTCGAACCCATTGGTTAACTATATTAATTATCCAATCAAATCCAAGCCCATGCATAGTTATAAAGATTTTACCTTGTAACGCAACGTTTCGTCATGGAGCTTCTGCGGCGACCACTGTGCACGGAAATCTAATGGTTGAAGTTCACTCTCCATCTTGCGAAGCCACTCTCGAAGCCATTCAACGTCACATTCAGAATCAGCTAATGGATGAAAATAAATAGGATTAGTTTAATTAAATATGATTTTTAATTATAACATATTTTATTTATAAAAAAAATTAACAAACAAAATTAAGGTTAAAAGAATTTAAATTAAGTTTTATATATAAATATTTTTTAAAATACCTTTATTCAAAGTGTTGTTAGTTAACATTGAGTTTGAATTGTCATTTTGGCACGACAAAACAATGTCGAGCGCATCCCATTGAGAATTGATGTGTTTTATTCTCCAATGAAATTCTTCTTTGAATTTTGGGAACCTAATAAAAGATTAAAATTAATAATCAAATTGGTTAAACTTGTATATTATAAATTGGTATTTTTTTATTAACATTAAAAATTTGAATTATTTAAACATTTTTTACCTTTTCATCAAAATCTTCGCTTCTTCATTAATTTTTAATCTCAGGGCTTGTTTATCTTGAAGATCCAAACGCTAAAAAATAATATTTATAATGTATTAATACAAAGGCTAAATGACAGACAATATAATCAATAATATATCTTTTTCACAATAATTAAATGTACAATGCAAATAAAGTATAAAATGAATTTAATAAATTACTAATTGATTTAAATTCCTTGCGTCTGCACATTTTCCTCTCTCATTCTGTATTGAGTTGAGCCACTCACATATTTTCGTGTAGAGTTCAAGAAACTCTTTCAATCCTTGTTCATCAGAGTTAACTTCAGCTAGCCCCTAATTTAATAAGAATTGTCATTTATAAAGTTAATATACGAATAATCATTATTTTGGATTCTGAGAAAAATGAATCACTTGTCCAAAAACAAAAACAAACTGTGGCTTAAAAAGTAAATAATAATAATAAATAACATACCTGAACGGATTGCATGCACAACTTCCAAAACTCCTCTTGCTCTTTATCCTCCGTTGATCCCCATGAACATCTCCAGAGTTTTTTCTCCATTAAACGTCTAAAATTCAAACTCAAAATTAAATATGAATATGGATTTTTGAAAAACAATGTTGTTATTCTTGTTATACACTGACACAATTTATACAAATGCTTAAAACAAAACTGAGTGCGAAAGAGCCAAAAATTCTAAATGACTAACATTTTTACAATATTATCCGCTTAATAGAACAATCTTTCTAATGATACATTAATGAATATTTTTGTACGGAAATAAGTAAAATTGATAAAAATTGATATCTTTGAAATTGAGGGTAAATTCTATAATGGAAGATACAAACTTCCTATCCTAAATATTTATAATATTTAGCTGTTATATGAACTTTATCAGAATAGACAGCTAGTGATTATAGTACAAAATGTGCTTTGGTTTATACTTTTTCAAACGAAAAGTTTGTTTACATTTTAAAACTTATCTTTTTACAATAAAGAGCACTATGTATTACGCTTTTGGTTAAATTAAATAAAACGCTACAGATATAAATGAGTCAATAAATAATCACAGTAGAATTAACAACGTTTATCCTAAACATCCAAAATCCAAACTATGCCAGGTCAGTGTAAAAGGTAAATAATTATTATACTTCACAATTTTTTAAAATTTTAGTATACTAGGAATGGATTTACAATAAAATAGAAAATGTTGAAATCTCAATCATGTTTAAGTATAATCATTATTCATGCCTGGGCTTTTTGATGTTGAGACTATTGCAAAGTCTCGGGTTGTTTCCGTTCGTTTTTGCATTTTCGGGAGTCTTCAACACCTTTGACGGAGATACCAACGAAGACATCGAATAGCTATTCTTCATCTGGTTCATTTTGAAACTGAAATATAAATCAAAAATTAATATTATTAAAAATAACCATTCATATTTTAAAATTTTGATTTTAATATAAATAAATTGTATACAAGTACAGGGTGATCAATATCTTTTTTCCGCCTTTAAATATTTTCTAATCGCTGAAAGGAGGGTAGAAAACATTGAAAGGAGGAAAGAAGATATTGACCACCCTGTATATTAGTTATGAAGAGTTTGCAGTTCTTACATGAACAGAGATATCGCTCCTTATTTTGTAAGTATAATTAAAAACTATGAATTGTCATTCTTCTCAGATCCTGTTCCGTAGCAAGAGAAGAATTTTGATTCAGAAATGAATGTAAAAGCTCAGAATTAATCACAGGGAAAAAATTTATAGCGTTTAAAGTGTAATTGTGAATGATCCGGAAAGTTGCTGTCGTTTTCTGTTTTGGCACTGTAGATTAAGGAAATCAGGTTTTAAAATTTTGAAACTCTTTATGAATCTTCAGTCTTATTTTAATCGGCCGTGGTTCAGTCTGATGCTTTCTTAATTGAGCTCCTCGTAGAATCCATTTTCATTTATCCGGAAGTCGTATTCATAAGGGCAAGTCCAAAGTCGTAATCTTTTAATCCGTATCATTTTGCTGAAGGTTACCAGGCCTGGAATGAACAAAAAGAAAACTTTTAGTATTTCATGATAATTAATAATTTGTATTACAATTTAAATTAATTAAATAACTTTTAATACGAGGAATACTATAATTGTTAATTAAAAATTATCTGAGCTCTTAAGGAAAATAGCATTTTTAATAATTAACATGCACTTTTATAAACCTAACTAATTATTTAATCATACACTTAATAATATATGTTACACTCTTCAAACTTTGTATGCATTACGTAGTGTTACAACCTGAACAGTTTGAGATTAAAATTGTAAAACTTGAATTGAATGGATTATAACCACCCAATACAGTATCTTAATAATACGATAACTGAATTTGAGCTTTATACCATTAAATCTGATCAATTAATCGATTGTTATCTAGGAGAAAACTGTAATTTAATAATGGTTAAGCCAGAGAATAATTATGTCTGGAAAGAATGTTAATGGAGAAAATGTTGTTGGCCTGCGTTGGCCGTTAATACAAACTCGCCCCAAACTTTATTTCAAGTTCAAGAAAGCTGTTGGCCGTGAAGTTCAACATGCTTGCGCTTTATGCTCCTTAAAATTACAACTCCTTAACCTATGAAATCATTTGAATATTCGCCGCATTTCATCTCTTATGAAAAATACGCAAAGTACTCACTGACTGAGAAAATTCTTAAAGGATTGATTGTTACACTCGATTATTCTCTTAATTCTTAATACATACAATAAAACTATACATACACTCATATTCCTTTGGCGCGATTAGTTAGACTCTGACCTCAAATAATTTCCAATCTCAGTCAGCTTTATTGGAATACAATTCGCAGATCTATCGAAAGATGAAAGTCAAGAAAATTATTGTAAGCTATTGTAGCGGATAATAAATATATTGTGGAGGGATGGAGAAGGCAAGGTCTTTGCAAATTATATGATTCCACTTGATTGTTCGCTCCCAAAGAAAAGAAATATTAACGTTAAACAATCCACGTCTGAAAGCATAATATTATTAAATATTACAAAAATTCTACTACTCCTTGTACTGTAGTCAGTGTAGGTTGGAAAAATATATTTAATAGAGACGTCTATTATGAGAGTATATCAATGTAAAAATGAGTTTAAGTATTATTAAATCAAATCATTAATGAAACGCAGATATGTGCTTAATGTAATGCCTCTCATATTCTCAGTTTCCATATAGTCTCGATCATTAGCCTTAACTCCAATTTGTAATTATGTTATTGTGGTATCCTATTGTACGTTCATGTGGGATAAAAAAGGCGTAGGTAGTTAAATAGTCGCAAAAAGGATTTCCTATTATTGTTCTTGTTAAAATTGTACCATTGTGCATGTACGTAAAATACCTAAGCGCGATTCAAAGGTTGATTAAAAATGATTTAACCACCTTGTATGGCTCAATGTCTGAACTTGAAACTCGGAAATTATCCCACCATTTCTTTCATCATCATCAATCAAATAAAAAATGAAAATAGTCTTTTACATCAAAATGCGTAAAAACGTAAAATTAACGATCTTTTACAAAGGGAACAAAATGTACGACTGGAAGAGTACAGCAAAAAGGAAAAATAAATAGTCCTAAGTAATTACTAGTTAATTAAGTTGTAAAATGATAAGCATAAATATGGTAGGTGTTGATGGGTGAGTAATTGTAGAATACGGATGTTCTAAGAAATCCAGGAAGTTCTTTTATTTATTAATAATGTTCACTATTTGATGAATCATGAACAAGAGTTGAATGCATAGGTTATAATTAAATTAACTTGATTAATTAAACCAATGAATCACTTGTAAAAATAAAATTGACATTGCTTTTCTCTTAATGGGAAAACTCGTACTGTAAACATTTTAATTCCAGCTCGAATTTATTACACACCTTAAGGAAGTCAACGCACATTTGCATTCAATGCCAATTTGAAAACTTGATCTTATTTTATGAATTCACCAGCCTCTCACATCGATAAGATTTATTGGAATACTTTGCCATTATTTTGATTTTTCCTGTCACTTGCTAAAGAGCTAACTTATTGAACAATGTTGTGATCGTGATTGATCATTGTCTATTTAAATAATAAGACGCCTTTAAATGGCACTGCATTTGCCAACCAACTTCCTTCGGATCAACTTATGAATAATTGATAAATATTTATGACAATCTAATACACGGATGTTAGATATAAACAGAATCCTCAGCCTATTGAGTTTCTTACTTGGAAAAATTCAAGATCAGAATTATCGATAAGAACCATTTAAAGATATTTCATTTCATATCTCATCGATTCGTCAAATTCAGAATGAACAACAATAAACAATTCGCATTTGAAACACGACTCCTCCTATAGAAAAAAATATAAATAAGATTCCCATCCCAAGCAAAGTTCAAAAGTCAGTAACCGTCAATCCCAAACAACCATTCGCCAATAAGTCGAGGGGATTAAGAAAGAAAAAAAAGGAAATCATTCGCTCCTACAGACTCCTTTTTTCTATCGATAATGGTGATGATGAAAGGGAAGAATACGGAAAAGAATCGCAACATGTCAGGACTCAAAGGAATAATAATCTACCGTGGGATATAGCCATTTTAACATTGATCACACACCAAATGATCAAATCACACGTTGAATGTTGTCCAATCTACTTTTGCCGCAGCTAGGTAGAAAATCTACCTTCCCCTTCGTCTGACTCACCTATGAGATTTTAAGGGTTCAATGAAGAATTACTAATTGAATGCATTGGTTGGGCAATTCAATTGTGTCACTTTGCTATCTCTTTTAATTCTAATTTGTAATTAGTTTTTATTAAATGGAATCAAATTATCCAATCCATCCATTTATGAAAGAACAAATAAAAATGATAAATAATCTTTTGAATGGAAAATAAAAAAGGAAAGTGAACTCAAAACCTAATCAACCATTTTCTATAATTCAAGTTCAATGAAAAATGATAAAAATGGTAAACAAATCATACAAAACACTTTGTAATCAGCTTAAATGATTAAAAATGTGTGACACTAAAAGGGGGGAAGGAAGGGCAACCTAAATATTACATGAGCAATTAATGATAAACATAAAAAGAATTAAAAGAGTAATCGGATGATGAATCACAGATAAGATTATCTTGGATAAATAAATTATAAAATGGTAAATAAACAGGGTTTTCTCACCAGAAGGCCATGGTATAATCCGGGAGTCTACCCCCCGTGTGGAATGTGGTTAATCACGGCAGAACTTAATTAAAATCCCGAGTTTAATTACATTTCGAAGGCGACTCAAAGAGCGAAGATGTTGAAGAGACGGACAGAGCCGTCCTACTATGATATTTACACTTGTACTTGATCTACCACATTCCGTGCACAGGTACTCCGAGCATAGATGGAGGTATGGACGTACAAGATAATTCAATACCTTATTTTCTCAATCATTGCCTATTCTCTCAGCATGATATCACCTGCGAAGGGCTTAATTACAGGTGTTCTATACACTTACACCAAGTATAGTTTGGGCAATTTGATACGAATAAACGCTACGAAGTTTGCGACCACTTCAACACCAAATAAATATGTTTTTATTTTTCATTTTTTGAAATAAATGTTAAAAATCTAGTAGATTCGTTTGTTTTATTTTCAATTCTCCATTTTCGGATTGAAATAAAAAGAACATATTTTGGTATTAATTGTTCAACACTAATTTATTTAAATAGGTTTAAGATACTGTGTGACTCTTTATTGTCCTATTTAGAGAATTCAGCTTTACTTTTTTAATTTCAATGTTGAATATTCTTCTGACTCACTTTTTTGTCCTTTTAAATTAATAAGTGGATCAATATTAAATTATGATTTCCGGTGCCTTGATAAAAGATAGGTGCGAGGGGATTTTGATCTTGAATTTATTAAAGTTAATTGAAAGTTTAGCCCCTATGAAATATGTAAATATGGAAGACAGGAGTAGTATAGTCGTCTATAATAAGGCGAGTCTTCCTATGTCATTTGCATTTACTTACTCACCACCTGTTTTCTCTCCTTCTCATTTGTCCTTCTTCAATTGTACATTGAGCGCCTTGCTCTTTACCCACACGCCCTCATGTTTTACATTCGACATAAACAATACATGGAAGAACAATGCTTCCTCAGATTGAATCTTTGGCCTGTGAGAGGAAACTTTGTGTTCTCCTGCCGCCTGTTGCATGTGTGGACTCATCACACCCACATCCTCAGCTCATCTCGTTCATCTTTCACCTCTCATCACTCTCGTTGGTAATGAGTCGAGACTTCTTCTCTAAGAACTAAATTGGGCTAAATGAAAAGTACAAGTTCTGATTTCCGATGTAACTTTTGCATAAAGAGATACTCTCGCGTGGAAGATCAGACCTCAATATTGTATTCAATCCATGATTGTATGAAGAGGCATATTTCCAAGTCAAACGTCCCTCAGAGGCTAAGAGTTTTGACTCATTTGCCTTTGAGAGGACCAGACCTTCATTATTTTTCCATTAGACTCTTTTATCATAATTATAGGGTTGATAGCTCAGAGTCTTTTTCCTATTGTTCTTCTTCGTATTCAATTGTTATTTGCCATAAAGAAATTAGGAATGGGAGAACTTTATATTCCATGTCAAATTCACGAAGGCCCAGTAGCCAAACTTCCCTATTAGATCCATGAGTGTATGTATATTATCTCTCGGACTATCTTGTATTATTTTGCATACAATCTTGGTGAACAGAAAGGAAAATTACAAGCTACGGTTCATCATAAACGTTCCATTAAGATACGAAATGCCGTCTGGTCCTTGTAGACTCGCCCGCATTGCCGCTCATCTCCTCACATGCAAGAAAACGGCTCTGACGAAAGAGAATTTTTTCATAAAAAACCTAAATTTTTCTTTAATTGTCTATGCATCTGTTTTGTGTTGGCCTTATATGGGTTTAAAAACCTAGTTTGATGATCCAATTTTTTTTAACCGTGTTATTATTCTTATTACGAGATCACATTTAAGTTATAAGAAACAGCAGCTCTTCTATATACTAATGTGAGTATAATAGTAAAAATTAATACCTAATCTAGAAAAAATTGACGTCTGCTTTAATTGTAATGAAAATAATAATGCTAGTAAAATATAAGAAAAATACAAACTAAAAATTATAAACAAGGACCCAACAGAACCCCTATTTTCAATCATTTTCGATTGTTTACATAAACTAAAAGCAATTTTTCATTGTAATTGGCAAATAAATCAAAGGTTAAAAACCCCAGCGAGATTTTTTTTTAAAGCTTCGTCTTTCACCATTTAAGAGTGGACATTATTTACATTTCTAATGAATGCTCAAAAAGCCAAGATTAACGGTCTAATTATCGAATAATGTCTTTAATTTATACGCCTTTTAATGAAGAAAATATAAGCAATCTTATGATGAAAATGCGCAATTAAAACATTTTCTAACAACAAAAAAACACGCGCATATTAGGAGTCGTAATACGAAGGAAAAAACATTTAAATATCTATTAAAACAAGGATGGACCATGAGGTGAACCTTTTTGCATTACAAAAGAAGAAAAAGGAGGATGCGAACATTTCCATAATCTCTCGTGGAAGATGAGTGTGATATAATAAATAAATAGATAGATTTATCGGCAAAGTGAAGTCAATCAGAAAGTGGGGGAAGATATCAGGATTTCGGTGTCAGACAGGTCGCATGAGGGCGGAAGGAAAATTTACGAGTTCTCTCTATTGAGATCCCACCCTTTAACCTCCAGGTCTCAGAAATGAGATTTAGTTGTTTTCCTTTCAAACAAGGATTCATGTATTTAATGTATGTGTGTATACTTAATAAAGGGGAATATTCCTTTTTAAGATAATCAATAGGAAATTGAGATATGGGAATAAATACAAGACCTAGGGCACCCAAAGGCAAACGCGCTCATGGAACCAGGATTTGAAGATTTTTCCTTTAAGGCCAGGATCATTTCCTCGTCTTCTGCCTGTCTACTAATAACAGAGCCAAGTGGTCACGTTCAAATTGCATATACATTTCGTGTCTAATTCAATGAAATGAAGACGATTTAAATATTTGACTGACATAACGGCATTACCCTTTACTTTTTGGATTATTCTCTTCTTACTATACTAGTTAAGTGTCTTTTGCATACATTTTGGGTTATCTCGTACACAGCTCAATTTGTTTGCTTGGAGGAGATCATTGAGTAACATGTGAGATATGATCTCCCATGAGTCCCCGAGGAGAAAGAAGAGCCTTTAATGAAGGATACGGAATATTTGAAGCTCAACACGGTTCTTGATGATGAGATCAGCGAGAGAGGCTTATGGGCTTTTCAATGTTTATTATATTCGCAAATCGCAAATTCCAATCTCCAATGCCAATTGAGTCAGGCATCTTTTTCTCTTTTGAGAAGTAGACGGCACGCATAAAATATTTAATATCGAGAAATCTATTAACTTCCATTGTGCTTTTGTTTGTAATGTATAGTGAGTGGACCGGATCGGCAATTGGGAATTGGCATTTAAAAAGAAATTCAGTTGCAATTTTCCTTCGCCCCGCGCGTCTCGTCGGATCGAAGGAGTGATCAATGATAGAAATCATACAATCGAGGTCATGACATAAAAGAAATATATGCTTTCATAAAATGTGACTTTTGATTACTTGGATCGAGATGAATCTTTTGCGAGCTTAGTTATCCTGTATGAAATATGAGATTGGCAATAACGTATTATAATAAAGATTCGACCGAATCAATAATGCTAATAATCTGGGGAGTTTACTACGCGAGGGAGAACATTTTCATTTAATTCACTCAGTTCCTGTCATAAGGTAATTCAAAATTCATTCATTATCGACTCTTCCTAAAATTGCCAAATTGGCAATCAGAAGAGGAAATCATGTATGTTTTTCTCGTTGTATCTCGGCAAAAAGTGCAAAAGCCTCGGCGTTTCTCATCCAGAGATTTTTAAAATGAACGACCCTTCTCTCTGTGCAGATTAATTGAGTGCGAAAGCTCGAGGGTTCAAGAAGATGAATTTTATTTTGCACAAAATTGGAAGTGGCGAGCAAAGCCCCTGAATGACCGACAGAACGGAAGCATAAAGCTTCTACGACCAAATTACAACTTCATTCCTTATTGTATCCATTTTTCAAATTGTTTTAAAGAGTCTTTAGCCCAGACATATGCCGAAGAACACATAAAAAATCCACTATCATTGAACCTTTTATAAACTGGCTTAATACGCCATTGCATCTTCTCTGCTCGCTCCTTTTCTTTTGCATTCTCCTCACTTTTGTTTTAAAATCTTATTATCTCCCACATCAGACAAAGCTTTGATTTTTGCCCGTCTTCTCTTCCCATTTTTTCTTCCCTATTGTCTCTTTCCCCATTTTTCACCTGAGTTCTCTCTTGTCTGTCTTTTGGAGGGAGGACTTGGCTCATATGAACACGTTCCTTCGTATTAGGGAACATGAGTTATCTCAGCAGGCTCTCTGAAAGACTCGTTTATACGGTGGAGATAAATATCATCTCAAAAATCTCACTTCTTTTTTTGCCTCAAAAACCTAAGTGAGTGTGTAAGTAAATACGAGTAATTGCCGAGGTACAAGATTTTGATTGCGATCTGAGCTTTAATACAAAAATTTATATTACATATATTATATATCCTATATCGTTCCAGTATAGGTATATGATATCTCTAGTCACTAGGTTGGTATAAGCCTAATTTTTTTCATCATCACTATATTGTCAATAACGTGGTGCGCCGTGCATAAAAGATAAGCCTTGTAAGGAGATCAATGAAATGAAAGTCAAAATTTCAATGAGATTTAGTAAAAACTATAATAAGTCTCACCTTAACCTCCCTTGCTTTCAAAAGGGAAAAAACATTAAAAAGAGCAAATTCAGACTTCCACGTAAGAGGTAAATGGACTTAGGTATAATTTTATACTTTTAGCGCTTAATTACGATTAGTTTTTCTTTTACATTTTAGCTAAAAGCTATGAAATTCATTTATCAACACATGTGTCATAAGAGTTTATAAAAGTGAATAAATAGAGTAAGGAAGAATAAAGAAGATTATCCTTTTAAGTTCCAGGAAGTAATTAAAAACAACTTAAAAGATGAAGAATGACATGAGTGCAAGTTAATTGATTAATTCGATATTTAAAACCCATGTGTGCATTTCCACATGATAAAATTACTCATTTAAATTTGGGTGATTTATGGAATTGCATCTGAAAGATGACAGTCAGACAGGCAAACTATAAGAAAGTTAAAGAAGGAAATTAAGAAAGATGGTCCTCTCTGTTTTAAATGATTTATCTCAAGAAGTATTAATTAGCACTTATCGCTTACAGCCAACGTCGTCCCTTTTGCTTTCTCATTTTCCGTCTCTTATAATAATAATTTTGACCTTGTTTGAGCTCTTTACTTTACCTCTTGGGTATTCAACGAGAGAACCAGGCGAGAGAACAGAATGATAATAATGATGAATTTTGTAATTACCCAAAGTAGTGTAAATTCAATCTGGTAGGAATATTATGATGGATGTTCTCCCATCTAATATTTAATTGTATATAGAAATAATTAAATGGAAAAGGTAATCAGAGCTGACAGGGCAGGAAGAAAGAAAATCTTCGATTCCTTTTCATTTCATCAAGCAAACCATTGAGCGGCCGTTTAGCCCTTGAAAAGAAATTTTTGACACAGATTCCTCAATTTGTGTTGGCACTCCCTACGGCAGGTTAAGCGATCTGAGAGCCCCAAGTCTTTCCTACACATTTCCCATATAGTCAATACCAATACTCGGCTAATTTTCTTTTTACCTTCTCAACTACCACTTACTATCGCGCATTATCTCTAAACCGCTCCCTACTACTTTAACAAACGCGAAACATGAAGAAAAGAGCGAGTAAGACCCAAAAGAAAGTAAACATCATTGCTGGGAGAACGAATTACTTCCCAAATACTCCTAAAACCCTATAGGCTAAATGGCCTATGGGCCTTCTATATGGCCCATATAGGGATGAGGGAAAATGTTCTATGGTAATCAAAAAGACAGATTCTTGTAAATGTTGAGAGGTTAATTCGCAAAACAAATACTTTAGTGGCTTTAGTATGCATTTTTACATATGTACACAAAAAGTCCTTACAAACTTGGCACTCCTTGCACTAATAACTCTATTAAACTTACAATTTCATACATGGTGAGAATGTAAATATTACTATTTTACAAATGGCAAAATAGTGTGTAATTTTGTTTGTTCGAAGAATCATTACGACATCGCAGTGATAATATTTACAAACCTTACTTGGCTTTTCTTAATTAACTTCAGGAAATTAATTTTTGTTGAATTTCAAATTAATTTTTTGTTTAGCATCATTTGAGGATAAAACCATTAAAAAATTGTCTGCATACGCATTTCATGCGTTGAAATATAGACAATGTTTGTATTGTCTTAATGATGCTAAATAATTAAACACTGGTCAGAAGGTTCGAAAAGTTCATTTCAATTGTTCAATTTCATTATTACTAGAATTTCCTCTCTTGTTCGCTTTGTAGTAATAACTGACTATGAACATAATTGTTATCAACGAAGGTATTTGTTTATCCAATAATCTTTGCCATCTTATAATTATGAAATTTTTGGCAAAAAAAGACAAACTACATCTGTTTGTAAAAGTTAGCCAGGGCGTTGAAGCCGCTACTTCAATATGTATATCCTATATAATTTGTATACTATAGCTATCATTTTATACTCACTCAGATTCAGTCAGCATAAGTGAACTGTTGAACATTCAGGAATCCCAAGTGAAATAAAAACGCGTTTGATCGATCGACCTTTTGAAATCGTTTGATTTAAGAAAGAGTTTATTGAATTGATAATGGAAGTCCAACTAGTTGGGTTAAATGAGCCTGCATCAAATCCTACCAAGAGGCTATCTGAAAAGTAGATGTATTTAGGTTGAATTAAAAAGCGATTTTAAAATATTTAAGAAGGGTATGTGAAACTTAGCACTTTTCTCTCATCCCTCGCTCATTATCGAACAATGCGAGGGGTAAACGAAGGCATTTGTTCAGTCAAATAGCACCTTGTTAAGAAAAGTGAAGTCTGAGCTTTATGACTCGATTGAGCAAGTGATTTTATGTTGGCTAATAAAGACATGAAATTATAAAGAATGAAGTCTACTACCCTCTTCAACACCCTCTTGGAATATTTTAATAATCCCTAAATAATAAATAAAGAACATTTGAGTTATTTTAAACAATAGCTTGTTCGTGTACATCAACTGTTCGTTTTTATAAGATTTATTCCATAGTAAATAGTGAAATTGGGTGTTCAAAAACCAACAACTCATCCTTTAATATCGCGGATCGTAAAGTTTAATTTATATGCACGGATCATTTTATTATTCTCGAATGAAAGGGGAAACTTTTATGGAAATCAAACTGCGGTGTTGTTTTAAATGGTAAAACGAGATGTTTAAATTAAAAGGCGAATCTCATCTCCACTTCCCGTTCTATTCCTTATTACCATTACTTATAATCTCTTCAGAGTATCTATATATTCTGTGTATTCTCCACGAGCCCATATCTGAACCAAGAAGACTACGTAAAAAGGGGTGTGATTCAAAGAATATCTCATGTCAAAGAGTCTTTTTCCCCTTTTTCTAGTTTTCTCTCATTTCGGGTGAGGGTGCGGAAATGGCTTTGAGAGAAAGATATATGATCTCTTTTTGGCACTCGTCTCAAAGTGGCTCAACCGGCTTCGTTCATTTCTTTGTCTCAATGGCTTTAATGAATGGTGATTTTCTATTTATACAAGCGAGAAATTCGATAGGAAAATAGTACATTAGATGAGATGAGCTGAGAGTTTAAATTGGAAGATTTTTTTCCAACTTGCATTCTAATAAGGAATTTTCCTTAAAATTCAAATGACTTTTCCAACCTCGTGAAATCCAACTTGCAATATGAGATTTGTGAAGCTTTCAGCACTTCCGCTCGAATCAACACATCATGTGCTAAAAAGAACATCATGTCATTTCACTTTATGTCCCACTTCTTCATAAAGTCGTAAATCTTGTGGGAAAACTTATTGAAATTTTGATTCTTTTCAATTATCATCGATATGATTCCTCTATATAAACTTTGCTCATTTTCCTCCACTTCTCGAGTCCAAAATGCTCAGGAGCCCCTCGAGAAATTTCAAATATATTAAAGTTCAAAAAGTTCAAAGTATATGACTTCCCGTGTGTACAACTGTAGTGTGGAACCTTAAGTGTAATTGATATACACGCTCACACACGAGTTTTCACGAGAGAAAATATGCAATCTCTCACATTCACACTAAACTAAAGCAAGTGATGAGTGAGTTGAGTGAGTAAAACACAGAGTTGAGAGACTTGATGCAATTTGTCATACTCCCACTTAACATGCTTCGAAAGTCTCTAATGGCCTGATTAACTTATCAAGAGAAATCTTCCATAGAGGATTTACGATCAACTTCCGTCAAATGAGAGATTCCAACCTGACTTTTCACGGGTGTCTTTACATTCATCGACATCTCCTTTATCCTCTGTGAGAAAGAAGTTGAAGGCTTTTGCCAAGATATAACAGTTAGGCTAAATGGCCGGGCTTTATGTCCATACAAGTTGAGTAATCTATTCTTCGGATCCTCATTGTCCGAGATTGAGGTAATGAAGGGATCTAAGGGATCCCGGTAGGATTACCAAACTTGGAATTCAGAAAGGATCCATTCTGAGAATCAAAAGAAATCCTACTACTGTAACTTCCATTTGGAAGTCTCTTGAGTCCTTTTGACTATCATACAGATGAGACTTGCTTGTATTTGTACTGTTTGTATTTACTTCTTGTAAATTGCAATAAGGCAGGAACGAGAGATTTCACAGTCAAAGCTTTGTAATTGTAATTGGAGTAATCTCTACGTAATTTCCCTCATTAGCTGAGTATCATTGATCAAGGAGTTGAGAAGACCATTAACCCTCTCACCCCGCTTGCTTGTATATATCCCTCCATCCAGATTATA
Organism: Neelides sp. FZ-2019; assembly: GCA_009869795.1. NCBI lineage: Eukaryota > Metazoa > Arthropoda > Collembola > Neelipleona > Neelidae > Neelides > Neelides sp. FZ-2019. The sequence continues at coordinate 135,593 of VJMY01000006.1, read as the reverse complement.
ATATACTCAGAGTCCTATAGGGAGCCAACGTGGAGCAAAGAGAAATTAGCGTGGCAAGGTGGATCAATCGAATCAATCAGGACCAACAATGAGATCAAAAGGTAAGAGAATCAAAGATCATCATCATTATCAACACATTTTTTCCTCGTCCAGTGGAACAAATGAAAGCAAATAACAATGAAATGGGAAATAGAAGTTGAGTCCAAATAAGGATCTCAGCGTCTTTAAAGCCCAACTCAAACCCTCGCTCATAAGCCAATAGTCAATGAAATGATGATGATGAGATGATAATGCGATGGAGTAAAAACAATAGGAGAAAACATTGGGACGAATTCATCCCCTGTGACATTTCACCTCCTCCTTCTTCTTCCTTCGACTCAACGACTCCACGTGCCGACAATGAGATGGGTTTGGAAGAAGAGAAAGAGGCGTGTTCCTCCCTGGCCGTTCCTTCTTCTTTCTTTAAGCTTTAATTGTAGTCTTCGTCTTCCACATGATACAAATTGGGAGTAACTTGTATGAGGAACTTGTAGGTAGCTGAGGCCATAACTCTTACAGAACATTCATATAACCCCGATTTGCAGACGCTCAACCTGCCCATCTCTGGTTCCACTGGGGCTCAACAGCAATAAATGTCTCCTTGTTGAATGATGAGCAATTAAGGCTTATCTTCTCATCTTCCCGATTCAATCTCTGCGGTCATTAACACGGAAATTCTCTCCAGGAAATAAATGGGCCTTAAATTCAATTTGCATTTTGAGGCTTCCAATCCGCCTAATTTCTTAAATGAACTTGAAAGGAAGTGAAGAAGGTGCTTGAAAGAAATATGTGAGGAAGGGCTTATCGCCCTTCATATTCATAAATTACTTTCAGTTTAAACCAAAAACTACTAATCGTAATTCTCAAGTATAACAAGTCAATACCAACTTAAATTCAATAGGATGAACCATGTCCCAGTATATTAATATTCCTATATATTATTCATATAACAATAAAAAAATAAGAAAGCTCAAAGGAATATATTAAATTATAAACATGTTATAGTCTATAGACAGGAAATCCAATTTGGAAAAGAATTAGATTATAACAAAGTTCTAGTTTATTGGTTTCTGAAAAGCAATGAATTTTTGCTCTGATTTCTTATTCAAATTGGCCTAAACACATAATAGACCTCCAATTATCCTATTACCATTATCATGTTTAATGTATGTACCGTTGACGGTTATGTTCAGCTCGTGAAGAGTCACAAAAGTGTTAATATTATAATTTTGGGCAACTAAGTAATAGAAGGGATGGCAAAGACGAGGAAAATAAGTTCAAGTTGGGCCGAGTCGCACAAGATTCTGCTGATAAACCCATTTCTATCTCCACCAATAACAAACCACCTTTATCTTACTGATCCAGTTGAGTATGGGAAATAATATTTCTTTTACGACAAGAAATGTACTTGCCCCTGTCAAGTGATAAATCTTTTTTTCTTTTGGGATTTTATTGGCTCACGCTAAATGCGAATCTCTCTTTCTTTATCGGGTTAATAAGCCTCGCCAAATACTCGAGCACCACGGCGGAATCCCACATTTATTAAACTCAAGAATTTGTGCATTCTCCCTGTCGCCTTTTAATTTCCTCCTTCCTACCTTTTCAATTATGGGGAGCTACGAATAAACTCTTAATTCTAGTTAAACTTCTACATAGCTCAAATTCAAGAGTTGCGCATTCTTATATATTAATATGGCATAATTAAGTATATAGCATAGCATTATATACATAGTCTTAAGGAACATTTAGTCACATTTAGTCTTAAGGAATTTCCAATTGGAATTGAACAGACGCTATATAATGATTAAACCATAAAAATTCATACAAACTCGTATATCTTGTCTACTAACTTAAATATTTACAACTACAACACACTCGACATACTAAACTTATTTAGAAGCTAATCTTTATAGGTAAATAATGGCAAACTTGCATTAGCCAAATTTGAACCTTTGCCTTCAAGAAATATTAAGAACTCGTATGAACTTGTGAGGCTTAATCAAGTCATTTACCTAGAGTAATATTGATGGCCATTAAGATAACCCAGAAGTGGAAGTGTGGATTTCATATAAATTTGTAATATTAATTTGCATGCAATTCTTGAAATTATTTCAGTCCTTGTTCAGAAAGAAATTTCCTGTTTCAGCAGGAACACAAGTTTCCCAATTTTGGACTTTTGTTCGTACTTTGCTGAGATTGTGATGTGATTGTGAGAATAAGAAGGTAAAAGCATGAAATATATAAATATGAGGGTGAAAGCTTTCACATCATTTAAATCGTGAATGGGCGTTTTGTCCACGCAGGATCTTGGACTTCTTGGAGTAGTTCTTAATTCAATAAGGAAGGAAAGACGAGATTCATTTGAATTCTATGCAAATTCATTTCATAGTGCCCTAATATAGAAACCGTCGTATAATCCACATGAAATCCGATTAAATGATTCCAAACTTCAATTGAGAGCTTTGTCGATTGTATGGACCAATAAAATTGGGGAATTGACATGATCTACATTCAAGTCTTATTAAGTCCATGCATGATACATTTCTTTCGAATCATCTTAATTTTCTTAATAAACTGATTTAACTTTTATTGATTGAACATTGCTAAAACCTTACTACATTCAAATATTTTAATTTTAAAAATATAAATAAAAACTTTGAGCGAAGTTAGAAATAAAAAATTCCGAACTTCCTTTAAAAGCCTTATTTGCATAATGAAGTACATCCTGATCTTTTGCCTGATTCCATGATGTTTATGACTGTTTATTCTTTCACCGACTTTTTTTTCTCACGCTAAGATTCACATCACAATTGGATATTAAGCTTTTTTCCATTTTATCACACTGCAATACTTCACATAAGGTAAGTATAACTTTTTAACTTAAATTATCTTAGTTCATTGTTATATAGTCTTAAAAGAAAAGTATTTAAATTAATTAAATGGATAAAGTCATTGTGCACGGCTGTCGAGCTCGGGAACTTTGTCAATAAACCTTTCTTTTTATTTGCATAACTGTCCTTTCCGCGATAAGTCTAACAATGTACATTCTTTCAACTCAATTATTCTTCATTACTCCACTAGTCAAAGTCTTTGATACAGAGCGCGGCTCTCATACACGACACATGGACATTTTCAAAGGAATCCCACACATACCTGCAAACAATCTTTTTGTCAATAGATTGTAAATATTTGTGCCCCTCTTAAAAAAGTAGCCCTTAGTCTTTATTTTTGCGTCGATATTAAAAGGTTAATGAGATAACAATGTTAGTAAACATAGTTAAGGTTTATAACCCAAATCAATCTCCAAAATTCATTTGTTTCATTGTTCAAAGAATTGGCTCGATTTTTTATATAGAAAAACTCAATTGTAAATTGTAACTCTTGAGCTGTCATTCAGTAAAATGCAAGAGCTTTATGACATTTTACAACTGTGCAATTATTTTTTGCGATTTCATTGTAAAACTACATTAAATTTATTAAATTAATGGCATGTAGGTATTGTAAAGCAATTGTGTTCTTTATTACCCTGCACTGTATTGTCGTAAATATTGAATAAATATTTCGACGCCCCCAATTTTCAAAACCTTTTTATTAGTCAGCCATTCCTCATTCGTCTTCTCCTATTCAATGTCCAATACATCAAGAATTGAACTTTTAATGAAATCAAGCGGAATCTAAATATCTTTGGCAAATTCTTTAAGCAATTCTTCAATCTTAAAAGCTGTTTGTAAAGAAGGATTAGTGGAATTTAATGAATAACTTGTATAGTGATAAGTAACTAATCGTGTAAAACTTAAATCCTAATCTTTTGAGATATACCAGATAGAGAGAACACAGGAGTGAATTGAAGTGAGTCAAAATTCGAGAGTAGTTTATATTTTCTGCTTTGACCATATTGGCATTGAATAAAATTGATGGGTGGGCGGATGTTTTTCTAGTTGATCCTTTTATTCGGGGTTAAGTATAATGAAATGATGAATAAGCAGTGCGTAGTAAGGGAGACCTTTAATCCGCTTATTACTCTGATTGTGAATCGAAGGAGAAATGGGAGATTTCTGCCATTTCCATTGACAGAGTATCGTTAGATTCGTTAGACTTGTTTCTTCGAAGCGATTGGACTCCCTCCATGTCCATGAGATTGAGAGCCGGTAGAGGAAAAATTTAATTGAAATGAATCAGAAATTCAAAAGAGCCCTACTTATTAACAAATGACTAAATGACCGAGTCAGTAAAGTGAATTAAGGTTGAGGACTGGAAAAAAAGAGAGAAAATGAAGTCAATATAGAAGAAGAAATCTTTTGAAGGAAATAAATGCATAAGGGAAGCAACAGCGGTTTGCTCATTGGATTCCTTCGGCCATTCAATTTTCATCCTGTTCTCCCTCCACTCGAACTCAATTTGATTGTGTTGAGTGAGCGAGCAATGAGAAATGGAAAAGAGGGAAATTAATTCCAATTTAGTATTTTGTTATTCTACTCCGCGTCCACCCTTTAATTTTATTTAGTCATCTTCAATTCCCTCTTTTCCTTTAATTACTCTCCTCAAGCCAACCGAGTCCACTCATCAATCACAAAGGGAAGGACTGAAGAAAAATTGGACAGGCGGGGAATTGGAGCTAAACAATCAAATAAACAATATAATAACAACAAAACAACCAAATAACATTACGAGGAATAAAACGGCACGTTTTGGTTTTATGATCTACACTTTTTGAACCTTATAATACACATAAACATCAATATTTTTAATGTACATACACTACAGCTACACAGCTTCACGTCACAGCTAGAACTAGAAGTGTTTTTGTGAAGTCTTGCTCAACTTAAATACTACGCTATTTAGCATTGAATATTTTAGTAGAGTAGTAAATGTGAGCCAATGAAGACAAATATTCTTTTGGCATATTATAAAAAATACGCCGCTTTGACTCTGTTCACAACTTTGTCTTTGTAAAATTACTCAAGGGTTTTTAATTGCATACCTCCTCATCTTCTCCTTCACAATTATTGCATTTTTCTCATTATTGCCGTTGAGAGTCGAAGCTCCGTCAAAAGACCTTCAGTCATGAAAATTGTAGCTTTGAACCGAAATATAATTCAAATGACTCTGCACTACTTCGCCCTCCTCTTACCTAATTCTCCCTGAGTATTCTTTATTATTTTCCCTCTAGCCCATTCTCTCCTGTCTGATTCCTTCTCTATAATTTTCAGAAACGGAGAAAAAACTTGCGACATTCCCTCATAAAGGAAAGAAAATAAAATTCTCCTCTCGTCTTATAAGGCCTTATGTAGAAAGGATCACATTCCACATTCATTTATTATTATTAAGAAGACCCCTACTGCTTTTTGCTTAATGGTATTATTGTATATACGAAATAGCCTTTAGAAAAACATTACTTATTCTCAATCTTTCAAACTTTGTTCACAATTCAACCAAGAATGGCAATGAGATTGAATTGAAAGATTAAGCCGATCTCTCCATTCCCTTTATTGTAAATAAAATACCTTTATAGCTTCCAACAATAGTGCCCCTTATGAATTGGAAATAAAATAAATAAATTCGAACATTATCAAGAAATTATTTATGATGGTTATGAGCGTAATAAATATGCTAATAACGTTTATTATTATTTAGTTAGAACCCACGCATGATGTTATTGTTATTAAGTACTATGTTATACGACTATTAAATATTAAATATCGTGTTAAAGAAAGGACATATGAGCTTCTGCAGCCTTTAACTAAAAGAGTAAATTGAAATTCTCATTAATTGAATGTGCAAATGAGTCCTTGGATCCATTTTAAACCGCATTAGTAAACCCATGCGATCAATTGATAACTTTTGATAAAGATTTATATATTCCTAATAAAATAAACACGGGATGACAAGTAACAGTATAACTGTGTATAACTATGAAATGTGAACATATAAAACGCAGCGAATAATCTCCGTCTCCATCTCATTCTCAGCTTGAAGAGATTGAAGACAATGAGCAATTGGACTCGGTTGTACTCGTATAGAGTTATTGAGCCACATACTCCAAGACCTCATCAAGATATTAAACGTGGGCAATAAAGTTAATTTAACATTTGTTCTTTCAACCATGCCGAAAAATTATGCAAATCAATATCAGCTGTTATGATCATTAACTCAGATTATGCATAGGCCTCCATGTGAATACTTGAATAGTTTAGCAAGCAAATAAACAGAAATGAATATTGCTACATTACACCATGCATGACATTACGCATGTATTGGATATGCAAATATTCGTCTCACTCCTTCACTCTAGCTTAATAGCAAATAGCAATGAAGGCGAAAGAGTCAAGTCGACACTTAAAAAACTTTATTTCTCACGCTTGAGATTTCCTTTTAGTCCAGCTAATCTCTTTGATGGCTTTTCCTTGGCCTACGAGGAGAATTTGATAAAAGCTTTTCTCACATCTTTTCACTTCACTCCTAACATACAAACACATTATAGTGATCTACATGCTACAAGTAATAAGTTTAATTGTGACATTTTAACAACTAAAATGTTCACCATTGTTCTATGACCATATGATCAGTTTTCACTCCTTTCCCCAGCCAACCAACTCTCTTAAATGAATGATTTATAAAAGGGAAGACTCGTACATTATTAGATGAGAAAAGCCTTTGGGGACAGATAAGCGTTTTCCTCTCTTATGTTTCTTCCCATTGGTGACTTTTTTCTCCTTTTCTCTGTTTAATTCATCAAGCGGTGTGCCGTTTGGAAGATTTACATGAAACTGGGAAGCGTCGCTGATGAAAAGGCATGAGGATGATGTATGGATTGTCTCTGAGAGTCTCTGACTCCATATAATTACCATTCTCTTTGCGTGTCCGATTGTTCACTCAAAATCCACAATTTGGGATGCGAGTTCCTCACCTCGCTCATTCATTCAAGATCGTTATAAAATGAAAGATCATTAGTCAAGTTAAGGAGGGAAATATTAGAACTATACATCATACATGCAATATAATCTTTTAATATACCTTACATGAAAACGAATTAACACTTCGAAAAATAATATCCATGCTTTTCTGTGCTCGTAATGATGTAAAGAATGATGTTAGAATATACTTATGAAGACACCGTTTGAAGAGCTACATTGAAATTCATAAATGTAGTACATTACTAGGAAATTGAAAAGTCAAAAAGATTGGCTGCTCTGAAAGAGTCAAAGATTTGAAGGATGGATGAGGTAAGGGTTAGGAATAGGCTCAAAGTTCATCTCCGGATTCACCTTCAAAGTACTCGAGAGGCTATGGAAAAGTCTGAGAGGAGTCAGTTACACGATTTGGCGGTTTGCTCATTTTCTCTCATATGAGAACGGACCTGTGTCACTCACTCGTCACGTCTCCCTCATCTTCTCTTTTTATTATTCCTACAAGAAAATGAGCCAGGGCAAACAAAACTGGCCCACCATCATCACCGACCATTATCCCTCCAAAACTATTAACCATGCATTCGCATACGCACATTATCAAGTCAAATGTATGTACAAAACGTTCATGTGTAAGTGCTTACGCATGAAGTCGCGTATCTTGTAAAAGCATGTTGAATGAACCCTGAGCAAGTCCGAGAGTAGAAGGCCCGTAAGTTATTTGAAACATTGGCCATGTTTTTCGATTATAAATTTCTTGTATAAAAGCTTAGAGAGTCTTGAGAGTCTTAAGGTTAAGTACCTGAATATAAAGGATAAGGTCTCCCCTATCTGCCCCTCCACATCTTTCAATCCCAAGTTCAGAAAGTCAAAAAGTCTCATGCAAATGAATTTATATCTTTCTATTTCTCTATAATATGTATGCGCCAGCAAGAGATTTCTCGTGAGTGTATAAAACCTAATCAATATTATTTTATAGCGAAGCACCTGCACTGCACCAGTAGACTTCATGAGTGACTTCATAGGAAGGAATAGAGGAACATAGTGAAACTTCTTTAACACAATTGAATCGTGTGATGGAGTGTGGAAGCACATTGTTTAATAATGCTTTCATTATCTTCTTTGTAGAACACACATCTGAGACTCGGGAGTTATCACTTAAAGGAAATAAAGGCCCATCCACGCACGTAAGCACATTTGTCTCCGATCTCACAGGTCTCTCAATGACACTCAATGCATGCTGCAAGGCAACAAAACAATCCAGTATAACTCATCATTATGCAAATGAACATTGACCGCGCTGGTCCTAAGGCCTCAAACTCAAAGGCTGACTGAGACTCCCTCCGGATCCTCAAACTTCTCACTCGTACATCCACTAATCCTTCGAGCTGAGCCAGATGAGAGGAAGAACATGGGAAAACGCTTTGGCAGCCCTCGCTCACCCACAAACAATTTGCCTAAATAATTATTATGCATAGACAAATCGCTAGAAGACTCTGAGTCTTTTGAACAACAATTGAAGCGGTTTGAAGGATTCGACCAGCCGAGTCCCCCATATGCATATTGTGCGTTTAGTCAAAAAGTCAACTATCTCTCTCGTTAGATTCAAAATGGGGCAAATGTACACGGCAGCTACATAAACTCGCCTCCTGCCAAAACCCCGCTGTCTTCTCACCTACTCTTCCGCTCGTAATGGCCCAGGAATTAATTGCTCTCTCTCCTTCTCCCTTCTTCCTTTGAGGCATCGAGGATCAACAACAATTGGGATGATCTGAGGGTAAATGATTTTGATTCTTGGTGGGTCGTCTACCTCCATGGCCTTATACAGAGCGAAGCCAGGAGAATGAGAAAGAGCCTCGAGAGCAAAATTAAAGAAGAAAATTAAATGAATTTTCGACGAGGACCTTCAGTGGATTTCCGTTTTAATGTAAGAGATGTATAGACGTAATGGGAATGGTTGGCGAGTCCCCGCCCTTCAATTATGAGACAGTGACACCTCACTTCATTGGACACTCTAATGGCCCTGGTCGAGGCTTTTTCTCCTAATGAAATCCAGAGAGAAAAGAGAGGGATGAATGGCAGACGGACAACAAAAGAAATTCTCTTCCAAATAATGCAAAAGTTTTTTTCCCACTCCTTTAAAATCCACTTGTACATTTAATGCACATAGGATCTTCCCCTTCTTTTGTCATGATTGTATATTATTCCTTTTTATTAGTTCTTGACTTCTGAAGGGATTCTCAAGACGCATCGGATTCATCTGGACATTTGCTATTCACAATAAAGGAGCTGATACCCTTGTGTTTTAATATAAAGAAGGGGAGAAGACATTTACTTCAAAGCCTTTCAACAGAAGAGATGACAAAAGAATTTTGTAAATTAGAGACAAGTAACGTCGAAAAGTCAGATAAATTGCTTTGAAGAAGATGAAACATGACATAATAATAAATTAAGCAGAACAGAGAGGTTTGAAACAATTATACAATATCTATCTGATGCTCTTGCAAAGTTAACAATGAATAATTTCAATTCTCATCTTCTTCCGTATGAACTTATGAGCAAACTTATTGCTTTTGCTTAGGCATTATTAAGAACATTATGCTCCAAACCATGTAACAAAATTAACAAACGAGGATGTTTGCTCAAGATTTGGGTTAACAATAAGTTAAAAGGAAATGACCATTATGAGAACTTTTCAACTTATACAGACACTGTTATATTGTGATATACAAAAATGTACTTAAGTGAAGATTCCGAGTAAAAGATATTATATTTGAAAGACCAATGGCTTAGAAAATCCTTCATTTTCTCTTTGAAGAAAGAGCAAACTTTAACTTTATGAACTGTAAAACTTTTCTCATGACGTGCCATTCAGATCATCTGCATTTATCATTTCATGAGGACATAGTGGTATTTAAATTTACTAGATGTTTAGAATGCAGAGTCGTATATCTTTTTACGACACTGGACAAAAGGAATTCTCGTCGGTCGCTTTAGCATTATTTACTAGCCTCATCTTTTTTATTATAAATGGCATATAAAAGATGTCAAGATAAATCCACCTTTTTAATACTATGTAATTGCTTGATGCATTATGCGAGAATTAAAATAAGCTCAAGCAGTAGCTGCCATGATGGTTGACTTATATACACTTAACAGCTCAAATGTTATTATTATTAAAAAACGAGTTAAAAAATTCTCATCTTATAACAACGTAAAAAATTCTTATTTGATGAAATAACTGTGGGAAAGGTTTAAGAGATGAATAATTATTAAAAGCAAAAAATGTGACTGCCAGGGGTTCAAGATGAAAACGAGCTTGAGGATTTGATATTACATACCTTATGCGCTAAACGCTAGGACAAGGTGACTTAGGGCTTCTGGTGACAATTCGTGTCTTCACCTTTGGATGTTTTTTTTTACTTTGCAAAGATTATCTGACTAGTCTTATGTATGTCTGGTAGCTTGAGGGACTTTTCTCTTCGGATGTTTAATTTGAATCGAAAAGTGCTAGGTAAACATTGAGTCCTATTTACTCACATACAGAGAGTGCGGATAACACACTGACAAGGAGACATGCTTAAAAAGTCATTCAATACTTCACACAATCCCTGTTCAAAGTATACATAAATATACATAGGTATAGAGTTAATGAAGCTCTTTTGGTCGTATAATATACCTAATAATATATGCAAAATCTATATTACAATATAAATTGTAAATATATTACAATAGCCCAGGGAAGCACGACGAGAATTGAGAGAGTCGAACCACACGAGTGAATTGCCTCCTATAATGAACATCATAGTTAAGGAGCCAATGATCTACTCATTTTATTACTATTTTTTTACGAAGGAAATCCTTTCTGCTTCCATATTTAGACGCTCATTTATTTATTTATATTTTCTCTCCGTGTGTGAGTGTGGATTGAGTCAAGGTTCGAACGGCAATGGAAATTAACTTCCATTTTAATACCATATCCGAAGAAGTGCAAAAGCCATAACTGAAGAGAAGGCTCATTGAACCAAGGCGTAATGTCAGAGAATGCAATTCTCATTCTTAACCAACACGAGCTGACTCGGGTGTCTTACATAGGGAAAACTCCCTCAATGGCCCTCCATGTGTTCGAGAGATTGACTTGGAACTCACATATGGTGAAATGGATGATCTCTGGTGGAAGTATGGCTATTTCGGTGTGACAGGAAAGCGACCGAGCATTTTCCTCGGATATTTCCATTTTACGAGAGAATCCCTGTGGGTTGATGCACACTAATGTGCAAGGGAGATATAGATCCCTTTGCCAGATGGACGTGTCAAAAGACGACGAGGGAGTTCCTAAAGGCGGTATGGAGTTACAGGGGCACGCTTTCAAATAAGCTTGCATAATCGCATCTTGAGCCTTTAAATTTTAAACGAACAAAAATTCCAATCCGTTGAATAAATAAACCTCAGGATCCCCTCGCTTCATAATACATACACTCGAGGCGGAAGTAAACAGAGAGAAGATTTCTCAAAAAAATATTCCTCATCGGCGGAGATGAAATGTATAGAGATGTTCCGAGATAAGTGATATTTATCTGTAAGAGGGAAAGTTGGGTGTGTGTGAATTTGATATGCCCAAACGGGTCAAATATGGAAACTAATCATAATCATAATCATACACTTTAACCTCTTTGTTTGCTTTTAATGGCTGAATCAGACCAAATCCCTGATTAAGACCCTTAAATCAATCACCCCCAAGTCTCATATTTGGTCACATAATTAGGACCAAGGCGAGATTCCTTATATTAATAATTAGCGCGAAAGGGTAAATGTATGAACATGAAATAAGGTATTCTGCGGAATAAAAATCATTAGCATTTCTCTTCTCTTTCTTCTGTATTTCCTCAAAGAAGCCGTTCTCCCACTCCCACTTCACTCTGCCTCATCCTGAAAGGTGTGGTAAGTAAGCCCGTGTTCTAGCAATTACACACACACATTTCATTCACTTCATTCCCTCAACACGAGCTTTTCCGCGTTTGAACTCCTCGTCGCTTTTTTTCAATTATAAATATTATGCACATTCTTTGAACAGTATTAACGGCTATACCAATTTTACTTGTATTACTCGTATATTACTATATATGCTGCACATGTGCATAAATATGGTCATATAAGGATGATTCGCCCATCCCCTGGAACTGAGAATGAGAAATGACCAAATAACAAACAAAGTTCACCTCGAGCAAATCTTTCTCCCACAAGAAGCCCAGAAGACCTTCAATATTCAAATGAGGCCGAAAGGTAAATACAGTGGGAGATGCACCCGCACCTTCTGGATTCTCTTAGGCGAGATGGAAAGGCTCTTGAATGTCTGTGCCTACGAATTCCCTCAATGATTCCCAAGTGGGTCCTCAATATGCATGAAGTGAAATATGCATGGAGTGAAGGAAGAGCCCAAGCGTGGGATCTGTGCGGACGTGAAGAAGATCCAATCCATTATCCCTTCCGCTTACAACCTTTTAAACTCCTTTTAAAAACTTCTTTTCCCTCTTGTCTCTTCCAATATAGCAAATGCTATGTAAGGGAAAAGACGAGAAGGTAAAGCAATGTGTAAGTACAATAAGTGACTTTGTGTATTACAAATGAATGAAGAAGCTACTGATGCTAAGAAGAAGTTTCTCGTCCTCGTGTTTCCCATTAATTAATCAAATGGTTCTTCCACCTCCTTTTCTCCTCTCAAGTATTAATAGGTATTTAGCATAAAATGCTCTAGTGGCTTCCACCGACAAGACAAGGATTTCCCAAATGCAATGAAAAACATAATGATAATAAATTCCAGACCCAAGAGCGCAGCTTTGGCATTTTGGCATTCACAAGGGCCAACCTCTTTAGAGATTCACAAGATCCTCTCGACTCTTTTCCATCTCGAACTGTTTACAAGTTTGGATCATTTACGTTTTTGCAAGAATCCCGCGCTCCTTGCGTTCCACCCATTTCACATCTTCGATATGAGGATCACACACACACAAAAGAGAATCTTCCCGGGAGCATTTGTCGGGTGTTCATCTTTGTGATCACCGACTTGGGAGTCGGAAGTCGGTGCATGGAGAGTGTCTCGAAGAAAAGGGAACACACCAGCAGCTGCTATTAATTTAACCAAAGGCATAGCTACTCTGGCCCTTTATAGTTCCTTAACATCTCCACTAAAAATACTCTTACTTCACCATATTTCACTCGGGTGTGATGGGAGGGCCGTTTGAATTGCATGATATGCATTGCAATCCCTCCCATATCCATGCATTGCCATAATATGCATAAAAGCTGTATGATCTCATGTGCATGGATGTATGAAAAACATTTAAATATTTGCTTGGTTTGAATATCTCAAGGTAGAGTGGAAACTTGAGATGTTCGAAACTCCTGCTTTTCTCTTCCTCATGGTCCTTCATGTTTCTCTCGGGCAAAAAGAGAACGGAGGAACGAGAACTTTTATGAAACGAGCAAGTTGGAGGAGCAGAGGGATTTAAAAGAATCTGCATAAATATCTTTGTGAGCAATTGACTCACTTAATCATTGGGTTTCTATAATATCTTTTCAAGAATTTACGATCATGAAAGGTTCTCGTTTCCTTTTGGAAATTCCTTTACAGAGAAGCTCAGTCTCGAAAGAGTTGTTTGGAATAAATAACACATCTTTCTTAAAAGAGTTTATAATATTTATAATCAATGATCCTGCATGGGTTAAATAGCACGAAGCCGTTTAACAACAGGGAGCAAACCTCTTGAAGTCCAAACATATATTTCTCTATCTGGGCTCCCCAGCTGTCATTTTCGCTTGAGGTTTGCGAGATCAAGACTTCCTGTAGGGTGAAAAGGCCAATATGAGAACACTCGTGGCCAACTGACTCGAGTGAGAATAAACTCTCCTTCAATGGCCTTTTTGCTCCAAAGAAAATGCATAATAAATGAATCTCCTCTGGATCTCGTTTATATACAAGAGTAGTATGTATGAAAATTATTACTTATGAAAAGTTAATACTAAAGAGACTTGGACTTCATACGTTAAAAAGTAAGTATAGAGATGAGTATATGACACGTGAGGGAATAATAAGCATTTAAGTATTTGTTAAGACGAAAAAGGACCTTTGAGAGATTTATGCCCTGTATAAGGTGCGAGGAACTAATCCCTCTCCGGAGGAATTAAATCCGCTCATTACACCCATTGTCATATGCGAAATAAGTTTGAATTCTTCCACTCCTTAATAGTGATGATTAGTGAAATTAACGAGGGTCCTTTGGATTTCTCACATGTGCTTTATTATAGTAAAATATGATAAGAACTGATGTTTGGGGAATTGCCGACAATGAAAATGATTTATTGAAGTTTCACTAGTAAATCTCAACTAGTTCTGATATTATTGCCCTTTCCTCCTGGTGATGATGATATTGGTAAATGGGCGGCGTGGTCTTTTCACTCGTTTCATGCATGAACTTTTGATTTCTACTCAAACGAGGAGAAAAGTGAGAAAATCACGATCCAAGGAAAGATAATTTTCAAAAGAAAGGGAATGACATTAAAATGTTTGTATCATTTGACTCATACGTATACCTTGGTTCACGATATGGTGAAGAGAGTCATAAAAATGAACTTATGATGGCTTCAGTTCTAATTCCAATTGCTAAGAGTATTGAGACACGAGAGAAGAATCGATTTCTTATTGCCACTTCTCCTCTCGTCAGGAAATGACTCCATAAGTTCCTATTACATTCATACAGACTTCTCCTCCGGCTTCTCTCCTCTGACAGTCATAAGAATTAGAAAGGTGAAAATGTTCATCTCCTCCGAATATGAACGTGATGATGTTATGCTACTTAAAGTGAGATTAAATAGCTCTCTATTACAGATTCTTCTACGGATTCTTCAAGATTCTCTTCTTCTTCGCAATTACACATCTATACAAGCGGCTGACAACATACAGAGATGAAATGAATGGGTCAGGCCTCTTCGCCCTCGCGTCATTAGTATAAATTCTTCATCTCATCGACTCAATTTTCAAGCTCTTAACTCAAGCATCTTTAATGAGCCTGATACACACACTCAGGCAGCGAAGAAAATACATACCTGTGCCATCAAATAGTTGGACTCGTAAAATGCTTATGCAAACACATGGAGGCAGGAAATAAATGAAGGGGCTTTTTTATTCTTTGTCCATGCATAAATAAAGTCTAGTATCTTGAAAAAGTATGTATAATAAGATGGAAATTTCAATTAAGAAGCATCCTTATCCTTAACAATTGAGAACAGAAACACACACTTATAGCCAGAGATAATAATAATAATAAGTATATGCAAATGGCTACGCACATTATCTAAATGAACAATTGCTATTTTTGAACTCAGAAATAAAAAGATAAATAAAAGTTTATGTTTAGCTTTTACTTTTTCAACCCAATACTCCCCATTGTTGGTCATTATATTTGTCTAATACACGTCTTGCATTTTGTAGTTTTTATAGGTGTGGGGAGAATAATGAGAGTGAGAAATGCAATTAAATTTGTCAATTAGCCCAAGAGGCCTGTGTTGTATTTTGACATTCGGGCTCTCCGCTTGGTATTTTCCGTCCTTGGTGGAGATTTATAAAGAAAGATCTCTGCCATTCGTCAGGGTAATTAGTCAACTCGTTCCGAGTTGAAATATCCTGATTCCTCCTTCTTGAGACTCTCAATGAAAGGAGCAATAACTCAGCTCATTTGACTTTCTGTAACTCAAAATACCTATCAGTTCAGCTCCTGGTAAATAAACTCACCCAGCACCATTCCCCGTTCCAGATGAACCCAAAAGCGAGAAAAAAGCTGAAAGTGAGACGTGAAGGGAACTATTATATTTGCTATCCGCAAGGGATCAGAATTATTCCTCCTGAAAGCCTCCATCATTCGTCTCCTTAGAGCAGTTTACATATTTGCCATCCCCATTACCATCACCTATTATTTTCATACATATTGCCTCATATTGGTCCATGCAATACAAAATCCTCTCCCTGTATAACTTCCTTATCTTATTTTATAAACACTCATCTTTAACTCTTCTTGCTACAGGTATTACTTCTATATATTCAGGATTGGTTAGCAGTTCTGCAAAAGCTCTCCTATTATCCTTTCCAGCACCCTCAGAGATGAAGAGTCTCCAAAGAGCCACGTGCATCTTGATAAAAAGAGGCATTACGAATCGCGTCTGCATGAACACATCCATATACTTAATACATGTACTTATGCATGAGGACGATTGGAGGCATTCTTTCCCTACCTCTTCGGCTCTTTCCCTTTTAACGACGATGGATCCAGAGCGACAGACTCAACCAAACTTCAGACCAGCCAAGAAAGAACCCAGAGGAGGAAAAAAATGTTGTAGGAAAAGTGAGGCCGGCATGAATAGACTCACGGCACATTCGGCACTCCTCACACAGACAGACGAGAGAGAGCCTTTTTATTCTCAGGTTCGTTAAAGTCCTCAGGGGCCTTTAATGTCGGGCTCGTCGGGGGTGTATAATGTACTATGTACATCCACTCGTGGATCCTGGATCATAGCCCATTTGTATTTCTGGGAGTCTGGTGCAGAGAACTCATCCCTGAATGTATACACCTTTAAAGTCCATTATTTATTTCAAGGTTGATTTCTTTTCTTTCTACTCATGTAGACTCTTTTCCCCTCGACTCCCTCACTCACCCGAAATCAACGTCAGTCCAAGCAAGTGGACATACACCCCTGGAATATTTACAGGAGGGAGAGACCCGTCGCTTTGCATGCCATTTGGTTCATGTTACCCGGTAGTTACCATAAAACACTCTTCATTTTCCCTTCTTGATGAATTTCAATTTATAGGTTTAGTGTTTAATAATAATATAGAGTTTACTGGTGCAGTGTGGATCTATTGAAATAATAATCAGTTCCGTAACATTAACATTCTTCGCTATTCACACTCACTCACATCCAATCCAATCCAGAGTCCTGGTGTATAATATACAGAGAGAGAGAGAGAGAGAGAGAGAGAGAAATATGAAAACATAAGGTTTTCTAAATAAACTCTATATGGATAATTGAGAAGGGAGAAAATGAACTTATCAGCCAAAGTTCCAGACATACTACATACATAAACTCATCCCTTTCTATTCCTCATCTCATTATATTTGAAATGCATTTAACGACTCTATTCCATGTTTTTCAAAATGACAAAGCATGAAAGAGAAAAAAGTCATGTCTGACTGTTACAAGAGAAGACGCAAGGGCTTTTAGAGTCTTATGACTCAAAAAACAAAAGCCTTTGGCTCCAAGTTTCATATGCTTATGCTTTTTGCAGAACCTTTCCTTTTAAAAACTCGTCTAATCTCCCCCGATATTTCTTGGTCTCGACTATTAGGACTCAAACCGCTGATATGCACTACAATATGTGTACAAAAAACATGAAGTATTGGATAATCCTTGCACACTTGGACTTGACTTTTTCGTTACAGCCTTTTGAACGAATGTCAGACTTTGAGTTAAACTTTAATTGGAGGATTAATTGAAAATTGATCCTAAGTGGATAAACGTTTTTGAACGAAGGAATAATTTGTTCTCATTCCCATGAAACCGCGCCCGAATACTTATGAACCATCTGTACGTCGACACTCCTGCACGACGACGGCCCCTTTTCATATACACGATATATTCTTACAATATCCCGTAGATAGGAAGAGAAGGCAAAGGGCATCACGAAGTGAAGAAGACAAAAGCTTGTCAATTAAACATTCATAGCCAATCAGATTCAAGTGCAAAGACAGCTAGTCCAAGCTTATTGCCATTAAATATTATAAGAGGCCTTTTACAAAAGTCATATATCGACCATTTGTTTCTTGATCCCCTATATTAGTGACAATAGAAAAATGACCAAATGAAGGAGTGTCGCTTGTATTCTGTCACCGGAAATTAATGATAACAAATCATTTATAGGCTATAAAACTTCAGGTGGGCTCCACGAAAATATCCACAAGAGGATTAAACCTAATATTTGCAATAAGAATCAATGTCATTTTATTTGTGTTGAAAATCTTAAGAGGCAAAAACAATTCTCGATATTCATTTTTAAGAGATTAATTTCCTGATAATAATTTTACGCTATTTTATGAAAAAGCAATCAAACTTTCAACCATTAAATAAATAAAATATAAATTAGTTTTTCTCTTTAACCTTTATTTTCAGAATTCTACTAAATTACCCTTTCATGTGTCACGATAAATATATGAAGAGAAATAAATAGTAAAAATCCATTTGTTCCTATTTGGATATGATTCTAATTAGGAAAAAAACCTCGTTATTTTCCAAGACTAAAGACATTGGCCATGCAGACAAATGTATTTTTATAAACATGATTAAATATATATCTTTAAATGTGTTTTCTTTTAAAACAAAGTTGAGATTCAAATGCCAAAATGATAAATCCTATAAGTATAATTAAAGTAATTGCACTTTTCCTTAATGTTAGTTGCATATCTGGTAAATGTTGTTCTAAATTTAACCTCAAACTTATCTGTTGGCTCATTTAAATTAATTAAGCAATGGAAGTAATTGACCTTTAAGGCTTAAGGTTCTTACCATTTACTGTGTTTTACAAATTCCCGTTTCACAAAAGTATTTGATCCAGCAAAGCTCGAGTGCATACACAAACTATGCGTAAATTTGCGTATCTTCAAGGATTATTTAAATTGTTGTTCACAAATGGCTAATGGGAATTCCAGCCGAAGAATTAAAGACGTTTCCAGTTTTTCAATTATCCTGATCCATAAAAACTTCACTAGATTTCAACAAATCAACATTTGCATTGAATCAAAAATTCACCTTGCGAGTTTCACAAGTTCACAATAACAAGAGCAATCTATTGTTTTTTATGCTTGGTACACAAGCACACTTTGTATATTATTTTACAATAAATATAGGATTGCTTTATATGTTTAACTGACCAAGAAAATTCCCTTGAAAATTTGATTTGAAAATGGCAGGCTGTCAAAAGTCCCTGTCGCTCAATTATCAAGAAGAAATAGAGGAAATGTCACATTAACTCTTCACCCTTCTTTAACTTGGGATGCGGCGAAATGTGAAGCAGGTGAAGGAGCAGCGAAGTTTCTCGACGAGTCCACGACGAAGCCACAAGACTCACTGAGCCACCCAAACGAGGTTTGTGAATGAAACTTTCCTCATGGCTCACAACCCCATAGGGATGAATGTATTAGGGCCATTATAGCACAAGGAGGGTTGGCTCCCTCAATCGCCTCAATCAAACCTGCAACTCTATGCAACTTCCCTATTCTTATGCATGTACACTTGATACTTCATCCATATGTCTTCAATATCATCCTAATAGAAACTTCAACCAGAGAACATCAATAGATTTAAATATATATAACTCATATCGCATGTCTGTAAATATGTGTGTGCATTTTTGTACACGCTTTTCTCTTTACTTTCATAACCGAAATAAGTATGGCATGTGTGGAGTATTTGCCATTCATTCTCCCTTAAGATCCATTGTTAAATGAATATAATGGGGAAAATGGAGAGTCCCTTAAGGGACTTATGATTCTCATATACATCTTCATATTTATAAAGAAAATACAAAAGTGTTTTGAAGGTATAACAATCCTTTTTGTTCAAATTTGAAATACTAGACCATGATGAGTGGGTGTGTGTGTATTTTGGTATTTATGATAAATGGGTGGATAATTGTTACGTTGGTTGTCCAGCAGGAGCATATGACTTACTGGATTGTCCTATACCTATGCTACAGAATAAATGGAAGAAAAGACATCAGTCAGCGGAGGACATAATGGAATAGTTTAGGGACACTCCTCTTTTGCCCAGCTTTCTTTCTTGGACCTTAATTCTTTGAACTGTGGGCCGTTGAGCCCTTCAAGGGAGCTCTTGAGAACACCGAACACTTAATCCTTATCTTTATGAGGGGCTTCCTTCCATGTACAAGTTCCATGCAGAGGTCCTAAAGAGAATTTCCCATATTTGGATTCGAAAATTTCTACTTCCATTGTGATTCCGAAAACTGAGAAAGAAAGAGTCGTTAACGATGCGTCAGGCGTCAGGTAAAATATAGAAATCTGTTCAAACGTTCCTCTCTTCATAATACGTAGTAGGTACTTTTATAGTTTTAGTGTTTACTATAACGAGAATTTAAAGTTTCTTAACGTCTTTTTATTTAATGCTGTGCCCAATGAAGCCAATGATGAAGAACGCCCTTAAGAACTACACAAGCTGGAGATTGGAACTGATGAAGCGAAGTCTCCCGCTGATATATCTCCAAGAATCTTGCTTTCTTTGATCTCTTATTCCCTTTTATCATATTTATAAGTTATATGAGATAAAAGCGTATATAAAATGCGAGAGGAAATAATAATCCTCGAGTGACTTCCAACTCGCCTTCTTAATAATCCTAATGGACTCCTTCTTTCCATTATCTCCGTAATAATCAATTATATCTGAGCTCAATTAAACTCTATTCCCACTTTTGTCTCCTGTATCTTGAAATGAGATCTGGGGAAGCAAATGATGTTTGCACTCACCTTCATTCACAAGATTTGTGGTATCGGCTAGAGATAAAATTGCATCAAAGAATAATATAGCTAAGCTTGGATGAAAAGTTTAGAAGGGAGAAGTGAGGGTGAAAATAAAAATCATGGCTATAATTTAGAAAGCTGTGTAATAAATAAATTATTATTAAATATATCAAACTAGGTAGAAGGAACAGTTCTCCTTACAGGATTAGCACCCCGACTGATATTCAATTACAATTTATTGCTTGGAAATATCACTCATTAGAATGAATAAATTACCTCAAGTTTTATATTCTCCAAAGGCCAGGAAAGGAAACAAAACATATCTCTCACTCATTTGTAGCCTTCCCCATTTAGAAATCCTTTATTCACACCTTGTTCCTCATCAAGCGAGCCTCTCTAATTCCATTAGTTTCAGCAAGGGTATAATTACTCGAATGAGTGTCCGATAACGGATTCACAGTTTCCTTATGATAGCTGGCTAATGTGGCTAATAATTCTAATTTGACGAGGTTCAAGACATTGCTAATTTCCACAAAGCCATTTATTTATTGAGGAAGAAAGAGAAAAACGAAAGGTGAGAAGGTTAAATTATGACTTGAAGATAAAATCCGCATAAAACTCGTCCGTCTCCGTGTGAAATTAAGGTTCATTGGAATTAAAAGGAATTGATCATCTCATTGATACATTTTTATTTATTGGCTATAAAAATAATAAAAATGTCTTTTAGAATTTAGAGTAATTCTAATAACTGTTCCTCAGTTATCAACCAAAGTATCAAATAAGAAAAGACATTAATTTTGTTTAGTTTTAGAAATAATTATAAGCATAATTCACAGTTTAATTTCATTTAATTTCAAATGTCTCGTTTATACCATTCAAGTAAAGTTTATTTGCAATGAAAGTTCTCAACGTTGTATTTCCTCAAGTATGAAATCATTTGATTTGAGAGTGATTAGAGAAGTCGACGCTTCGCTCCAGGCTTCTCCTTCTTGTGAAGGAATCCTAATTTATTGAATATTTTATTATAGAGCTAAGGGGAATGAAGGGAATGAAGTGCACGGAGCGTTGGAGGTTCAACACGAACTCGAAGCCACTACTCTCATTATTTTCTATTTATTAAGTCCTCATAAATGATCTTTCCGTGCAAATGGGCCGATCCTATCTCTCCTATATATCTCATTCCTCATCTATCTCTCAAGTGCGTGGGAGATTACCGTCAGGGATGATGGGACGGAAGAATGAGAGTCCCTTGATTGTCTTTATTAAGAAAAAAAAGCTCATCGGAAATCTCATTTTGCCTTTAAAGACTCTAACGTCTTTAAAGACGGCGGCACACAGGAGAATCCTCTTAAGAGACTCTCATTCCTTTTAGTAGCAAATTGAGATGAAAACTCTCCTTTTCAGGTGTCTGGGGAAAGAGAGTGAGTTCCTTCCATTGTTCTTCCTAATGCATAAAATCACAAAGTACAATTTGTTCTTTAAAAGAATTTACAAGCTCTTTGATCAAAGTTACTCTTAATAAAAGCCATTTCATTAACCTATAAAACACCTTTAAAGGATTATAGATCAGAGATTTGATCGCTATGTTATTATATTTTAATGTGTAAATTGTAGAGCTTGGCTTGTAAGTATTTGGTAACTTTACTCTACTTTATATTGACACTTGACAAGAAACAATAGGGAACAGTATAATACGGATGAACTTGGAGAATCCAATGAACTTCTTAATAATCTTTTGAATAATAAGCCATGGCAGACGTGGCGAACATGTCAATTTGGAAAGAGGAAATGAGGAAATTGAAAATCATGGTCATCACATTGAAAAAGGATTCTCATTTCTAAAATGCCTTTTCAATTTTCTCATCTCATACGCATTCATATGGAGCAACTCAATAATTATGTCTAGTGGCACCCTACTTGCTAAAATATCAAAATGCTCTCAATTGACTCAACTGTATTGAAATATTTGATGCCGTACGCTTAAATGGTTAGAATCAAGTCTTTAAAAGGCTCATTTTCTATTTAAAATTCTGTTAACCCAAAATGGACTTTTGGCCTGCCAGACTGCCAAAAGATGTGAGAAGTGGATGACGGAAATTGCATGAAGTTTCATGTAAAGCAATGGTTTTCTTATTACTGAGCCATTGAGTGCCCGCGTGTAATAATGTAGTGATAGTGGCAGAAGTCTCAGTACGTGGTTTGACCTTTAAAAGATGTAATCAACATAACCTAGTAATGAATTATTCATTGAGATCTTATTCGAGTGAAATATATCCCCGAGAATTTATTTTACGATAGAAAAAGACATAAATAATTTTGCGTGTACAGTACCAGACATGAAGAACTATTATTTTAATACTCAATTACAACTTTGATACATTCTTTATAGCTCCTATATCCCCTTGTTAAAAGTATAATTGAATAGTAAATACTCACCTGTGCACTAGAATTCTAGAATGCTCAAATGCAAATATTTTTCAAACTGTGTCTCAATTAACGAGCAGAAGATAATTGATCATGACAGAGGGATTATACTGAAATTTAATAAAGTCATAACTTGCACGACAAACTTTAATCTGACTATGCAATCTCAAAGTTCTAATGCAAATTATTTAGTACCCACATTTAATACCATATAGTGTCACATGTCACATTAGATATTCAGCTATTTCTTTTAAGATTTCATGAGAAAATTTTAGAAAAAACTTATAAATGAATTAGATAATTAATTTATATCTATTAATTAAACACAAAAACACACTTTCTGTAATTATAAAACAATTATTTTGTTAACTTTATTAAGTTTGCCATTTATGCTAAAAAAGATTTATTTGAAATGAAAACAATATTTCAGCTAGGAAATCTTTGAATACTAAAAGTAACCTTGTTTATTTTAATACTATTTAATAAATTCCAAAACTCAAGAAAAGGGATCCCCCAAATATTTAATCTATTGATGAACTAATAAAACTTAAGTATAGCAGAAAATACAATACATTAAATCTATAGACAATTAAAATTTAATACTTTTATATTAAAAGACTAACTTAAGGAACAACTCAAATCACATGTAAATGTCCTTGTAATTAAACACTGAACCCTCAAGCAATGTTGTTTTGTTGTGAAATCAATGAACGGTTCAAGCTGCTCATAATTTTCCAAATTATAAATGAAATCAAATTACATTTGACTACGCTATCCTATAAAAAAGATATGAGATTAATTAAAATTTAATTTTCAAATTTCTTTCATTTAAATTAACTTTTAGATTCAGTAAAGATTTAATTTATTCACTTTCAATGAATATTCGCATACACAGGTAACATTAAATTTAATTAATTTGTCATATAGTATTTTGTTGAATGAAATGAAAAGTAATTGATTGAAAGGAAGAAATCCAATTTGTCACAAAATCAATTAATCAAAGATTGATTCAAAGTCCTTCAAATAATTCAATTTGAAGTTTTAATAGCTCAGTTGGTTGTTGAATTAAAAGTTTAAAAGTAGATGAAAGCTTTCAATGACTCGCTCAGAGACCTCGTCTTTAACATCTAACGTTAGGTACACTAAATCTAAATTGGGAAAGCGGACACAAAGAAAAATGTGTTTATATGCATTAGATACTCTATAATGCAAGGTAATGTTCATTTCCCTGATGGTTAACAGTTTGACCTGACCCGACCAGCCGTTGAATAATATACATAAAAGCCTGTAACTGAGATTTCTCATTATTCCATTTCAATACTTGTTCCTTCAGCGTCACGATCTTCCCAGTTTGCTCCTCACGAGAGCCATTGGCCCTTTCGGCGAACTCAAATTCAAATCTTATGCATTGATTTATTTTGGAGATAGACCAATGTGCCTCAATTGCCCTTTAACATCCTCAATGGCTCAATACATTGACGTGTCTTTTGAACCTTCGCTCGATTATTGATTAATTGGCTCTACTTGAGCTTCATTCTTTTGATAAATGAGCGAAGAAAGTCCGAGATGCAAGTGGAGCATTTTCCTCATCTCCTCGTGAAAAGAAAATAGTAAGAAAAGGTTAAATGAGTGATGGATTGTCTAAAAGCTTATGCATAGTTAGGGTTTGAAAGAGTTAGAAAGTTTCTTTCAAACCTTTGGTGCAAACATTTTTGCAATAAGCCACTTGTCAAAATAAAATTTGAATAATTTTCCTCAAAATTGTGGCATTTGCGCAAAATAACTATAAAATTCTTGAAAAGGTTTTGTTCAATGGATATATCATAAATAAAGAACTTGAGTCATTTAAGCCAAGAGTTCACGTTCAAGCATTGATAGAGGAGCTCTCAAGATTATATCTAAAAACGAACAAGCTAAACTTTTTGGTATTATCAACTTTAATTTATTATTTCAATTAAACAATTAATTTAATTTGGCTATTTGCCTCAAAAATGAAAGTATACTCTCGAACGTTTATTCAAATGCCGTGTACATAGTATTACAGAAAAGAATTGTGTTTCATTTTCATTTAAGATTGTAATAGCTTCCACACTTGTTATTCATACTTTTTACATTTTATTACTTTTTGCCCATTTACTCTCAAAAAACTTTCATACTTATCAAGTTTCTGCTAAAATTTTGTTCCGTTTTCTTGAAATTGAAATATTTGAGCGACGAAAAGAAAATTGTTTCTCTTTCTCCCATATAAGTCTGCAGTGGCCAATTTCCATTTGATGTTTTTGGAAGAAATGGGTGATAGCGTGTGGAAGCTAAATTGTAATCTGTCGATAATATGTGAGACTTCTAGAATATATTAAAATATGAAAGGTAAGATTGGGGGTTTTGAGATGGGCAGCAGGTTCTTGGAAATCTCGAGTTTCTTGTGAGAGACCAAACGTCTGGCTGGCTACCGCTACTACACTACAACAACGCGCTGAGATTGAGGCGAGAGGAATTGCTCTTAATTTACATTAAACACATGAATAACATAAGCTCGTAAGCGAAAGAAAGAGATTTGTGCGTCGAGGGATCAAACCTCACGAGCCCTTCGTGATTGGAAACCGCTTTGAAAAGAAAACAGACGAAAACCGCAAAAATGTGAGAGACGGCTTGAGGGGATGAGACGTTGAGACGTCTGTCTGTCCTGGATGTGCGTCTTCTTGATTTAAAGTCTCAAATGATCTGTACATGAACAAGATGACACATTGAAGAAATTGAAGATCATGTTGAGGGAAAGCACGATTGGTGTTTGTCTTCAATTTCAAATTCAAATAACTACAAGTATATTAATGCATTCAATTTTCATATCTAGGTTAATAGAATTTATTTCAATAAAAGGCAAAATTCAATTTCTCAAATAAGAATATTTACATTTTTATACTGTAAAGTCAGTTATTAAAAGAATAAATAAATAATTAAAATAATCATATTAAGAAATTACAGTTTATGCGTATTCCACCATCTTAGTAATCCTCTAGTTATATTTTCATTAGTGTACATCCATTAACTAAATTATTGGAATTCAAGCTAATAAATACATAAAAGTGATAATCGATGATTATGAAAATTATAATCTTCAACAGCTAATTTGTTTAGTGGCATTGTAATAAATATTAAATTAATTTGGACTCTATTAGCAAATACTCAACATAAGTAATCAAGACATTGAAATTAAAAGGTTCCTGGTGGTTAAAATCGACAAGTGTTGACTCTTCATTAACTTCATCAATCTAAATGTATAGTATTAAGTGTTCTGTGTATGCTTTGACGAATTTGAAGTTTTTAAGAGCTATGAAATGTTGAAATGAAAATGACATCATGATTAAACTATTTCGCTAATCTAATCTCTTCCAGACCAATCTCGTCTCAAGATTATTATTAAAGCTACTTATGGCTAAGAAAGAGAAATTGCAATTATTGAGCGAGAATCATCTAAAAGGCATAAGTGCACAGACTTTTTAGACAGTCGTACATAGAGCGTAAATAAATTATGAATGAAATACAATCAATGGAGTATTTATATTAAATGACACGCAGGATTAGAAGACGTGCGAGACATAATGAGATCGTTGATTTCTATTGATATAACAATAATATTGATTCATTCCTCCCATCTGAATGAGAGGGAGTCCTTCTATAAAGAGGAATTGACAGGAGAGAGAGGCGAAACTTCACGACGAAGATCCTCTTGAGCAAGATGTGATGATGATCCTTGCAAAAGTGAAGAAGCATCCAGCGCCGAGCACGAGAACAACCAAGAGTTGACCAGTGATTGTAACGAATTTCCCCATTGTGAACCCGATGCTTGGAGAAGAGGAAAGTTGGGCTAGGAAGGACTGAATCTGCAGGAGGAATCACAACAATACAATTTTTTACTCCACATTTCTTCACAATGCTATTGCTGATGTCAAAAGGTGCATACTTGAGATTTGCGATCTTTATAGTACATGTTTGCATGCTTTGACTATTTAAGACCTAAGAGTCTCATTTTAAGACGTTTAAAAGGAAATGAATTCTTGGGGGTATTAAAGGAATTCATAAATTCAACTTACGACTGAAACTCTTCCATTGTTGATGTTGAAGTTTTGAGACATGGGCCACGACCGTATTTCCAAGATTGCCTCATGAGCCTGACATAATCCAGAATTATTATCTTTTCCCACAATAACTCAATTGTTCTTGAATCCATTTAAATACAACAGGGAAAATTCTAACTGGGATAATGCAGAATTGGGATTTAATGACAATAACCTCGGAAATCATGACATAAGGAACAAATATACTTTTCGCAATTGATTAACTTCACTTCAAACCTCCGTTTGAGAATTAAATGAAAGAGGGAATGAAAGTAAATGGACGAGGAGTTGAAATATAAGGAAATAATTTACTAACTGATGATGTTGAGTACTTGTATGGACTTGTGTCTAATCTCACCCTTCGATGCAAAACAGATGCTCCGACAAGTCCAACAATCGACTTGAGAATAACGAAAACCAAATTGGAAATGAGTTGATTGATGCCTGTTCCCATACTTATCCTCTCACGGTTCTTGAGACTTAAAAGGGAGTAGCTCCCGATCATAAGGAATCCCATGTTCAAAATCATGTTGAGAAGATTAAGACTCCCAATCCCGTCGTCGAACTTCTGCACGCATATTAAATGGCACATAAAAACAACGGTCAATGAATCATAAAAACATCATTTCATTATAAATAACAATGCGAAAATATGACGCACTTCATTAAAAACAGTACCTACTTTATAATTTTAACTTGATTTTCGAAATCATTATTAACATCATATGAACCTTTAAAAATTAGTTTATATATTTATAATTAAATAAGTAAAATATAAATAAAATTAAACAAATTTATTAAAAATCTAATAAAAATCTTTCAACTAATTTATTTAATTTTATAATAAAATTTAATCCATTTATTACATTTCAGTTCAAATAAACATGTGGGAATCAATAAAAGCAATTAAAGCAATAAAGCTCCTATTATTTAAAAATCTCACATTGACAAATTTTGAAATTATTCCATGCCGTTCTCTCAAGATGTCTATTTCCACGCTGCTGAGTCTCCTCGGATCGGTTCCTTTAATGGCCTTTGTCAATCGGTGGAAAAAGTCTTCCATTGTGAGGGAGAAGATGAGAAGGAGGGAATCAGGGAAGAACCAGTGGAAACCCACGAGGAATGTATCAAACGTGCAATAGGCCGAAGCTAAGGAATCACTTCCTCCAAGTCCGCATGTAAGATGACCATAATTTTTCAGCCTCTCTTCGACTCCCGAAGAAGAAGAAAAGAGAAAGGGGATTAGGAACGTGGTGAGTGCCTGGGCCAAACTTATGACCGAGTAACCAATTGTCACAATTAGGATTTTCCTCGAGAGCCTCTTCCCCAAATCCTGGGTTTGGTAGTAGAGAAGCCGAGACTCCACATAGGGGCTTTGGTTCAGAGCAGCCACGAGCTTGTGTGTGAGGGCCCAACCCCAGAGATAAATTAATGTTAAATGAATTCGCAAGAGAATGAATGGCCCTGACTTTTTAATAAAATCCTCCCCTTTTGCTAATTGATTAATCAACAAGAAAACCTGGTTGATGAGAAGGAGGACTCGCCAGGAATTAGTGAAGCTCCTCAATTCCCCAACTTTTACTCTTCCCACGTTATTGAGGCCTGAGCGCTCCTCAAACTCCATATTGTGAAGACCAAGCACTTTGGTTAACATGAAAAAGGGTTTAACTGATCTAAGAATTTCGGAATCATTTTGAAAAATATTCCTCTCTAAATTCGGGATAGGAATTTCCATATCGAACCTCACCACTTTTCTGCTCATTATTCGGAGCTTCTCAAATGAAGTGTTTCTGAGTACTGAACACTCTTTTCAAGAAATTTGATTAAAATAGGTGTGATGATAACAAAACCCCAAAGTATTGATTTTTGGCTAGACTATAGGCCAGTGATCATTTTAAAATAGGTATTAAGAAGTTTTATTGTAATCTTTTAAATATTAGGACATGGGTGTAATATATAAACAAATTGTAAAATAAAAGAATAGCTTTATAGCGCATATTTATAAGAGAAAATATCCTACTTTTGTTATTTCACAAAAGACTTAGTCGAATCTACACTTTGTTTTCACACTATACAGCTTTTTCATTTCCTTTGATCTTAATTTGATTATTGGCAGATTGTGGGAATAAGGATTCAACGCACAATCTCCGGAGCAAGTGTCTTTGAGTGAAGAAATCATAAGTGTAAAATCAAATTTGCTTACTATGAAATGTGTCCTGCATCTATATCTATTATATTATCAAAACAATACCTAATCTTTATAAAAAGTATAATAATAATCTATATTTTATGTATTTTATATCTCATTTTTCTCATCTCGCCCTCATTTTAAAATATGTAATGTTATCGATTTCTATTCTGACAATGATTAGTGATTCTGATTAAGGTATTCTATCTGATGATGATGAAATAAATAAGATAAACAATTGTTAATTTTTAATCTGCATTATTGCAAAACTTTATTCGCAAATGAAAATTTTTTAATTGTTTTTTAATTGCTCATGATCTTAAATATAAATGTTTAGCAAAAAATGAAAAATATATAGCAATAGGCTATAAAAGCTTCGCCCTCTTGGAGTGGCTAGGCTCTAAAATGGATGAGAGTGAATTAATATTCTTCGCCTCCCTCTCCTTCTCCCTCAACGGAGTCCATGCCGACCTCCTCGTAATCCTTCTCGAGGGCAGCAAGATCCTCACGGGCCTCGCTGAACTCTCCCTCTTCCATTCCCTCTCCGACGTACCAGTGGACGAAGGCTCGCTTGGCGTACCTAAATCAAATAATATTTAATTAATCTCAATACAATATTTAAATTAATAAAATAATTAAATTGATGTAATAACAATTATTCTCGCTTGTAACAAAATTATATTTTTCGTTTCTTACATCAAGTCGAACTTATGATCGAGACGGGCCCATGCCTCTGCAATGGCAGTGGTGTTAGACAACATGCAGACAGCTCGTTGGACCTTGGCCAAATCTCCGCCTGGCACAACCGTTGGTGGTTGGTAGTTGATGCCGACTTTGAATCCAGTTGGGCACCAGTCAACGAACTGGATAGTTCTATAATTCAACAAAGAAAATGTTAAGCCTCCTATATTCATACAAAGCAAAATTCTTAAACAATAAAAATATTTTGCTAATTAAGAAAATCAATAATTAATTAATTTACCGCTTGGTCTTGATGGTAGCAATGGCTGCATTGACGTCCTTTGGAACAACGTCTCCTCTAAAAAACAAAAAAGAACCAGACGTTAATCACAATGCATGAAATCAGAATATTTGTAAAATAAATAATCCATTAGAGTGAAAATGTAGAAAGGGAATTCCTAAAATGGCTCGAGCCTACTATAATAGGAAGTGGGCCGCATAACATGCCACGTACTCCCATATAGCAAGGTTATGAGTGGGAGTAATTACTATCATTGCATACCTGTAAAGCATGCAGCAGGCCATGTATTTTCCATGTCGGGGATCGCATTTGACCATCTGGTTGGCTGGCTCAAAGCAAGCGTTGGTGATTTCGGCCACAGAGAGTTGCTCATGGTAGGCCTTCTCGGCGCTGATGACCGGAGCGTAGGTGACAAGTGGGAAATGGATTCTCGGGTATGGAACCAAGTTGGTTTGGAACTCGGTAAGATCCACGTTGAGGGCTCCGTCGAATCGGAGGGACGCCGTGATGGATGACACGATTTGTCCAATGAGTCTGTTCAGGTTGGTGTAAGTTGGACGCTCGATGTCAAGGTTCCTTCGGCAGATATCATATATTGCCTCGTTGTCGACCATGAAGGCGCAGTCGGAGTGTTCGAGGGTCGTATGGGTCGTCAAGATGGAGTTGTAGGGTTCAACGACGGCGGTTGAGACTTGAGGAGCCGGGTAGATAGCGAACTCCAACTTGGACTTCTTTCCATAGTCGACGGAGAGACGCTCCATGAGGAGGGAGGTGAATCCAGATCCAGTACCGCCGCCGAAGGAGTGGAAGATCAAGAATCCCTGAAGACCCGTGCATTGGTCGGCCAATTTACGAATTCGGTCCAAGACAATGTCAACGATCTCCTTTCCAATGGTGTAGTGTCCTCGGGCGTAGTTGTTCGCAGCGTCCTCCTTGCCGGTGATCAACTGTTCCGGGTGGAACAATTGCCTGTACGTTCCAGTTCGGACTTCATCTGTTTAATAAATCTTTATTAGCATTTAACCTTCAAGACTACATACTAGGCACTAACTAAATAGGTAGGCTAATTAGAGGTGAGCTACGCCCCAATGGCGTCATCGGCATAGGAGCCGCCATTGCTAAACTATCCAACTCACCCACGACAGTTGGTTCCAAATCGACGAAGACGGCCCGAGGGACGTGCTTTCCGGCTCCAGTCTCCGAGAAGAAGGTGTTGAAGGAGTCGTCAGCCACTCCGACGGTCTTGTCCGATGGCATTTGGCCGTCAGGTTGGATTCCATGCTCCAAACAGTACAACTCCCAGCAGGCATTGCCGATTTGGACTCCGGCTTGTCCGACATGGATCGAGATACACTCACGCTATAATTAAAATAAATTAAACCAAATAAATGAGAGCACAGCCCAGTAGAAGGAATCCTCAGGGAAGGTTAATAAGGTCAAAGGTTACCATTTTCGAAGAGTTGAAGGGGTGATTCCTGAAGTTTGGAAGAAGAGCGTAGCAACGAAACTCGTTCCAACAAACGACAAAGGGCGAATGACACAGAAGTCCGTTGGGAAGAAGAAAGGAGCTTTGCCTCGCCCTCGCACTTCCCACCCCTCTCGCCAGAGGCACCCCCTGCTATAGGCATAGAAGAAGGTATAGCTTCGGCCCCCTAGTTACGGATGGATTCTTCATGAAAGCATACCCCACCGGCAACCGTCATCCCGGCTATATGCTCCGCCTCGCTGTATAGCTCCCTATAGCTTCCTTTCCTCCCTCGGTGCCCTCCGCAAGCTCATATATAATTGACGTGGAATTGGGGAGTGCGGGGAGGAACTGGCGGGGAGTTGGTTCGGCTTTCCTTGATTTGCAATGTATAGAATATGAGAATCATATAGCGAAAATTTTTATTCAAAACCCTGCATTGCAAAATTCTAAAGAACAATTGAGTCCGCAGAGGTGAAAATATGGCTGCATTGTGTTATGCATGACGAATTCTTCTTGAACATAGGATTTAAGACCGACAGGCCGAAAAGCTTGAGTATTTGAATTATTTGCCATATAGATAGTGTTATACTTTTATAAGGTTTTTGCAGTTTTATATAGCAAACTTAAATCGTTGTTAGCAGCAAGTATTGAGGAAGTAGGAAGCTTAGGAATTGTATGTGAATTGTACAAGTTCATGTACTTTGCTTCAAAGGATTTAGAAGAGAAGAAGAGAGATGTGAAGGAATGATGCAGAAAAGCTATTGATAGGAAAAATAGGAATGAGTCAACGGTCTTTCGAGGGCGAGACTCAACTCCCCCTCTAAGGAATGTTCATCATGTTCATGTTCCTTCTCTCTTACATTTTATACACTTCTTTAGGTGTATATCCGTCTGATCTTATACGCTAGGATGATGTAGGTTGGGATTTTGGAAGTTCCATTGTTCAGTCGACCTCTCTCTTTTCCATATTTGGTCATGCGAATCCTCTCTCACCTCCCACTGCATCTCCGTTTCTCCGTCCTTCCTGCAGACCTCCAATATGCTAGGGACTCGTGTGAGGATAAAATTTTGAATCTAACAACTAAACACGAGAACATGGCATGGAGCATTATGGGCTTTGGGATTAGAGAGCTATTTGTTCATTAGGGAGTAGATGAATAAAAATGAAAGATAAATAAGAGAATGTAAAATATCATGTTTTGTACATCATAAACGTTTATTTCATTGTTCGTTTGTAGTTTTGTAGGGTAAATAAGGAACAATAAAAATCATAGTTAAAACCATTGTTGTTTAAAATCAGTAATTAACATTAAGTACCTACATTAAATACTTTTGTGTGTAAAAGAACACTGTATGGTTTTGTATTACATGAGTTGATAAGAGTATTGGAATGTGTAAAAGATTGAAATAAGGCTAGAAGGTACAAGAGAGTATTTTAAAAGGCATAATGGCTTGGATAGCATAGAGAGACGTTTCTATGCAGTGAAATGCATATAACTTTACACATGGTAAAAACAAGATTAAAAAAGGAACTAAAAAGTTTAAAACATAAAAATAGAACACAGGATGTGATTATTTGTACGCGTATTCGAATCCCTTTCCATTTGAATATTTGAGAAGGAATTTTTTTCCGACTTCGGAGGGCTCGAGGATCCCGAAATTCTCTTTGGGAATGACAAAGTTGGGGATCCCGACATGAAACCGGCTGGTTTCACAGAGCCGAGTTGCTATTTGCCTCTTTCGAAAGTTCACGTCAGTCCATATACGGACAATTCCAACTGATGGCTTTGATTGTGTAACAACGCCTTCCTTTGAAGGATCCAAGGGGAAAACACTGACAATTTCTTCATTCAAAATCTCAATAGAACAGCAACCTATTATAATGTCAAATATTGTCTAACTTAATTGAAACTATAAAATAATAAATCACAATTAAAAACTTAAAATTCTTCATTGTGAATTATATACTTTATTATTTATTATTCAACAAAATAGGAAAATAAATGAGAAATACATTTTTTTAAGTACAAATTAGTTAATCTGAAAGTCCCATTGGTTATATAGCATATTATGTAACTAAAAATAAATAAATCGATATGTACTCTTACCTAAGATTCTTACAAGGTTCTTCCGTTTTGTGGGAAACAAGTAAAAGAAAATTCTTTCTTCTTTATCTTCACTTGGGTCGCTGTAAAGCCCTAATTCCGAGTCCAACCAAGCAAAAAAGTCCTTGAAACGGTTCAGGATCTTCTTTGGACCTAAACTCGAGATCATGACAATGTAGCCACCATCAGGAAAAATATGCAAGATCTCCACATTTTTCCAAAGCTAAAACCAAATAAAAATAACACAATTATTATAATTTTATTCTTGATTTTATTAAACATAAAATCGTATATTGTATTTATACGCCGACTTTTATATTATTAAAATATTAAAATAAAATAATAATAGGATAAGTCAAATTAGATCTCTTGCCCCAATTCCGAATGATTGCAAATTCAAGAACTTATGAAAAGACCAAAATGAGCCGTGTTTAAACTTGAATAGCTTAATTGAAATGATTTATACTTTAATAAAAATCGAATACCGTAACAGTATGAAGGTTTTCGAGTCGATTATGAGCTTTCATGTGTTCCCTCTCATCCTCGGCATCCCCAGGAGAAAAAAGAAGACCGCAGTCAGTACAAAGATTTGGCCCGAATTTCTTTTGCCCAGCGTCCAGCACACATTGAGTCAATCCTGAATTAAGAAAACGTTATGAGCGTAATCATTTAAAATATATAACTATACGTTTAATAATGCTAAAATGAACATTTAAATATTATTTAAGTAAATAATTAAAGATAAATACCCTCAGAATCTTTGCTTGATATCCGCATTTTCTTCCGTCTTGAATTGCACGTTTTTTGAACATCTTGATTAAAAGTCTTGAATTCGCTCAGTTTCTGCGGCTTAAAATTCTTATTAAAAATCGGAAACAATTTGGCAGGTTGCTTTTGTTCGGAACTAATTTGTTCATCATCTACTCCCTCCCTACTCACCGAGTCACTCATTTTCCATAAATATAAAATGCATTCACTCACACTATATCAAAATTAATGATCCATACAAAACGTTAATGTTAAATTGTGATAGAACAGCAATGCCAAAATGACATTGACAAAGAAGGGAATAATTTTTATGAATGAGCCTAATTCGAAACACCTCGCGCCACCGCCAATCCACAGGATTCAAAAGTGGAATATATGCGATATAATACAATTCATTTCATTCATAATCTCACTAACCAAGATGTCGGACATTGAGGATTTCATGTGCGACGAAGAGGAAGATTATGGACTGGTAAGTTGTCAACTTGACCTTTCCCATTAACTATTTACTTTCCCCGTAGGCTCAACAAAGTATCCTTTAGTTTTTTCCCAAAATTATTTCTAACAAGTCTGATACAATGCAACCAAATTCAAGCCGACTTGTCAAGAAAATGAATTTCTCACTTAGTTAACAAAATTCAGCTCCTTTTAATTTTTGTTTATTTAAGATTAAATTATGGGTGGAATTTAATGTTGATTATGTCTAACCTGTTATTTAGGAGCTTTAAGCTTAATTATTAATTTCTATTTAACATGAATTTAACTATGAACACGTTTGATTATATAGGAATACTCAGAAGACAGCAATTCGGAGCCAGACGTTGATTTGGAAAATCAGTATTATAATTCCAAGGCCCTCAAAGAAGATGATCCAAAAGCGGCTCTCAATTCCTTCCAAAGAGTTCTTGATCTTGAAAACAATGAGAAGGGGGAGTGGGGCTTCAAGGCCCTAAAACAAATGATCAAAATCAATTTTAAATTGGTGGGTATAATAATTCAATTAAAATTACATTACATGTGTAAATTAAGATTTAGAATGCTAGTCTTTACTATTTAATATTATTCTTATTCTGTAAGGCTTTTTAGTCTATATAATTAATTAATTGGTCTTTAATGCAGAGTAACTATCTCGAAATGATGCATCGGTACAAGCAACTTCTCACTTATATAAAGACAGCAGTGACGAGGAACCACAGCGAGAAATCCATCAATTCTATATTGGATTACATCTCGACTTCTAAAAACGTAAATATTTAAAGTTTGTTTTAATATTTAATGTTTGTGTCTAATGATTGAATGAAGTCTAACTTTTAATAAAATTACTTTGTAATTTCTTAATTAATTTTTTAAAAATATTCAGATGGAATTGTTACAAAATTTCTATGAGACTACACTGGATGCTTTGAAAGATGCGAAAAATGACAGATTGTGGTTTAAAACAAATACGAAGCTCGGGAAGCTTTATTTCGACAGGGCTGATTATCAACGACTTGCAAAAATCTTGAAACAACTTCATCAATCCTGCCAGGTTTCTCCATTTTTCATTTTTATCATTAAACCAATTACTTCTTAGCATGGTACTCATTTATTCTTAAGTGTCTTAAAACATTTAATATGAGCCTAAAAGTGAGATTTTAAATCAAATTCAATTGCATTTAATTAATTCAATCATGCTGAAGTTTTAAATGATAAATTACATTAAATTAGAATTTATAAAATTAAGGATTTAAGGATTTCGGTATTATAAATATTTTACCACAAAATAAATATTAAATTTTAATTATGAATTAAGACTGACGAGGGGGAGGATGACCTTAAAAAGGGAACTCAGTTGCTTGAAATCTACGCCCTTGAAATTCAAATGTACACTGCTCAGAAGAATAATAAAAAGCTAAAGGCTCTTTACGAGCAATCTCTTCACATTAAATCCGCCATCCCTCATCCTCTCATCATGGGGGTCATCAGAGGTAATTTCAATTACATATTTTAAAGGCAACTTACAGTTTTATTTATGCCAATACTCAATTAGCCTTATCAAACTGAACGGGAGCCCGTTTGATCTACAATATTTATTTTTAGGAAATGATAATTTAATGAAATATTTAAAATGTAGAATGCGGCGGAAAGATGCATCTTCGCGAAGGGGAGTTTGAGAAAGCCCACACGGATTTCTTTGAAGCGTTCAAAAACTACGACGAATCTGGGAGCCCAAGGAGAACAACTTGCTTAAAATACCTCGTTTTAGCAAACATGTAATAAAAATTATTTTAAAAAATCAAATATTTATTTTTTATATATAAATGTTAGTAATGATTGGAACAATAAATTTTACAGTTAACTCTAACTCTTTCGCTTACAGTTAACAGCTAACTTTTACTATTTTAGGTTGATGAAATCTGGAATTAATCCATTTGATTCTCAAGAAGCTAAGCCATACAAGAATGATTCAGAGATTCTTGCAATGACGAATTTAGTTTCTGCCTACCAAAACAATGATATCAATGAATTTGAGAAGATCCTTAAACAGAATCGCTCAAACATCATGGACGATCCGTTTATTAGAGAACACATTGAAGGTTATACTTTTGATTCATTTTAAACTTTGAGATTAAAATCTATTTATACATTTCTCTTATTTAATTCCTCTTATTTTACAATTAAAAAACTTAATTTACTCGTATAGATCTTCTAAGGAATATCAGAACCCAAGTTCTCATTAAACTCATTAAACCTTATACTCGAATTCACATCCCGTTCATTTCGAAAGAGTTGAATATTGATGCTGGTGAGGTTGAAGCTCTATTAGTTTCCTGCATTTTGGACAAGTGAGTTTAATTTTTGAATTTAATTAGCTTACTTGAATAATTAAATTATAGAAAGTTCAATGGACATAATTTTTACCTTTGGATTGAATGACTGAACGGAATGAATATCAAATTATTTTTTTTCATTTTCCTTGATTAGCACCGTGAAAGGGAAAATTGACCAGGTGAACCAAGTTCTGGAATTGAAAATTGAATCAGGTGGAGGTTTTGCCCGCTACAAGGCATTAGATAGATGGACGTCTCAGCTCTCAAGTCTTCACAGCTCCATCGTATCCAAAATCTAATACAATTCATCATTCACTAATTAAATGATGAACCAAGGATTTCCATTTTACCCAACATCCTCAAATGAACTTTTATAATTGTAATGAAGTAAGTAATTATCTATATCTATATGTTATATGAGCATTTTTACATCAATGCTCGCAAAATATTAGCTGTTCATTAAACGATTAATAAAGTTCCAATTTATTCCAAATGCATTTGATTTACTTTAATGTCAAAAATCTAATTGGCGTCACGTATTGCATTATTGCAATGTGAATGTCATTACATTATTCATGACTGTCATTATCATGAATTGGAGATTATGCATTTTAAGTTGAGAATGATCAATTACATTTAGTTTAAAAATTATTTTCTCTTTTATGTGAGATTTGGTGAAAAGATCCAATGATTTTGGTTTGACCTTCAATTCCGAGTTCTGAGCTCATTCATAAATACATAATGAAATATATTTATGCGTTTATATCGAACTGAACGCGAGAGAGATTTTTGCACTTGAACGGTCCCAATCTGCGCGAGGTATGGAGAAGAAAGGAGAGGATTTTAGGAATTCATTCATGATTTCATGAGATCGAGAAATTAAAGTTAGAGATTCGTGAGCATTTAGCTTTAATCAACTTGTCAATTACAATTATTCATTTTCCAGGCTGGAGAGCTGAGAGGGGGCTCTCTTCCCCCACATGCATTATTAAATGGATCTCTTCTCCATTTTGCAAATTCCTTTGAGTCAATTCCTATTTTTTATGTTGGGTAAAAGTGAACGTATGCAGAAAGGAATGACGTTCTCGTTTTGACGTAATGAAATGCGCCGAGATCTTGCGCCTTCTTCCCCCGTTCAACTTTCCCCACGATGTTCTCCGTATTTGACAGCTGAGAGAAATCAAAGTGTTACTTGTTCAATTTTATCATATTTTTTCTCATTAATTAAATATTCCAATCGGACTAATAGGATCAGGTGAGTGTAATCAATTTCAATTACATTTATAATTGGGTTCAGGTAAACTTGGGCTATTTAACAGGGAGGAATTTATAAGGGAAAGTTGAGCATGGCTGTAGGTTGACTCTGGTGGTCGTAGTAGGTGTGATAAAAAGTGTCAGTTGGAAAGAAATTCACAGATCAATTTGATCGGGAATTTAGTTAGAAATTGCTATCCAAACTGTGGTTATCTCTTCCATCGACTTCCTAAATTTCTTTATTACCTTCCCTGGGTAAGTTCATTCCTGACTACATGGCTCGTTCAGTTCCATTATAATTTTAAATCCAGAATATTGGCAATTAGGAGCAATAAACATTGAATAATTTTTACTTCATTGGCTTGTTAGCCAATTATTTAACTTGATGAGCTTCCCATTACTAGGTTAATTCCTTGGTGGTAAGCTCCTTAGATGAAGTGTATCCTAATTCTTTATTATTTCCCCAGGTATTGAAGAGGACTTAAGGGAGTTCAACGTTGAGAAAGGGCTGTTCAAAAGTGAAACTCTCCATCTGTTTGGTCATTTTTAATGAAACTAGTAGGACTAAACACGAGCGACGAGCATAATGAAGATCCTCTTGACATTAATGAAGAAGCCGAAGTTGAAATTCCAAGTATTGACAAGATGTTAGCTTCACGGTTCGCTGACGGCACTCTCTCTAACAAATCTGTTATAGAGGCACCTGACTCCCCCGCACCGAAATGTATGAACATTGAACAGCAGGTGGGTCAAAAAATTGAGAACGGCGACGACGGGGTTCACGAGGAAGTGAACTCAGTTCTTGGTGCTTATGATCATGTGGAGGAGGAAACCATCCAGGTTGATAGTCAAGTTCCGGATTCTGGAGAGCTAATTCAAGTTGCTGAGTCCGAACTCCATCCCGACAATTCAGAACAAAATCGGAACGAGGAAGAAGCAAGTGTAAACGAAAAGTCCAAAGAGATTCAACCAACCCAAGTCCAAAATGATAAAGAAAATTGCAATGAGATTGAACCTGAAAATGTCAACTCGGTTGACAATTCCAAAGACTTTGTAGATAAAGTAGAGACTGAAGACCCAAATCCTTCAGTCCCAACTGTTGTCAATGAGGAGTCCGAGGGAGAAATGGCCTTAACCAAACCTGAAAAGACCGAAGAGACTAAAATGTCCGGAGAACTGGAAAGGAACAACAACAATGAAGAGCCGGAAACTTCCCAACAAATTCCATCGCCTGT
Organism: Neelides sp. FZ-2019; assembly: GCA_009869795.1. Lineage (NCBI taxonomy): Eukaryota > Metazoa > Arthropoda > Collembola > Neelipleona > Neelidae > Neelides > Neelides sp. FZ-2019. Next base: position 95,723 of record VJMY01000006.1, on the reverse strand, counting down.
TGAGGAAACCCAAACTTCCTCCACGTCGGTTCCAGATGCTGGTGGTGACAAAGTGGAGAAAGTCGAGGAAGACAAAACGTGCCCTGAGGTTGACACGATCAAATCCAGCCTTTCGGGAGATTTGCCCAAGAAGACCTCAGTGACACTTTCTTCGTCCACCAAGCCGCGGATGTCAGTCCCTACGAACGGGAGCTACAACAATCACAACAACTACCACCATCACAATCATCATCATCAAAATCACAATCTTCACCTCGGCCCGCAGTATTTCCCCAACCATTCGGGTCATCATCATTCGGGCCATCCTGGCTCTTTCCCTCCTCCCTTCGGCTTTCCCTTCAACGACGGGAAGTTCGAAGGGCCGCCGCAAGTGTCCTGGCCGCAATTTCCCCCGCCTCATCTGCCTCCGTTGCCGGTCCCGATGGGGCCTTCTCAACCCACGCCGCTGCCCACTGCTCTCTACCCGCTACCTTTCGACCCCAACTACCTCCCGGTGATCCTCCCGTCTCTGCCGCCGACCACCCAGAGCAGCGGCTACTCGACAGCTGGACACTCGCGATCCTCCTCGCCAATGGCTCCGGTCAACATCCAGGGCCAACCGCTCATTGCAATTGATGGAAATAATCAGATGGGAAATGGGAATTTGCTCCCTCCGCCGCCGCCGCCAGTGACCTCAGCTGGATCCGGGCATAATCCAAGTTTCATCCTCGCAGCCCCGTCGAACGAACTTTCGGCTTTCCCAAACTTCACGACTATTCCTGGGCAGTTCATGATTTACTTCCACATCAATCCAAGTGTAGCTGTCAGCTTCTACGTCGGAGCAGATCAATTTCAAATCATCAAAGGTAAACTCCTTTTCCATATTTGCAAAAGCTCGCATCATATTTCGCCTAAAATAAGCTTAATTCCGAATTCTAAATTGCTTTTAAAGCTAGTTAAATTAATTTGTTATCATGTATTGTTGATAAATTGTCAATTATTTTCATTCACCTCTTGACATTCACAATAACTCATTAATGTCATTCATCAGATTCATCGCTCATTTGAACCATATTCTACCTCAATGTCAATGAATTAGATCTAAATGGGTTTGCAGTGTATAATAAATCTATTTTTATTATTTCTCATTGTGCATTATATATTATGTCAAATCTTGCTAATTCATTATTTATAATGATAATAATGGATGACAAATGGCAATAATAATAGTTCATTTAGAATATTTGTAGAGGAGACTCTGGTTACTCTGATAATCTCTTGATTCCTTTCCACATGTTAAAATGTTTTATAATAAATTTATACATATAAACGGAAAAAACAATGTATTTCGAAGCATCAGCAATTTCTGTTCAAGTTCTATCTATGCAATTCAGCAATAATGTAATAATAGTCTTAAAGCTTTATGATTTTTTTTATCTTTCGCTGACCTGCGTCATCACGTCATAAACACACTGGCTGTGCGAGTCAAACCTTGGAAAGTTTATTTCATAAATATAATATTTAAAGTATGCATAAAAAGAAAAGACTCGTTTCATGCTACATTTGAGATCATGGCTATTCTGGTGGGAATATTTTGTACAAATAAACTCATCTCATTGTCATTCAAAGTTAAGTTTAAATTATCGCATTTAATTAAGTTTTTAATATCTAGGGTTTAAAGAGGGAAGTATTGAAGTGACAAGTTTGGTTTTCTAGAACTTTCATCATCATGAGCTCAACAACTTGACAAAACAAAATATCCTTTAATGTTCATAATGGCTCTAAATGTTTTTGATAAATAAATTGATTTACTCAATTTATTGCTCTAGTTTTACATTTAGCATAGTGGGATTGACTTGCAATTAAATTCACATTACTCCCATATAATATGTTTGTTTTTGAAGGCTTCAAAAATTTCCATTGAGTTCTCTATTCAAATTACATTATTTAATATACCTAAATGGTATTATCAGCCATTCATGGTTTTTATAAATGACCAATCAATCTAATAATAATGCTCTTATGCTTAATTATCATAAAAATGTTGTTCTCAAATAGTTCAACCAACTTTACATGGCACCCAAAGGCCCATAACCAAGCCCAATAGTTATGAGATTTACATTTCAGAGCAATTCATGTTTTTCGAGATTTTCTTAGAAGGAGCTGAATGGAGAGTTCGTGTACTTTAGATGGCCTATTTATCTTTTCGCATTTGAATAAAATTATCAAGTTAAGTTATCAATATAAATAAACATAACGTGTGTGTGTTTAGTGAACCAGGGGAGTCTATAGACAGCATTCTTAAGGGCTGGCTCCTTTCGGATTAAGATTCTTTGGATAGATAATGGAGGAAAGAACTATAAAGACAATTTTGAGACAACCAACTCGACCATACATGTCATATTTAATTTCCAATGGTTAGCTTGGAGGTTCAGTAGTAGAGAAAGGGAGCTAAAAGGAATTTGAAGTTATAAGAATTCCTATTGGAAAATTGGAATCTTAACAAGACTTCTTACTCATTGTTAACATGTTCCAATATCCCTATTTTGGCTTATTGTGTTTTTAATTAGGAGTATCGGAATATCTTCATGCATTTATTTGGAAATACATTGAAAATCAGTACATTCGTTAAGCTAAAGAAAAGCAATGCGAGTATATCTTGAATTCATTTTGTTTGGTTCTAATTTGGCCTTCTGATAATGAATTCATTTGCATGAAATAAAAGTTCAATAATTTTTACTCAAGGAAATTAAATAGTTTGGCCGGGCAGAGTAGCAGATTGCCAGATACGAGAGAGCTATGTACATTGTATTTATTTATCCTTCTCTCGACTTCATTTGGTCAAGTTATTAGTGAGGGATTACACAATGATTATCAGGAACGACGAATGTGATCGAAATTAAATTAGAATGAGGACGTGTTTTTATCTCTTGTAAAGAAGTGACTTTGTGGAGGGAGAGAGCAATTAAAAAACCCCAGTTTGGAGATGTATAGCAGGGACGTGGAGGGACGAGGGAGCTCCTGCTTTACTGTGATTTTACCCATTGTTAATTGTTTGGGAACAGAAGAGGAGAAAGGTCGTAGAACAATGTGAGTGAATGTCACATTCAGATTCCTATCTCGATGAGTTCATGGACAGTCGCCTACTCCTAAGAGTCTCCTTTTGCTCTACTAATATTATTTATTATATTACACACGAGACGAATGTCGAGTGGGATAAGTAGGATGAGTTCTTACTATGAGAATCCTTTTTTCCTATAAACGAGGTGAACACGAGCCTGGGTCGTCTGGTCGGAAATTGTCAAAATTATTCATTTTACTCCCATTCACCTGGCTGGTGTTTTTTTCATAATGAAGGGAATAATGAGGATGAGTCGGAGTCGTTGTTCTCTTCGAACCCAATAAGCTCCATGGTCTTTATTATTATTCTAGCAGCCATTCCTATGTTTTATGTGTGGAGAGTCCAGTGGCTCGACTCTAGTCGATTTGTCGACTCGTCCTCACGTACTACGATGGAGTCTTTTGGTTAATTATTACTTATTCCTCTCGTACCTATAATTTTCCCTTGTACTAATGGGATAATTTCATATAATGTGAATCTAATATTACAAGTACAAAGTCGCTAGTTGAGCGTATAGTGGGATATAATACTTTTATTCCTATGCCGCATGTGAAAGTATCAATGTCTGTTTTTTGGAACATAAAAAGCACTTCTGTAATGTGTGGATAAGCATTAAAGTATAGGAAAGTAAATGATTTCTTATGTGTCTTATGTGTCTTCTAAATACTAAATTTGCAAAAACCTGATGAGGACTCACGAACTTGGAGTTCTTTGGGGCTCAAAACTCAAATTTATGGCTTTTCTCTCATTCTCTAAATCATTTATGTCATTAATTACTCTTTTATCTTTCATTATTATGTACACCTTTAATTGTATTAAGAGCAAAGTATCATCTTAGGAATTTTTATTTAATTTTTCTAAATTTTTTTCAACAATTATCATCCACATGTACTTGAGTTGAGTTGAGTTGAGTAATTTACCTATTTTATTTGCACAATATGCGAAAATGCGAATGACAATTACTGAGAATAGTTCAACGATATTCTCTATTTATCAATACTGTTTTGATTCAAAATATGAATAATTGCACAGTAATGTCAGTAATTGAGAATTTGTAATAAAAATATAATGTAAAAGGAGAGTTTAGTTCATTTTTAATTTCAAGTATACTTTATTTTCAACTCGTAAACAGAGTTATTAAATCATTTATTGTTAAAAGCATAGGATTGAGGTGAAATTAAGGAGAAATGGAAAATAAATATCGTTCTTATTGTTAGATAATATCAGGGCTTATTGAGAGAAATGAGCTTTCAACCTGGCTCCGTCCCAGTGGATTCTTGTAGACTGTACCGTAGGGTATAAAATTAAAAGAATTTGCATCTATGTAAGTGGAAAATTGAAAGCAATTTATTAAAACATTCATAACCAATTCATGCTCGTAGTCTTTTCCCGTTTACTTCCTGGTTAAAAGAAGGTTGTTAAAAGTAAATTGCGACTTGCTTCAGACTTCAAACCGCCACAATTTCCTCACATAGTCAAGATGTAATGAGGGATGAAGGGAAGCGATTTGAGGTAAGCTACACACGTAAAAACCTTCTCAAGCTATTGTTTCGTACAAATGAACTTAGGTTCTAACTCGAAATGGAGTTAGGATCGAGGTACTTATAGCGAAAGTGTAAATGAAATTATCTCCCTATACTCACTCAATGTGAGCAAGGAGGAGGAGAGCACTAATGCATTATAAGATATAGACGCTGCATTCCTTGGAAATTCTTTGCAATTCGTCTTCTTTTTTATTCGCAAAAGTCAAAGAACATGTCTGGTAGGTGGTGTAAGAGGCTTTTGATCTTCCTTGTACAGAATTCACAAATTGTCTCTCTCCGCTTCTTCTTCTCTCCACTTTTCTTTTTCCTTAGTCTTTTATATAAGTTTTTACTTTTACTCGTTTTTTATTGCCAAGATAGTCCTTCGGATCTCTCAAGTGCTACTTGAAACATCATGAATATTTAAGCCGACGATGTTATACATCCATAATATATTTTGCATCCTGTTAGATATATTTTCTTGGAATATATGTTAAGTCACTAATTGTCCATTTTTTCCTCTTAATTCATTTTCTTAGATAATCGTAGCGTTCGGAGGATAAGGTAGTTTTGAATAATTAAGGCGAGATGGACATTCTTCTGTGCTTTATGACGGGGGAAGCTTTATCATTTTCCTAATTAATAGTTTGTAATTTGAATTTTAAAAATTCATTTTTGATGGTTTTCTAATGATCCTCATTAGATGGAAGGGAAAATGAATGAATGCATTGTTGACTCAATTATCAGTTCCTCGAGTCTCATCCTCTCTTTAAACGTTTTCATCTCTTCGAGTCCATCTCTTGTATTTGGCGTGAGGGGAAATTGGATTATTTATGTATGTAGGAGTTGATTAAACAATGGAATGAAAGGTACATAAATGAATGTGATGTGGAGTGGAAGAGAACTGGTGGAAGGATCATGATGTGAAGCTGTCGAGATATTTCCTTTCTGCCACCTCACTGTCCGTTCATGGATGCATAGATGCTCTAAACTTTTATTTATTCATCTCTCTCTTCTTGCCCTACATAACTCACGAACGAAGAAGCAGAGGAATTGGTTGTTTATAATAATGTTCTCCTCTTGAGCATCTGACTTCTATGCGAGCAAATAAATATTAGTATAAAAGTCATGCGAGGATTCCTCCACATTGACACATCATCACAGCATTTTAATAACGTTTAATTTCAACTGTTTATTCCATTAGCTTTACTCAATATAATATAAAGTTGACATACAATGGAGGGTTTTATGTTTTATCATTTGAATTTACTTTGCAAACTGTCATATTAATGAGTTCTCCTAAATAATTTAATGAATGCGCTGTGAAATACACGAGAGGAATTTAACCAACCATTAATTATATTTGTTGGGATTTGTACGGATGTTTTGTTTTGAGAGAATCGTCGCTTGAATTATTAATTCAGTGTAATTCAATAATTTGATGAACATTCAAATTAAAGTTTAATTAATGTAAGCGGGAACGAGTTAGGATTAATTACAATTTGATATTTTTTATTGTCTTCTCTGGTTGTGTAACTTTCAATGTTGAGTTTAAATTACGTCTTAATTCTAATTTTGCAAATCTTTTAATTTGACCAATTAAAATGCAATAAGATTTTTTGACTATCACTTTTTTGTAGTGTGATTGGTATTATGATATAAAGCTGTTTTTGCTACATGATATATTTTTCTTTGTTCAGCTTCAGAGTGAGTGGTAAACTGAAGCGAATCATAGATTTTTCAATGGCTGGCGACGATGATAAAATAATGATAGTCCCGTTACTTGTCGTGTAGAGGACGAAATCTGCTTTACATTCCTCTACAATTGTGCATATTGCATCAATTTATAATAAACCTTGGTTCTTTAAAATGAGCATAATAGTTTAAAGTCCATAAGGAGTTTATTTGGTTAACCATATTTGCTTATTCTTATTTGCCTTAGCATATTGAGATTAATTGGGAGAAAAACTTGGAGTAATCAGCCACATTGGACCGTTGTTATTTGTTCCATTTTGTGGTTATTTATATATTTGTTTTAACTCTAAAAAAATATATAAATAATAACTGCATCCCATTATACTTTCATTGTTCCATTTGAATCGAATTGGAAATTCAAATTGACCCTAAAACAAATTTCTATTATGCACAAGAATCATAAGATATATGGCATTATATGGCATAGGTTCACATTTGGGTTCGCATATAAAGTATTGAAGGTTTTAGGCGTTCGCTTAGATGGCCTACGCTCATTGTGGTTTTAATCATAATATATGCAAAATCTGCGTAGCTTGACATGGTCGAGTGAATAGTGTCATGGAACTCTTTGTTGTGAGATAAGGGAATCCCACAGAGTTCATCCAATTGGAGGTAGCAATAGACGCCAAGTTTGGGATTTTTGAGTATCATGGTGAAGAGATCATGAAAGTAATGAATAATATACAAAATAACTATGTAATACACTATGAGAGACAAACAGAGTGGACAAAATCCAAACGTGTGAATTGTCTACATTTTATAAGTGCGAGAGAGACAAATAAAATGGCGATCTGGTTCTTCCGCTTTTGAGTCATTAGATTCCGTTTAGCACTCCCTGCCTTTGCCCATTAGGGAACACATAGATTCATCAGGATTCCTGGAAAACAAATTTTGCATATTACACTTGCGTCATTCGCTCGTCCTACCACTTGGTTGTTTTCTCTTTAATAAGCTAAAAATAGGCCCGAGTTTTCATACAGAAGCATAGAATCATACAATATTAACGACGGAGAAATATCTACTTACACCTACATGCATCCCTTTGAAGTATTGGAATATAACAGAAGACAATTTTCTGCATCGCGCAGAAATCCGACAATAATGACTCCCAGTGAGTAAGTGTGTACGGGGAAGATAGAGAGATTTATAAGACTTTATGAAAGGAGGAAGAGTCAAATGCAATTTGCTTAACTTTCTAAACTTGAGTCTATAGAAAAATTGAATGAGGAATGAAATGTACCGTGGAGCCGCCGTGTACCTAAAACCCTTTATGTATGATCATTTCATTATATATTGTATTTATGAGGATATGAGGTACTTTTCTTAAGATTTTATTATGTGTGTAGCGAGTTGCTTATTCAAAGACTAATTTTCATTTTTATGTTTTTGTTCGAGTTTAGAAATTTGAGATTTAGCGGAATTAGGTCTAGGAACTTTAGTTTAAACTCCCATTGAGAAATAGATTGAAGCGAAGTTGACTTAATAAAATTGCACCAATGGAGGATGTGCAAACTCTGTTTTTTTTTACTTTTGAGGACTTTTTTGCTTTGTTTTATTATTTGAGTTAAAAGGGTCGTTTTTGAATGATGTAAATAGTTTTTTGAAGAACAACAGCTAGAACAAATGAGACTTGGCAAATAAATTAATTTTAAAAGAGGAAAAAGGCCTTCAGCACAATGATCTTTTTGTTTGAGATCAACAATACCGTGAAGGATCTCGTGCGTGAGGTAACGCAAAGTGGAGATAGTGAACTTTGGAAAAAACTCCAAAAGGAAAATTAACGAGAATTGCAAAGCTGTGTATACTTTAATGTGCTCGCTGACTATATAAATAACTGACAGGTTTTTCCTCAAATCACTTAAAATACTTCATGGTTTACACACACCTTTGGATTTGATTTAATACTGGGATTTATGAATTTGGAATGTGTAAATACCTGTTTATTTGATTGGCACATTTGATTTATGGCTTTATTATCTATTGCATCTATTTAAACTATATTTTGCACTTTTTATTTATTTATTTTGACTGTAAAAAAGCAAAACCTTGTATTGGAAGTTTTTTGCATTGTTTGCCTTTGAACTCAATTTACACACCAGCAGAGAATAATCATCCTTTGCATTGGGTTAACAACTTTTTCTGCCGTTGTTCAGATACTTAATTTCATTCTCTGGCTTTTGTGATTAATGGATATGCGAAACAAAGTTCCGGGGATATGAAAGTGAACGAAGATTGACATGCATACTTAGGAGTCAATCTTGTAAATTGAGCAGATGAATGAGATGCACTTTTGCGAAACCCAACACGAGAGCTAAGGGATTTCACGTGAAGGATAGATGTTCACAAGTATATATGCATTTCGGAGGGACGAGAACAACTTTACTTTTATTATTCTCTTTGTGAAAGTGAGGATCATAAAACGAATGGCATCTGAGTAATAAGAAAGGATCAGACTAAATGTCATTTTTTGTTGGGGGCCGAAAGTCGGGCGAGGTGATAAATGGCGCACAAAGGAAATTGTTGCAAGCGAACGTTGCAAAATATTGAATACCCTTGACATTGCAAATGGAGTGTTTGGAGCTTGGCAGAAAGTCAAAAAGTTCAAAAGCGTCTATTTAGTCTAGGTAGGGAGCTTAGCCGAGCTTGCTCCTCCACCAGAATACGGAATTAGACAGTTATCTCCTTTTATAATTATCATTCCCACGCATAAGCCCCTTCTCATGATCTCTCTTCTCCCAAAGAGTCATTTTGGCTCTTTCTCTCCGCTTATACTTCACCCCTTCGGAGAACCAAGGTGCGCCCCGCACACGGCTTGATATATTAGGCCATTGAAGTCTTGGATGTTTCATAGGAAGACATTAGGATTCATCCATATGTGCAATTTGAAGGAGCCACTTACTCTCGCTATCCTCGCTACTCGAGCTTCCGAGTTTACAAGGGTAGTAACCGACTGTTTTGCATCTATCTCGTCATCTTTCACGTCTGAATCAGTCTGAGTTTTCTGAGGCTTTTTGACTTATTGACTCATCCTGTTGCATTTTCAAATGATCCTAACCTATGGTGTAGGACTTGGCTCGAAACGTGTATTAGTATGCAAGATTCACGACCTCGGAATATCTTGAGGATAAACTTGAAGGAAACTTGATTTTTAATGCTAAATTTGAAATTGACTTTCCAGATGTCTGGACAAGGCTACCATACGTGTATACCACTTATATTTACTTGTTGATGCTGTAATATTTCGCTAGCGTGGAATTGTACATATGTGCTTTTTGAATATTTTGAAATTGACTTGGAGTTCATTGATTTACATTAATAGAAAGGAGGATTTCATTTATTTTGTATTAAAAGAAGCTCTGTAAAGATTCCTATCTCTCTATTAGGTATGTGGAGAGAGAAAGATGGGTCAGGGAGTATTCGATGGTTATAAAATGATTGATTAAATTAAGAGACCTGTGCCATTACATGACTCCTTGTTATAGTGGATTAATAACTTTTCCTCTCTGGGTATGGAAAAAGTGGAGAAAAAACAGAACGTCCTTCAATCCATGGTGGTACCCTCGAAAGAACGGCGTCCATTGACTCCATTCTCCATTTGACTCTCTTCACCTCGTACTCTCCTTATCCCCCCTTTCGTCCTCTCGTCTGGGTTGCGGGAGGTTGTTTGGAAAAGTACAAAACTCGAACGCATCCCTTTTACCTCTTCCCAGCCAATTCATCCAAGAATAATGTAGAGGAAATTTCATCTCCAATCGGTCTTCTTGAGGAGTCTGACTAAATATAAATGTAGGAAACATCCGTGAGCGTCTCCAGTCAAATCCTGGTAGCTTGTCTGCCTTTGAGCGATAAACCCATTTTCATTCCAAACTCTCACTTTCGCTCTCCTTTTTCGGAATTTCGTCTCTCAGACTTTGTGATTTATTTTTATTTCTCCTTTCAAATGTTGCAAGAGCATTTATTAGATGATTTGGGGTGAATATGCTTATTCTTCCCTAATGCATTTCATTTATTCTGTTCTCCTCCTTTTAATGCATTTGTGAAGGAATTTATACAAAGTAATGAATTTTTATTTCATTTGCTTGGCAAGCCTCCAAGATGTAAGAGGAATACTGCGCATTCTTAAATTACAGACCATAAGTACTCCACTAATGTTATTTCAATTGAGAACAAAATTTTGAAATTTTAATAATTCTCCTCTCTCTCTTTATTACCATTTTTCTGGTATGATCGAGAAAAATGAAAATTTGTTTAATTATATTTGCCCCAATGTTTAGATAAAGAAATAATGGTTGAGGATCATCTTGAGGTTGCTAAATGAAGTTTACATAATTTGATGAGGTAATAACGTGGAGTTGGTCCGTAGTAATTCCCATTTTTTGAAAGGAAAAGGCCCAAGAAGATTATACAGATTTGTAAAGCGTGAATCTTCACTTGATTTAAATAATCAATAAAATAATGAAGGAAAATTAGTCAGGAGATACAGAGGTGCTTACCAACATTAAAAGTAAGGATTCATTCAGGTACAATATGCTTTCTAATTTCCTTCGCGCACTAATAAACCTTGCTCAACCTGAATATCACTTTTTGAGTGAGCTTATTTAACATGAGAGAATCCCATGTAAGAATCTTATGAATCTCAATGGAGAGTTAGGTTTATGATATAAAAAATAAATGTCGTTATTTCAGTTACAATTTTTTTGTAAAGTTTATAATTCCTCGATGATGTCTTGTCGTGTCTCGAGTTATTGGATTGCCTTATAATGGGCCAAGTCAGAGATGAACGATGGGATAAACGTCATTATTGTATTATTTTCTCTCTCTCTTTCTTGGCTATAAGGAGCATGACATGGTTGTCGTTAATGTCTCAGGTTTCTTTGAAGCCTCGTGGACTCTCTGGCTGTTGTGGAGAGAGGGAAACTCTCCATGATTTTTGATTCTCTTTCATTCACGCATTTCTTCCCCATTTCCTCCTCGTTAGACTCTTAAAACCTTCCGTGATGAAGAAATGGCCAGTAGTGTGAGAGAGTCGAGACTTGCATCGCTAAACCCAACGAGAATGAAGTGACAATTTAAATTAATTTCAATCTTGGACTCTTAAACTGCCCACGCAACAATTTTCACTTCTTTTCCCTTTCATCTCCAATCTGTGGATTGAAAAAAGAGACGTCAGGCCGAGTCACTTGATCATTCAACCCATTTATCTTATTCAATTACACAGTTTATTATCATATTATACTCAAACAAACTTACTTGTTCCAATTCATTGGATCACCAAGTATCTGCATCCATATGAGATTCTATGGAATATTCTAATTGAAAGGATATTTTAATATGCGCATTTTAGAATTTAATTTTTATCAAATGTCTTTATCCGATAATTAACCTTAATTAATGTTTAATTTTGCGTTTATTGAAAGAAGTTCTCCCTTTCGGAATTTGCCTTGCTTTTTTGTTTATTACTTACTTATTTGCCATCATTAGTTTATATTAACAAACAATAAGCAAAGAATGGCATTAAAAGGGTTATTTCGTATTATGAACATTCCTTGATGCTTGATTCATTAGAATGCTTTTTGAGGAAAGGCGAAATGATATTCATACACACGTTCGTTATTTCTGTACAAATTGCGGTACGGTAAATTTTATTACGAGGGTCTCTTGAAAGCCCACCGAGCCAGAAAGGAATATTTGAACTCTAAGTGGATGGTAAAATGGTTTATGAAGAACGGAGAAATAGGGAGACATAAAATTGAAGCTGACTGAACCCGGAGTCAAAGCCATTTATTCAATCGAGTTCCATTAAGTAGTTTGGCCTTGGTTGGGGACTTTGGGATCATCTATGCATAACCATAGGCTCCTGTGGACGGACTGGAGGAGACACAAGCAATGTGATGAGAGGTCGCCTTCCAATGCTCTCCCTCCGCCATCCTTTTGTTGAGCAAAGTCGGAATTTCAATACTAAACCTCACTTATCTCTTGTGCAGGGTCTTCTGGGAAGGCGACTAATTTGTATGTATCTATTACCCCTCTCCCATCTTTTATTCCTCCCCAAATGTCCGTGTGTGGAAGGAGGAGGGAGGGAATAAGAAATAGGAAAAGGCTTCATGGCACATGTCAACTCATACACTCTTTGGATCAGCATCTTTCTCAAGAACTGAACTTTCATTGGGGGATTTCATAGTACAGATATCTCAGAATAACTTAGAATGGTACGGATCAAATGAGTTTTGAGCTCAACAGTAGATACCAACAACAGATCATGTACATAATATCTTTTATATAGGCATGTGAGAATTTGGCTATATTGTGAGGATTTTTAAATATTCACATTATAACTTAAACTTGAATAAATATGAATTAGCATTCAAAGGAGAGGGTCTTGAGTCTTGATTCTATAGAGTGTAAGTTTAATGTGTGTGAGAGACTTTTTAAAGTTTTTTTTTAATTTATTGCTGAGTTAGACTTCAACTCTTTTGACTGTTGAAAGAGTGTGATGACTTTAGCAAACCCTGTGTATGGGAATTCAATATGGGCGCAAAAAATTGTAGCATAAGGAAGCTCATAAGACTTTTCTTATGGATGATTTTGTTGACGTTGAGAACTTGTTAAAGTTGAACATTGAAGAGAAGGAATTTGTAATATGGATTCGGCGGAGGGAAGAAGAGGCCCATTAAATACATTATATTATTATTATGTTTAGCATAGTTTTGGTGATTGTCTACTTCAGACTTGAGAGCATAGACATAATGTCATTTTTTAAATTTTTGGTCTCTTGTTTCAATGTATTTTATTAATTCTGAATTGCATTTACTGTTGGAAGAATGTTTCATTCAATCGAAAAATATCATGTGAGGAGAAGATGATCCTTTATTTTTATTTATTGGTGTTTTATATTTATTTTTTCAAAAATAATACAAATACAAATACAAATAATATATTTAAGAATATATTATTTGTCTTCTTTTGTTGTTTGCCCCTTTAATGTACAAATTTTCAAGCTTGGTTCTAAGAAAGAAACGAGGATTTTATGTTAATATTAGAGACCTAAAATTGAAATTAACAATAAGTTCGATGCTCTATTAAAAATATTTTGACTTTATTGTAAATGTCTTTTGTAAATTGCTTTTGAAAAGAAAAGAAATCTGATAAAAATTCAATAAGTTTTCCATTATAGGATACAAATTAAATATTTCTTTCGACCTCATTTCATAAACTTTGTAAATATATAGTTGACAATAAGAAAACGACTTAATTATATTTAAATTAATGCATTTATTTAAGCTTTATTATATTTACAAAATTTAGTTATTTAAAATAGCTTTTATGACTTAACTAACAGAGATTTATCTATTGGATCACGTATGAAAGATGATTTGTTAAGTTCTAGGAATTATTCCTCTTATAAATAAACAACTTGACGATAAATTACTTGGACTCTCTGACCTTATTGCCCTCAAGATGAAGAAAGTATATTTTGATTGAGTCTGGGGCACTGAGTGTTTTCGTCCAAATGATCAATGATTCCACCCTGCGAAAAGAATCTCATCGAGGTCAATTAGAACTAAAGAGAGCTTTCTCGCCCATTTACTTAACTTTAATAGAACCTGATTCATCCGTGGTCGATTTATCATACTAATAAGACCTCTCCCAGTTCCTAATCAGACTAATCACGAATTATATTCCTCGTTAAGGTAATTCGAAAGATTTAAAGATCTCTATTAGTGGGAGGAGGAATTTAATAGATTAGACTTGAATGAATCCAACTACTGACAGTTGATATCATGTCTTGAATGATTTGCTTTCCAATTCAAGATTACTCGAAATACATTTTGTCATACATGTTATACTTAAACTTAAATGAAATGGCATTTAACTCATCGTTCAAAAAGAGCATGAGATCACAAGAACATGAGAGGAGGCGATAAGAGGAGAATGTTAGTAAGAAAAAGTTCATGGTATTAAATATAACGCACAGAAATTTACATCTATTAATCATTAGATTTTGAGTTTAGAATATAAGGGCCAACAAGAACCCTTAAATACATAGTATTATATCATTTATTTATGTAATATCTATCATGTATAATAGTTATGCATATCATATAACCAGTGAAATACTCTCAAAAACTTTTTTATGGTACAAAAGGATCTCAAAAGGAATTCAAGGGATTTTGGGTCCATACAGTAAATTAGAATATTGAACAAAAGGAATAGATTTGAAGTGTTGTTAATATCTAGCTCTCGGGTCCGAGCGAAGATATTATTATGAAGTTTAATGCATAATCGATGGATAGGGCAAGAGCGACAGTAATCTCGCCAGCTGAGTCTCTTTGGGATGGTTTGAGTATCGGAGAGGAGCACCCGTGGTGAAACTTCCTTGATTATTCTTTTTTATATTCGAGACACAAAGGGATTCGAAAGGAGACGGAAAAAAGTGTAAATGGCGAGGAATGGGTTGAGGTATGATCCGTGGAAGCTTCTGAGGTTAGTTACGTGTGTTCGCTCTCCTCCCAATTCCTTTCTCGCTTGGAAGTCGGGGATAATTAAGAGGATTCAAATACGGTTAACACTTTCGTGCTCAGGCCAAGAGAGATGAGATTCCCTTAGTAGATGTTCCTCTTTTCATCCCTCTGTTCACATGCATCTCTGCATTGTGAGGAGATTGGAGTGAGCATGTGAGACTCAATCTTACTTCGTCTCACAGGAGATTGAGAAGAAAAGATGCATCAATTGAAATAATGTGGTGGCGGAGGAGGAACTTCCCGACTTGACGTCAACAACTCACACTGACAGATTTAGGTAAGGATAGGAACGAGAGGTGTGCTTGGCCTGGCTGTGTATTTTTGCATGTTGGGAGCGGAGCGACGATGAGGTTCTCTGGTTTTATATATCCAGATCATCCTCCTTGATTGTTGTTGACGAAGGAAGGAGGCAAAGTCGGCAAAGGTTTTTGCTTGTAATTGCTCGTTAGGTGCTGGGCTTTCCTCTGGTTTGTGATTCGAAGCTATGTGATAATATGGAGAGGAGCTTTAGTAGCTCCATGTTTATACTCGGACGTGTGGGGAATTAAGGCTTTAGTTAGAGAGATTTGAGACACACTTGTGTGCGGATTATCCATTTAGGAAGGCTGAGCAGGGGGAGCGCCTTTGTGTTTGAGATTCACTGGCTAAAGGAGATGATTAAAATCTCTTATCTCATAACGGTAATTTACTCCGCAAGCCCACCCCAAAAACTCATTCCATGCACTGGTCTAGATTAGGATGAGGCTCTTCAAAAGAAGAGTCGAGGATTCCATTTCGGTAAATTTTGTCCTAAGGCCATTTGTGAGTGGAGTGGTGAGACTCAACTGGGATTTACCCATCTATGACGAGCCTATGTGTTATGCTCAAATTTATGCCCATTCTCAACTCTTTTCCTTGTAATATATTTAAAGCGAGGAGAGATAATTGTATCAAATTCTTTCATGGCCTTTTTTCCTCTTCGCAATTATGTAAAGGCGCGTGGGGTAGGTAATTAACATTTTGGGTATGAATGGACGAGAGTTCTCATTTTCACTTAGCTATCATTATACTTACATGCGGCTATTTAGAGGGGCGCGAAGGTAATGTTTAATAATTTAAGATCTAATCGCGCACTCACCACATTATATCCTACTTAATTCACACTTTTACAATTTGTTCTAAATTGCGGAAATAGTTCATTGACACTCTTTCCTCCTAATATTGGGGGATTTTTGCCTCCTCGTGATGCGTATTTGTTTTTGGATCACGTTCAATCTATGGTTTTCATATTGAGCCATTTCACGACTCTGCCGAAACTTGGGGGAATTCTGCCATTTGTGTTCAATACGCACCTGTCCATACAATACGTGTTTCACTCACAAATTTCGTGTACTAATATTTATGGAACCAGAATTTGGGGTCTTTAAAGATAATAGATAATGCATAAATGTAAAAATATGGAAAGGATTGAGTTTAGCCTCATTTTCTGCCCAATTCAAGTGTTTTCCACATCGAATGGAAATATATTTATTTATTGTGATTTTGTAATAATGTAAGTACGTAGTTGGCTTGAATGACAACCGTTGGTCTTGTTTGTTATTTTGGATTTTTGAAAATTGGAAAAAAATGGGAGTTTCTGCAAAGACTCATAACTTCGATTCAACCCACCTGTTCCTGGAACCCTAGGGCACTTGAAAGAAAATTGACATTTTCCTACGGAAAGAGAGAGTGGGAAGAGGAAGAGCAAAAGGTCAGAATCTCTTTCAAGCCTTCGGTACTTTATTTCACATTACCGAAGGAGCCGCACATAAGGCCTTTGTACGGGCAACGGAGAATAAAAGAAATATAGGGTTTATTTTATGGTTATATGCTGGTGGTAAAGGGTTCCTCACTCATCTCTTGGTCGGCTCTTCGTGTCGCGCTTAGGAATGACAATTGAAAAGCATTTTATAGGGGTCTATGTGCAAGGAGTGAGTATGTGACTCACCGTCGAAATGCTTGGGACGTCGGGGTCCACAAGAGCTGTAGGCCATATTGTTGCCAAACTTGGACGATCACTGTCTGGGTGCATGAGAGCCCATGAGGACCGGAGTATTAGTTTATTGGTTAATCATCCTCTGTAGCTCATAGGAGTGGACCAGAGGAGGTATTTCTGAATTATTTATAAGGATTTATAGCCCATTGAGAAAACTCAGTTCCGTTCTTCCTTTATTAACAGAATATTAACTGAATCAAGGCGAAACTATAAGAATGGGAATTAAAACTCTCTTGTGAGTCTTGAAGATGAGGATGAGACACAATAATACTCATAGTAATCTGAGATTAATAAATAGAAGAGAGGCTGGAGAATACATGGGGAGATATGCAATTAGTATAATTATTGTCGATACAGCTTGTTGGCTCAGAAGATGCTATTATGTTCTGTTCTGTGGAGAGTCTATGCCTATATGACAAGAGTCTCAAGAAGCGGAAAGGAGATGGTTGGAAATGATCTTTGCAGAAGGAGTATGGTTGTATATTGTGGATCTTGCGGGTTTCCGATTACTCTTGTTATAAAGTATTAGCATGGAATGAGAGGAGAGATGGGGTGGCGGTGGGAGGAGGAATCTTTCTGAATCTCAATCACATTGTTGTTCCAAGGGATGAGTCTTGGAAGTGTAGAGGCAGTCGAGGTTCCTGTGGTCGTAGAGGGCCATTGGGGGTTTTCTTCTCTTGCGGGGCAAATTGTGAGTTGGACGATGGGAAGGTAGAGGTAAGTGAGCTGAGGATGTAAGTCCTGGTCCTATGGGTATGTCTATGCAATGGTGGAGTATGGAGGAGAGTATGCACTGGTAGTTGAATGGTAGAGAGAGGCGAGTTTCCAAACGCCTGTTTTCCATCCTCTCGAGTGAATTGGGAGGGAGGAAGGGTGAACGAGCTCTCTCATCTCAGCTCTCGACTGGGAGGTCTCAGCAGTTTGAATCGAGGATTCGGATTCTCCACACAGAGACACAAGAGCTCCGCTTCAGACACCCATGCGTGTGAATTTGGTTGGATGCAACAAGTCCGACCGCCTCTCCTCATTCATTATCACCGCGGAGAATTGGAAGAGAGACATTGGGGATCCCTTGGAGTGACCCAAGAGTCAATTATTAATTCTTAAATAGCCACTTGATATCCGAGTATAGAGAGAGAGATCAGAAGAGTGAACAGAAATAGATCCGTTTCCAGTTCTACGAACTCCTTCCTCTGCTCTCACATCCTCTTGACATTTGAGTTTGGGAGAGAGTGGAAGTGGGATTGAGTCATCCTTCTGGACATCCCAGAAGTCCACTTTTGATAAACCCCTTCTCTTCTCACGTGTTCCCATAGATTCCGAGGGTGTTGGAGCTCTTTGGGTCTTTTTCGAGTGTGAAATTCCAAGTTCTAATTCCCCATTACCAAGTGAAATTTCTGCAGATTGCCCTTTCTTTCACGTTGTTTGTCCTATGTATTGAATCTCTGCCCTTCCTTGTCTTTGCCAGTTGAGAATCAAGTTATTTTTTTCGTCAGTTTGACACGTGGCGAGTGGATGGTAGTGGAAAGGAACTCATCTGGGATTATAGAAGTCAGAAGGAAAAGTTCAAGACGTGGTGGGATTCATCAAAGATCAAACACATCAATTGGAAGCACATTTCGCGAATCTAATTCACACGTATAGAGAAGTTGAGTTCATTGATGCAACCTGAGGTTTCGGAGCTTTGATTGATGTTTGGTACAATGGTGTCTTCCTCCGGGGATATGTCATCCCCCCATCATGATGTGATTTATAGCCCAGTGACACAGAATGGGTCGTCGTCAACGGCAAACATGATATCGTGTGACTATCACCCCGTCTACGGGAACATTCCACCCGATTGTACCTACTATGGCCCTGGCCCCGACTCGTATCAGTTCTGTAGCCCCGACTCGTATCCTCATCCGCAAATGTGTGCCGTCAACACGGAATATGGTAAGAACCCCGAGTCATTCCCTCCTCGCCCTTCAAAAGAGAGAAACGAGGAGTTGAGCATTCCCCTTCAGGAGGTGTGAATGCAGTTTCTCAAAATAAATCTCGGGGAGTCTGGGAAAGAAACGCAATCCTCTTCTGCACTCCTCCATCCCATACATATATACACAAATACCTTTTTTAACTCTTTGCCTATGACTTCTGCAAGGGGAAATTGTAACTGACAATGGCGCTTGCAAGAGAATTGAGACTTAGCATGGGAAGGGCAAATGTAAATATTGAAAAACACAATGTTGTGATCTGGGGTTTGAGGTTGGGATGGGATCGTTCAAGACTCCACATTGTTATATGGCCATTTTTATTAGGTTTAATTACTAGATAGTGCGTCTCGTCCTGGATGACTTATGATTAAATGAGAATGGAAATTTTAATAGGATCATTCCCCTCTCTGTGAGAGTAGTGAGTGGATTGGTTCTGCATATTGCATATGCATAGCTCTTGAGTCATTACTCCTCTCCAATCATAATTTGGCAAAAAACTGCATCACTTTTTAAATATTAGTGGTTTGGAGTGTCATGTGAGACTTTTCTCATCTTCACTCCAACTGCATACACTCAACTCTCTTCTTGTGTTCATTTAACCAGATTGAGAGATGAAAAGGGGCGATAAGGCTATAATGGAGAAACACTGATGCATTTGGGAGATCATGTATGATTAGCTATGCATTTTTGCATAGTTAAGGTATGCCCATATGGTTGGAAGATGATGATGCTGTTCATTTATTTACCCTGGATGACTCGAAAGCATGCGAATTGCATTTGAAGTCTCTCTTGCAAAGTTATCCTTTTTTTATTGATTTTCTCTCAGTTGAATTTAGATTTGCGAAGGAGGTTGTGAGGATTAGTTGTGGAGTGAAGAGGCCAGTCCGATGATGTTTGGACTCCCTCTGAGGTTCAATGCTCCATTCATTCCGTCGGAGTTCGCAGTGGGCATAAGACCATGGCTCCGAGTCATTACTCATATAATAATTTCCCGCAAGGCTTTTTTCCCTCTCCTAATCGCCACTACGCCACTTGTTACAGAGGGCCCAGTTAGTCTTAGTGGAAATAAGTGTCATTTCATGAGAGATCGGCTTGGAATTGTATCCGTGGGCTCGACTCATCCCATAACTCCCGGCAACTCATTTCACATCCAGACATTTTATGCGTTTGTGTGAGGGATCCTTGGGCGCCGAGTCTCATCGGATTCGCCCATTCGAAGGGACGAGTAGCGACGAGACTCTCGTGCTCATGTTCTAGATGGGAGATTGGTAATAAATGGGGAATGTGTTTGTTGATGAGGATGCTCGGATCCTCGTGGCGAAGACGAGTGAAGGAGACATCAAAGTAGAGAGGACGAGAGAAGGTGGGCTGCTCGGTTTATTACGACCATTTCACTTCTCCTTCTGGCAGGCCTACTGGGAGCAGAGTGATGGGAATGGTCCATTTAAGGGAATTCCTCCTCCCTTTATCCATTGGATCGAGTGGAGGCTCTCCTTGAGACTCCTATTTTTACCAGGATTTTCTGGGTAATGGAAACATGTCTCCAATTGCATTGGCTATCACAAGTATTATTCGTCTCTGTCTAATATATTACTTTGTAAGGGGAATAAGGAGATGCGTGCGTCGTATAATGTAATATGAAAAATTCAACAAGTGGTTGTTGCCTTTCGTCACATCATCTCCTCCCTGTAGAACGTCGTCCGTGCAATTTGGCTCTTTCAACGTCTTTAGCTACGGATTAACGCTATAAAGCAAATTGTGGCGGCTTTCAATCGATACTACAATCTCTGGACTTGGATGTAATTATTCTCTCTTCCTGCCGGCTCGCTGTGCATCCACTCGCGACGACCGATGACCTACAAGGCTTTCTATAGCACATCTTTTTATTTATTATATTTATCATGAGGATTTTTATGTTCTACTCAATAATGGTCTTGTGAGATTGAGACTGGAAAATGGGCCTGGAGCGCGAATTGAATGAATTTCTCTGCTTTGGAATTTTCATTGAGTAGGTTGAAGAGACATTTCTGCTCATTTGGATTTCTCAGTTCGTCGTAGTATGCACACACCTGAGCTGACAATGGAGAGTTTGGTTCATTGCCTTAACGGTTATCCCATTTCCCAGTGAAGGAAATAGTGAATACGGCATAATAATAATTGAAATTATTCTGACTGAGGTTTGTAGCCCGCTCGCAGTCACTAATATATTCAAGAGATATATTCATACACACAATGTGAAAGGGTTATATAGTCGTTAAAAGCTTTTAGGTATAATTGTCTTGAGTTAACAATAATAATTGTAGAATGGCTCATCGTTCGCGTTGTACTTCGTGCTAGCAGACATTGCCTCTGTCATTATATGCAAATCTCATTTCATTATTGTTCAAATCTGTGCCTTCCATTTACCCAAGTTTTATGGAGGGGAAGACAAGGGCCGAGCAGTGGAGATTATTCTAATTATATTTCAAACTCTTTTATTCTCGCTAAAGTGGTTCAGCTGACAAGGGATTTTGCAATGTTTAAATATTATGCATTGTATTGAATTACCATTCTTTATAAATTTTCTCGTCAATGATTCCAAGAGGTAATGAGTTAATGAGAAGGGGAATGAATCAATATAGTGATTCATTTTTTTTGACTAAGGCTGGATATGGCGGATGATTATTATTATAGGATTCTTTGCTCGTCAGTTCGTCAGAGGATTATTACATGTGTACGAATTAGGAGAAATTTTGACGAAGAAAGAAAAGGCAATGCGAAGAGGCTTGATTATAATTTGACCTTTAATTGGTTGTTTGACCTTTCTCGAAGCTCAGAAAGAACTTTGTTTTTCTTTCGCACTCTTCCTTTAACGTGCTTTCCCAACATCTCTCCAAATGATGATTAATGATAATAAGAGTTTAATTAAATAATAATAACTTGAGTCTATAATTTTTTCCATAATGCACAGAGTTAATAAGCTTTTGCATTTATTAGTTATTAGAATTAAGCGCTTGAATAGATTACATAAGAATGTTCTTGATTCATTAGAATGAACAATGTTTAATCATAATGTATTTTTTGTAATTTCCAGGTCCCGTCACAGTTCCGTTATTGTCAACCAACTCGAACCCGCCTATTCCATTACCATTGCAAGTTCCGCAGGGTCACGTCGTTCAACAGATCGTTGATGAAAATGGGACCTTGAGGCATGTGATTGTGTCGCATCAGCCCCCGCTTATGCCCATTCCAAACTACGTAAGTCAATCCTTTGGATTTCTCTCTCTTTTTCCTTCTTCTGTCTCTTTTCCTTCTTCTTGAATTGTAAAAGGAGGTTTTTGAAGTGGTGAGTTCCGCAATGTGCTCGGAGGAAGAGTCAGGCCCTCATTTATTTCCCTCACATGCAATTCTAAATCATGAATGAGGAGGTCTTCCTCTGAGGAAAAAGATTCTCATGGATAAATAAAATGCCCGAGAGTTCCCTATGGCTCTTTCTCGATGGCGAACTTTTTCAAGGTGTGGAACTCGTTTGGGCTTAAATCGTCTTCATCACAATATGGACTGCATACTTAATATGTGTAAACTGAGTGGCTCTGTGGAATAGGGAGATAAAGGACGGCGTTTAAGACTCCTTCATCTATATTTTCTATACGAATCCAAACGTATTACGTCGTAGTTGTGCATATTCCAATATAATGGATAGTTTTTCATGTATGATATTTTCATATATAATGAGAATTGAAACATGAGATTTTGGTGGAGAAGACGAGCTGGGCTGTGAGTTATATCTCAAACATGTGTAGCCGAATTGCATGATGATGATGTTGGTAGTTAGGGATTTATCTGGTGGCGGTGGATGTGCGCTCGCTGTGCTTTTTACTCTCCTCTCGTCGGTCAAGTAAAATATGTAGGTAAGGCCCACTCATTCAAGGTAAACTAAGGTTTATTGACCTGATGGCTTTGAATCTGAATCCTTCCCTCCGCTCATACAAGAAACACAGAACTGAACCCAGAGAGAGAACAGGCATAATAGGGAGGATACACAGAGACCAAAAGTTTCGAATAGATTTTCTTATTAGATAGGAGGTGGAAGTTACGTAAATTACTTTTGTGGCGGAGACTCCTATAGAGCCTCTATGCAGCCGCTAAATCGCCACCGTCGATCATGGGTAGCGGTGGCGCATGTAAATTCCATTGTGACACATGTAAATTCAACTGGCCAATCAATTTATAACTTGCATAATTCAAAACTTCATTATATCAATTTAAATTGTTAATCACTTATTCATTCATTTAAAATTGTTATAGAAATATATTTTGGATTTGAGAATATCAAATTTGGTGATTATTTTAATGAATCTACATTACTGAAAGGAAAAGAGTTGTATCGCGCACGTCATATAGATAATCTATTTGAAATAAAAGATAGTAAAAGTCTAATAAAAGGTAAATGTTTACCACAAATGAAGATTTCCAAAATTCTCATACCTATCAAGAAATTCACAGTGTAATGACTTTTATATTGTGACCACATTTGAACTTGGTTATCAACTCCTTTTGGTTTTTCACAAAACATCTCAGTACAATCAATTACGACACGTGTTTCAGGATAAAACTTTTTGAAGCAATTGGGCATCATTTAGTCGATAACTATTCGAGGGGGCCAAATAATCCAATTTTTAAGCCACAGCGGAGAGAATATTAAGCACTTCATAAAAGATTTTCCTAGCGATTATTGGTGAAATATTAAACATGTGCTTAAAGTTTTATTGTTTAA
The DNA here is from genome assembly GCA_009869795.1 of Neelides sp. FZ-2019. Lineage (NCBI taxonomy): Eukaryota > Metazoa > Arthropoda > Collembola > Neelipleona > Neelidae > Neelides > Neelides sp. FZ-2019. The sequence continues at coordinate 72,080 of VJMY01000006.1, read as the reverse complement.
ACCTTTTTATTTTAGTTAAAAATAATAATAGCTTTTTATCAGTATTAAACTGATTAGAATGAAACTCAATAAAATGGAAAACACTCTGGGATCAACACACGTTAATTTAGAATTACAGTTTCATTTACCAACATATGCTTTCTCCCTGCATCGTTTCCGTCTTTGATTCATGACTGACCTGAGTCTCCGAATTTATCCCATTGGTAATTGATATGAGCATTGTGAAGCTTTTGGTGTAATCTTGAACATAGTTGTCCGAGTGAATTTCTATTTAAGGTGAAATACATATTTATTACTTAATTGACTATTAAGTGAATATAAGTGTATTAATATTATATATGATAAATAAATATATGAACTTTTACTTCAGAAACACTAGTGATTAATGAATTTTGACATTCGTTGTCTGCTTTTTTAACGGCATTTATAGAGGAGCTTTGTAATATTATTTTAATTTTTTAAAATAATATATTTGTATGCAAATATTTCATATATTTCATATCGTTTGCTTTTAAAGTTCAAAGAGAAACGAATAAAAATGAGCCTTTGGTTGTAAATCTTTAGTGTTTTTATAACTGTTATTACACCCATAAACTGAGCAATGATAACTATTAGATGGCATTTTCAATGTATTGTTTTTAATAATACTAATCAATGACTAACAATAAGTTTTTAATAAAAGTTTAAGCACTTAAAGTTAATATGCATAGGTTGGATAGGAGGATTGGCCTGTCACAAGGGAGTTTACGAAACAATCTACGAGAGGCGCCCTGCTTCTACCGCGCTCTTCCCTATAGGAGGAACACTTAGTAATAATGTGTACAGTGTGCACAAATGACTTATTAACTATTGTTATGTTCATTTTCAAAAGAGCCAGCTAGAGTTGTTATAATGGATAAATGGATATAGTTGGTTGGGCCATTACGTTTTGGAGACTCCAAATGTTCCAAAGTGAGCAATAAATCTATGCGAATATGCATGAATGTTGAGAGAGCGAGAGATGGGGAAGTTCTCCAGTCTTACTCTTGTGAGGATTGAAAGGAGAATTTAATGAATTACGTATACATTCAAATTCAAGCCTTTAGCTCTTCTCCACCTGCACCTTCTCAAACGCTTTGCGTGTGTTTTTTCTCGAAATTAACAACCTAGGACGAGAGGGAGACCTGAACAAGTTGATGAGGAATAGCAGGGGCAACAAGTAGTTTTCATATGGCAGGGAAGTAGCCGGAATGTATTGTCTCCCTTTAAATGCGAGTCTTTCAATCCATGTAAAATGGTCAAAGAATTTAAAGGTGCTTGATTCTTGTGCGCCAAAGAATGAATGACATGGCTTCATGAACACCTAACGCTTTCTTAATCCTTCTCTTGAAGTAAATTAGCTCCCATTATATTTCCCTCGTAAGGTTCTCATATCCTAATAAGTGTAATTCCTTAGAAATTTGCCTTACCTGACAAAGAGAGTCTTTTGTGTTATTAGCTAATGCTCGTTCCTTCCGTTATGCTTCCCATTGGTTTCCTTCCACGTCCATTATAGGCCTAACCTCTAGGAAAGTTTAGGGAAGATTAAAACGCGCAATTCCCTTTTCTGCTATATGACTATTATTATACATTTATTTTACAAGTCTACCCAATTCCCTTCATCTTTTCATTATATTTCGGCTTAGGAAATGAGGTTAAATTTCACAATTTGACAAGTTGAAATGGAGAGAGAGCAATTAATGCTCAAATTCATTTGTCTTGCTACGCAGTGGAAATTATGAGATAAATTAATGGATGTGATTAAGAAGTTTCTTATTATTCCTTGCATTAATAGGATGTTTTCATAATCGCTCGACTTGGATGTGTTATGAAGAGATGGAGGGAAAAGGGCTAAATGGCAATGAGGGGAAATAAACAATGGAGAGGCATTTGGAAGATGCAAATTTTAACCATAGGTATATGCAGTGTTTTACCACAAAGAGGAGAAGCTGTCACTCCAAAAGCCCTCACTTCAAACCTCGTTTGTGGTGTTTTTGACCTTTTTGACGACAATGAATGGCGGTGGTGGGAAGGAAAGAGAAATTGCCGGAAAGCGAGGCGAAAGAGGGAAAATAGTAATTGAGTCTCTGTTGAGCCTTTACCTTCCCCATTGTATGGACTTGTACACTCACATTAGGACTTGGTGTGCCTTCCCCAATAAAAACCATTATTTTATATCTCTCTTCCGACATCCATGCACTCTGTTTTAAATCCACATCAAATTATATCTCAAAGAGTCACTTGCTCCTCTGAGCGAAATGACGATTACAGTAATTATTTAAAATATTTAATGATAGGGGATCCTTTCCAGTTGAGTATTTCCAACCCACACGAGAGTGCCAACTTTGCATATTCTCCTCCACACACTACATTTTCACAAAATATTATGATTATATTATTTTCACAATATATATGCATATGTGAAGTAGTTACGTGAGTTCATGTGTGTTGAGTCTGTTCAGGTTGGAGTCTTAAGCCTTCTGCTTATTTATAGATTACATGAGGAGATCATTAATCTCGCAGTATTATACATTAGGACGGAATAAAGTGCATTAGCGGCAGGGTGGATTTTTGCGAGTGGTTTTTTAGCCAAGCAGCTCCCTGCCTACTTGAAATACTTGGAAAGGGCCAATAGAATTATGCATATGCTCATTTTCACCTCTGGATATGGACCTGACCTTTTCGCAGACAGGAGGCCCACTTTTCCCTTTGTTCCTAACAGCAGGAGGAATGAAAATGATGACGAGAAGAGGAGAGGGGAAATGTAGGTGCACTGACGGTAATTAATATTTCTACTGTGTTGTGTGAGTGAATCCCTTCTAAATGTATAGTAGCAATGCACATCTTTTTCCTTTTAGAGAGTGTGAAACTAGATTTCTCTAATGAAGGAAACATTTAATTTTGGTATAGAACGAATGTATGAATTATGAGTGAATGTGCATTGTGGATCTTCCGGATATTGTCATATATTATAAATAATTGAATCATAGATCATGCATTCTATGGTTTAGCTAGGCTGTACATTCTAGTGCATCCTATTGGGATGCTGAGGATTGTAAAATCTTAACTGCTAAAGCTGATTTACTTTCTTTCAAATCTACAAATATCATTAATTTTGTTTTTTTCAAGTTAGTTTTTATGCAATTAGCTTCACTAGGGATTTCTCTCATTTCCTTTCCTTTTTTCATTTCATTAACCATTTTTTGTAAAACTGAACGATAATTTGACGTTTATGAATTAAATTCCGGATGTGAGTATTTATGAGGAATTTAAATACTGCTCCATAAAAGTTTTATGAATGAGTGCAATATCCTTCAAACTTTCCTTTATATGGTATTAAAATAAGTAAGTAGTATAAGAAGCAATATTCCTTTTTAATCTAATATTTTTGTTTTGATCCTTTAACGACATTAATCCTTTTCCTTTTATGTAAAAAAGAAATTATTGAGGCCCAACCCTTTTAAATATAATTTTCTCTTAATTTTTATAAGCTTGATTTTGTTGAATGTTTATTTTGAAATTCTTTGCAAAGATTTGAGTAAGTAAGAGTTCCTTCTGAGAATTCTTGCAATATTTACTATTTTTAACTTTTATCAAGGATGATTGTATAGGGTTTCATACACGAGAGGAATGGCAAAAACTTGCTATACGAGTTGTTGTGCGACGTCTTTTCCTTTTCCACTTAAAGGTGTGGTCTTTTGACTTATAAGTATAAGATTAGGATTATCATTCCCATTCATAATGTTTTCATTTAGAGTCTCCGTAATGAGGAATCAAATGTACGTGTAGAGGAAGAGCGAGACATGACTCAGTTTTCCCTTTAATAAATAATAAAGGATTAAAAATAAATGAAAGGAGTCGAGGGAGCTCATGATTCCCAAGTTATACATTTCATAGATAGAGAAGAGAATGCCAGATTTCCTCCTGTGAGATTTTTCATAAGATGAAGAGACGTTGTGAGTGAGTCGAGGAGATTAATACGGGGTGAATGATAGTGAGAGGAAAGATGAATCAAGAGGACTGTTTGTGGCTTGACCTTTGCTTTGATTGAACTTTTTTCGGGATGTTTGCCTCTCCAAAGTCTCACCCCAACTGAAATAGGATTTTGATCCATATGAGCCAATGTGTTGAACTCAATCCTCATTCCATGTTCCTCTGCTTTCATGCCTCTCATTCAACCCGTGGATGAATAGAGAAGTGAGTGTAATAAGTCTTTTTCCACGAGCATGGTTTGAGCCGAGGAGTCTTATATTTCTTCATCTCGTTTGACTGTTTTTCCCTCATCTCAATCTCATCGGGAGTGTGAGTGACTCCAGAATGTTGGAGCTGCCAAAGGAGAGGGAAGGGAGTTCTCTCTTAGTCACTCAGAGTTGAACTTTTCCCACGTGTTTTCATTCCTTCCTTGTCACTTTTCTTCCCTCGTCGTCAAAATAGACCTTACAATTATAAATGATTTTGTAATCTCTCTTCGAGGCTCGATTTAATACTGACAACCTATTAAATCCCATGTTAAATGAAAACTGCTTTAAAGTCTCCTATCTCTTAATCAGAGAAGCTCATAAGTTTTTAGTATTTTTCTTTTCTTATACTTGGTAAATCAAATGATTTGGTTAATATTTTGCTAAATCCTTATTACTTGGACGAACTAGCTCACACAATTTTTAAGGAACATACAAGAGTTTGAAAGTTGGAATATACGTAATAAAGGAATATTATTGTTATTCTATTATCATTAATTTTTATTAAATGTTTGTAATTTTTTTTACCTTCGCCTCACAAACTTCCCTTAGAAAATTTCCCAGTGCTCTTCAAGCATTTTTAATGTCATTTCATTAGGACTGAGCTTGAGTCTTTTTCACATATAAATATTCACGCACATACTAATATTTATGCATGAGCGTGTTTTGTTTTTCTTGAGTTGTTTGCGAGTTCGTTAGTGAAGCCCAGCGAGTTGATCAGATAAGTGAGGGATATGAGGAGGTTCTCGGGAAATGTCTTTATCATATTTTGCTTGTCTTGGCTTCCTTCCGCCATTCATTTTTTATTCGGAGGAAATGGAAAATAAGGAGGGGAGAATAAATCAAATGGGATTCGTCGTCGTGCGGTCCGACAGCTCTCGAAGAAGAGAGCAAGAGAGATGTGTGTGTGTGTGTGTGTTATTGGCCTACTCACTTGAGGCCCCCTTCTGATAGCTTCCTAATCGAACTTTATTTTTAAAAGAGGCTTCATCTCCTCCACAGGCTTCCTCAATGGACATCATGGGAGATGGAAGGGATGAGTTCTCTGGAATCCCACAACTCCCCAGACCTTCATTCATTCAACATACTCACTCTCTAGTGTTCGCATTGTTCATATCTAATGACCATGGTGGTGTGTGTGTATATGATGTCCTATTGACTCTCATTGCTCATGGGAAACCCGACATGGTTTTATCAAAGACTGGTATAGTAGTGGGAGGAGTATATGAGGAAATATGCATCATAATGATGGGCCTAAGCTTGGAGGGTTGAATGTAATGAAGAGAGAAGGGTGACCTTATACGAAATAGAATTATCTTTTCTAGGCTAGTCACTCTCATCACACAAGTATAACAGATTGAGGAGAGAAATAACTGAACCGACGCTTGTGTGAGTCTAAGCGACGGGCCAATGAAACTCTGTTCAGACACACACTCGCATTCTTCTGTTTAGTATAACAGTAAAACGGTACCTTTATCTCTCACTCCAAAATTCTTTGGCTATATAGGAGAATAAGCAACTTCCACCTCTACCTAGCACACATTCCCATTTATACGCGACTTAATGGAAGGGGTATTTAAGTATTTAAGGATATAAAGGAATTGCTAACGCACGTTTCTTTGGATCTACAAATAGTACGGGTTTAAGTATTAGTGAGGAAGTTCTTGCATTAGATACCCTTTTGGCATTTAATTTTAACGTGATGATATTTTTCAAGTATTTTTACGCTGTTTTAATAATATTAAAAAATAGCTATAAAGGGTTTATTTAGTTAGGGATTTTATATTAACAGATCTGTATAGTGTGTATAGATGTGTATTTATTAGGGACTACTGGAATTAAAAAAAGATATTTTATCCTTTTGAATGAGGATGATGATGGATGAATGAGAAATGGGTCTCTGTGTATGACGATGGTCTCATTGGAAAATATGAAATTTGGGTCGCAAAGGTTTGTTAAACTTGAGGACATTGGAGTGTTCGTGATGATGTTGTTGAGGGGCCCGAGCACTCCTTCCATCCTCCTTTCAATTCCTCCACACATGTGTTCTCCATTCTAGCCTCTTCTAGCCTCTTCAATCCGCTGGTCTCCTTTTCCTTTAAGAGTTGAAGCACCTGCCCAATGAATTTTTTATGCAAAGGATATGCTGGGAACCCTTTTACCTTTTTTTGCGCCGCATTTTATACCTCCATTAAGACTTGAGTTTATTTGATATTTCACTCACTCGCTCGCTTAACTCGTGTGGGCTATAATGACTTTCGGCATTTCACTCTCCTCTGCCTGTCAAAGGACAGAGGGTTTAAAAAACTCTGGAGTATCTTTCAACTTATTGGACTGTTGAGGAAATAAGTAGGGTTCGATGTTTGAAATATTTGAGATTATTCAACTTTCGGGGTGGCTCATGAAAAGGGAATAATTGACGATTCTGATTAGCCTGGTTGACATTAATTACTATGTTGGTTTTTGTATTATTAAGTATTGATAATGCGATCAATTTTTCATAGGCTTACAAAAAGTTTAACTAGGCCTTTGGTAAAGTTTACTTTTTTCGATCTATTCTTTGGTCTATTGGTTTGTTTTAATAAGACAGAACAGAAACTGAACACGGCCGTTCAGTTTATGCTCGTTTATAAAATTAAAAATAAAACTATAGGTTATCAAATAACTGGAGAGTATTTGAATCATTAGGATAATGGATCACCTTCGACGTGTTCGAGTTTAAAAATTCATATTACATTGATTGGGACATTAGAAGTGATATACTTAGAAGGAATTCATACAAATTGTAACGTTATTTTAAAAGAGGGTCGTTCAATTCATAGTCATGAATAGTTGACGAGTGTCGTCGTCGTCTTTTTTGAATGGTCTTATCTTATTTGTTATTATTTATTCCTCTCGTCATCGGCCCCCATCCAACCTCTCTCATCATTAATTCAAACCTTCGTCGACACATTCAGTTCTTCTCAAAAGGACAAGGAGAAAAATCCGTTCATAGACTCCTATTCTTCAGGAGCTCAAGTTCTGCAGGGCTTTACATTTTGCAAGAGAAGTTAATGTTATATAATTAATTTTGTGTGGTGGCATTAGGTATCAAATCATTTTATAACTAAGTATTTACAACATTTAGGGGCTGAGCGGAATTTTTGCTAATGTGGATAAAATAAATATGGAGGAATTGAGTGAGAACGGGGCTTGTGAGTTGAATGAGAGAAGCTGTGAGCTCTCTCTGTGAATAGTGAGTCGTGGATTGATGTGATGTGGCATGTTGATTATGTGTGTGCTGCGAAAATAGTTAACCCTATCAGTCCCGTCATTGCCATTGCCAAAGGAAGAAGAGCCATATGTTACACTTTCAAATTGTCCCATTCTAGCTAAATTTCCTTCTATAGTGGAGTAAACATTTTTATTTGACTCGCAAGGAAATTGAATAAGGACGGTTACGCTGGGATTCGCCCATCTTATTTACTTGTTCAGCATTTCGAGTTCAAATTGTGGAGGAATTGTTCTGACAACTGTTGTTTAATTTACATTTGCTTGAGAGTTTGGTTTATTTTAGCAAAAAAGAGTTTAATTGAGAAGGATCATGGGTGATGGAGAGAAAGAAAAAGTTGGGTGTGAGGAGAGGAATCTTCCTACTAGTGGGACCAGTTGTAATAATAGTATTGGCGATAGTGGAGGAATACTAACAACGTCGCGAACTTCCATTACAACTCCTTCTACAGTTACATTCTCAGCCACGACGAGTCCGGGCTACTCGGGCTTCTTCCTTGTTGTCAGTGCTTCAGCCGGATGTGCGAGGTTTTAATTTAATTATCTTGATTGTGGTTCTTTAGGGTCCTGGGAACCAACCGCAGCCGTTTTACCCTCCTGGGCCAGGCTACCCTGGAGCTCATTTTGCAAACCCGATGCAAGGAGCCGTTCCCTGCGGAATTCCTTCTGCCCAAGGTATGCATGTCTTTTTACGGTGGATCTTGATGAAATTCCTGGTCTCGGGCTTGATGGGCCATGTGGGGGGTTCTAAGGGATTTAATAGTTTGTATGACGTTGGCAGGTCCGTCGACACCGCCTGGACAAGGGAATAATCTCGGGCCTGGTGCTTACGTTGGTCACATCCCATCCCATGCCCACAAGGATGAAAGAGCCCAGCGACAATACGTGAAGCTGAGAAGGAAATTCGAGCAGAAGCAGCAAAGGGAGAGGGAGGTCGCGTCCACGGCCTTTCCTACCACCCACTTTCCTCAAAATGGAAACCATCGGAAAGGTGAGGAACCGGGGAGGACACAAGACTTTTTTTTACTCAATTAAATAATACTGGGTTATTTAGGGAGAGTAATCTCGGTTAAGCTCTTTGAGACTCGGACTAATGATCATAATGGATTATTTTACAGTGGAGCCTGCGTATAACAATAACTCCCGGCGTAACGTTCCGAACGGAGCTCTTAAGTCCTCCGGTGGGGCGGAGGAGGAGGGGAGCGTGGGAAGTACCGGCAGCGTCACTTCCACTGGAACTCAAGATGAAGAAGAGGAAACGAGAGTCCTAGCACAGACTGAAATGCTATCTTCTATTATCCCTCCCGTTGTAAGTGGCTAACCTACTTGGAGTATAATCATTACACATTCCCGGAATAATGCAAATAGGCGAGATGAGAAGAGATTCTCGGAATCAACTCTTCTCTAATAAAGAGAATTGGAGGAGATGAGCAAACATGCGGCTAATTATATTGACGGAAATTCTAGGTTTCGGATGTAACCTCGAGAAGTGCCTTTGTACAGTGGAGTCACCCGGATCGGTTTACTGAGTCAGGGGAAAACAAATTTCCTGAATTTGACGTGCCCGATACTGACTTCCGCTACGAAGTCTTTATCAGTGATAAAACTCGTGAAAATCGGTTCAAGTCTATCTTCGTTGGTTCAGCTCTTTCTTGCAGGTTTGATAAATGAATTTATGAAATAAATGATTTAGTTCTTGGAAAGCGAATGGGACGTTTAGTCAGATCTCTCTTATCTGATTGTCGGGAAGAGGAGAGGAGAACTTGGGGGAAATGGGAATTTATCTTTTGGTTGTATTTATAGGGTGAAAGATTTGAAACCTGGATCCAATTACGCAATAAGCTACTGTGCTATGCTGAATGATGTGAAAGGGAACACATCGGTAGCTACGAACTTCACGACATTACCTGCTGAACCGGATGCTCCCAATGGGCCCCGTGCCATTTCAAGGAGCAGATCAAGCATTCAAGTGCGTGTCTTCCCCATCTTGCTACAATACTCTTTCATGATGCTCATTAATTAGATTAATTACAAATAAATTACAATTAAAATTCGATGCGAATGTTGAGTGTCATACTCTGTTGGTCTATAGTTCAAATGGAGTCCGCCGCTCTTTGACAACGGGGCAAAGATAAGCAACTACCTCCTCGAGTATGACGAAGGCAAGGGAGGGAGTCATTTCGTTGAGGCGTACAAGGGGAAGAGCAAACAGTGCACAGTGAATAAACTTCAACCTGCGTACTCTTACCAGTTCCGTCTTGCAGCGATTAACCAATGTGGCCAAAGGTTCATTGTTTTTCCTTCTGAGTGAGTGAGTGAGACGGAATGATTGGAGACAATGTCAAAGGCTCCTTATTCTTTGGACTTTGATTGTCGGAGTGTGTTGAGTGTGTAATTAAAAGGAATTGAGGAATAATGGCTAATTGTGGCTGGATCTCATTGTGGTTTTCTCTTCCTTGCAGCAAATATAGTCCAGTAGTGACCGTGATGACTGCGGGGAGTCCTCCCCTTCAACCTTCACCACCAACCATGACAGAAGTGGGTGTCACGTATTTGACATTAGTATGGATACGTCGCCCGACAGACGACGAGTATACGCTCCAAATGGAAGATCCCGTCACGGGTCATGGCTACCTTTGTGTGTACAATGGCAGCGCACCCCACTACACTTGTATTGCCCTCAAACGGAACACTCAATATAAGTTTCGAGTAAGGCGAATCACATTTTCCTTATCGTGACAATTTACTTGATTCTTCAAGACATTATTGTTATGATAGAAAATGGGTCTAGTGTTTAAATGACAATAGAGCCGAGGGTTTTTCTGGGTTTTCTCTTCTTGATAAATTTCTCAATGGAGCTGGTTGATAGATTTAATTCTAAATAATCCTTTTCGTATTCGTATAGGTAAAGGCACAAAATGAGGAAGGACATTCCAAGTGGTCGGATGACGTTGTGGTCCAGACCTTGCCAGACCGACCTTGTCCGCCGCACAAGCCGGCTCTGAAGGGCCGTGTTCACTCGAATTGTTTCCGGGTGAGGTGGGACGCGCCGAGCGACGATGGCGGAGTTCCCCTCACCTCTTACGCCCTCCAAATTGACCAAGGGAACGGAGGGTTCGAGGAGATTTATCGCGGAAGCGAGGCGGAGTTCAACGTGGATCGCCTTTCTCCAGGGCAGTCCTATGCCCTTCGAGTCATTGCCATTGGACCCGGCGGGGAGAGCGACCCAAGTGAAATTTGTGTTATTACAACTGAACCTGTTTGCCCCGGCAAATGTCACATTCCAAGAACAATGGGGAAACCAAAGTCCAATTCCGTCCATCTCAAGTGGAGTAAGTTCAACTTAATTAATAAATTTTAATCCATTTTTTGTACAATTATATAAATATTTTATCTTTTGTTTTGATGGTATTAATGGTTAATTTTTGTGCAGGTCCTCCAGATTGGGACGGCGGTTCTCCGGTCAATCAATATGAAGTTGGTTGTACAACTCCTGATAATCAGACCCAAGAGGCGTACCGCGGAAAAGAGACTGATTGTTTCATCAACCGTTTACTTCCTGGTCGAGCCTACCTTTTCCAAATTCGGGCTTTTAACAGAATTGGTGTAAGTTTTTCTCATAATATAATTCGACCCAAAATCTTTGGTCCACAGCCTATTACATAAATGTTACATTTTTGAATTTAAAAATAAAATAATTTTTCTTTTTCGGAATTATACTCTAATGACTCAGTGACTCAAAATGGACTTTATTTCCCATAGGCTGGACCTTGGTCAGACCCACTAGAAATAGTGAGTGGGGCCGGTTCCCCAGATGCACCTGGACATCCGAAAGTCGCGAACAAAGCGGCTCACATTGTTATCGTGTCATGGAGTGAGCCACTGAACAATGGAGCTGCCATAACTGACTACCGAGTTCAAATGACCAGCCCGGCCATCCCAGGAGAAGGGGTGAGCGAAGATTCGGTCGAGAAGGCAGGGGAAGGCGAGCTTCCTCCCACCGTCCCATCCACCTTCGCCCAAGTCTGGCAAGGGACTGGGACGAACTGCGAGGTGAAAGGACTCACTCCTGCAACGACGTACCTCTTCAGACTGCAGGTAAACGCACCTTCGCGACCGCCGTCTCATTAGAGCCCCATTCAGAGACTCACCTCGTGGATTTCTCCCATTTAGGCCGTGAATTCAGCCGGGAACAGCGAATGGTCTCCTGTGACGACGCATTCAATGCCGGCATCCTCGCCCAATGCAATTGGCAACCTGGAAGGAGCCTCGACCTCGGAGTCAATTTCCTTGACTTGGTCTGTGCCGTATTCCAATGGGGCACCGGTAGTACACTACAATGTCATGGTTGGGGAAACGGTCCATGTCTCTCAAATCAACTCACTCACTCTTGATAATCTCATGCCAGACACTCATTACAAGTAAAATAGAAATACTTTATTTCTAATCTCATTAAATGAATTGATAAATTAATTTTTCGATTAATTGTACTTTAATCGAGAATATGATTAAGATTGCAATGATTGGATTTACATATTTAATTTTCTTGGTTATTCCTTAAGGATTCGTGTACAAGGGGTCAACAGCGTTGGACCAGGCCCATTTTCTCCTCTTTTGAAAATCTCTACGAAGCCATTACCGCCACTTCCTCCGAAGCTCGAGTGCGTCTCAGTAGCCCACTACTGGATGAAATTGAAATGGAGCGAAGTGACAAATAAGAATATCGAGTATTTGGTCCAAATGATCAATCCATACCAAGACGAGTAAGTTCAAATTACCAATCATTTCCTACTGATTAATTTGGAAATCCAATTTTATCAATTAAGAAATCTGACTTTTTTAATCAAAATTATAATAATAAATAAATTATTCTTTTTCTTAAAAGGTTTCAAGTAGTATACAGAGGCAACAGCCCGAACTGTAAAGTTACCCGACTGACCGAAGACACAGAGTATCAATTCCGAATCTGTTCTCTGAACGGTGCTGGCCAAGGGCCATACTCAGACATGTATCGCTTCTCGACGCTGAAGGCTCCTCCACCACAAGTGAAAGGGTTCAAAGTAGAATTACTCAAGGACTCGAAAGTTCATAGGTTTGACTGGATTGAAGTCACTGCAACGAGTGATACGAATTATTATCAACTCCAAATCGCCAAACGTCGTGATCAAGAATATAAAACGGTAAGGGAATTCTCCGAATTTCTCCCATTATTTAATATTTTTGTAATTTTTGCTTAAGTCTTTTAATTGTGAAATTAATATTTATAATTTTTCTGTTTTCCTTTCTTCAGATGTATAAGGGAGAAGAGAGGAGATTCGAACTTGTTGAGGCTGAATTGGAGGAAGGAATTGATTATTCGGCTCGGGTTTGTGCAATTCGGCTATGCAGCGATGGAAGCCAATTGATAGGACCTTACTCGAATCAAGTCAACTTTCAAATCCCCCTTCCTCCCAAAGAGGATTTAACCTATTCCAAAGGAAATAACTTCGCTTCCAAGTCTCTTTCCACGACAGCTCAAGTCAAAAATAATCTATTTCAAGTATGAATGCAAATCTCAATTAAAATCATCTTCAATGAAATACTCTAATCTTTAACTTAACTTTTTTCTCAACTTTTAACTCAACTTTAACAAACATTTAACGTGATTTTTAAAAATTTACTAGTGAGGAAATTTAATTAACGAATTATTTTATTTTTAGGCAATTGAAGAGAAATTGCAGACTGTGAGCTATGAGAGTCGAGTTGGGATATTAGCAGTTTTTGCTCTCATTTTCTTAGCCTTCATCATCTCCTTAATAACTCACCACGTCGTGTCTTGATCCTTCGACTTCCCGCCGCATCATTGGACTCGCCCTCTGATAAGCTTTACTCAACTTTCCAGATAAATTGGTCAAGAGCCTCTGCACTCTCTTTGCATGTTTATTCTTATATATTTAATCAATGAAAAGGCCTAATGGTTTAATAAACATACATAAATACTATTACCTGTGTGGAGGTGCGAACGCTCTGTTCACAGACATTCAGGAAATCCAGATCATTCTCGTATTAGATACAATCAGTGGAATTAAATTTAAAACATTACAATTAATCGTGTAATAAAATATAAGTATCACTAAATAGCTGTTTCTTGTTTAAAAGTAATAATCTTTTTTTAAATACGTCTTTTTTGAAAAATGTCATTTTTAAACAAATTTTTTATTTTACTTTTTCAAATCTCTTTCCTCTCTTGCTCCGTTCTTGTGCACTTACAACGTCAAATTTGTGGAATTGACATTTGAAAAAACTAAGATTTATATAAAAAAAAACTACTAAAGCCCATTTGGTCCATCACAGCATGATCTAAAAAACAAAACTCTATTTTCCTATAATGAAAATACCTACAGAAATAATATATTATTATTATTACATTATCGACACTTATATGATAACTAGTTGATATATTAATTTATTCCTTGAATATGTCAGGCTAGAAGAGATAAAGCATTAAGAAAACAGGATGAAAAAGGTTATTACATTTTATATATTTACCTAAATAAGATACAATTTACTATTTACATCATATACCTAAACATTATACAGAAATACCTTCAAGAAGTTGTTATTATGTATAATATAATCTAGCAAGAAACTAAAATATGTAATTACTTGATTATATATTAAAATTACACTCATGTGATACTGCACTTTCCTTCTCCCAATTTATATACAATTGCATGTGGGGTTTGATTATAACTACGATTACTAAAACAGATTTTAAAAAACACTCTGATTCTCCAAAATTGAGGAAAATTGTGTGCGTTTACAAGTGAGGCCTGAAAGAGCTTTAAAGTATAAAAACATTGTTGTAAATTTAAATTAAATGTGTACTAAATACTACTAAATATTAATTGTGTAATGAGCAAAGCTACAAAAAAGTATGTCCAAAGGTTTTAACATGATTTGAGTGGAATTCTCTCATTGAATATTGAAATGGTTGGAGTGTCAAAGGCTGAAAGAGGAATCACAATTTCTCTTTTAACAATAATGCTCTTAAATGAGAATATTATATGACATTCTCAAGCTTGGTAATTAGAATTAAATGAAGAAACCTCACTAGACAGTTCTTCAGTTAGTGGATAATCATTGAGTGTTTGGAACTAATGGCATATTTTAGGTATTATAATAGTCAAACTAAAAAGGGTTACATTTGAAGACCAATAATTAAATGCTTCATAAACGCACATCTTACAAATCTTATTCGTATGGTAGGATTTATTAGATTTTTTTAACATTTAAAGTTCGCTGTTTAGCTAAATAGTATTGGCATATACAAGGAATCATTTAAAAATACTTTTTACACTTTATCTGTGATCTATTATATCTTTTCATCTGAAAATTGAAGCACAAATCATTGTGGTTAATATTATTTGCTCTTCTTGTAATATTTAATTTCTTATAACCTATTGATCTAATTAAATATTGTGCATCACAATCTCGAAGAATATTAACTCATCCATAGGCGCACATTTCTTTGAAGGCTAATTAGAAATAACCTTTTATATTCATGAAAAAATTATTTATTATTGATGATACACAATGATATACATGAACAACTGATTTGTATTATAAATCAAACTTGGTATACTACAAACAGGATATGATGAAAGTAGGAAAGTTTATTGGTATAATATTATTATTTGGTATAATTTGAGAAGTTTTTAAAATTTTATCAATTTCAATCAAATGTAATATCTTCTCCAATTCACAGTGAATTCAAACTTGCATGCTAGCCTAGCTTTCATTTAAATACATACAATTATCAATAATGCTTTCTTTACAATGGTCACAAAAATCCAAAATGCTGAAATCTTTTGGTGCTACGATATTAGTGTCAATGTTGTTGAATTTCAGCAATCATGCATATATTTTTATTTGGAGGGCTTAGTTTAGACCTCTCAATATTTACACTGTATATAAAAGTAAGAGAAAAGGTAATTTACCTCAGATGAGTCTTGACAAGATGAGAGACATTGAACATGTCTACTATTAGAAAAGGCTGCTGCATTCCATAATATTTTGTTTTTCATGCTGAGTTCTATACTTTGTAATACCTCGTATGATTCAGAAAATATTAACTAAATACATTATTAATATTATCGAAGATTAATAACATATTATACCACACGTACACACATTTAATTATACGAATTTCGAACATGCATAAAATAGATGTTGAAGATGTTTAAGTGTGTTTGCCTATTTATCCACTGTCTCCTGTGCCAAGTTTCTGAATACCTATTATTGCTAGTAATATTTAGCATATTAGACAATTTTTAAAATAGAATAAATAGTAATCTAGTTACACGAGATGTGTATTTACCCCGTATATATACATGATGAATGTAATATAGAGGATTTTTGAAAATGTAGTGATTTTAGATGATAAATCAATTTAATTGATTTGTAATACTTACAATTAGATTAGAAAAAAGTTAAAAAATACAGTTTTCGAAAGTCACAGGAGTTGAAAAGCAACAAAGCAAGTAGATTAGAAAAATACAAAAGTGTCACGTTTCCGCTATAGTATATGCTAATTACAATTAAGTATATTATATACGTCGAGTAGTTCAATTCACAGTATATAACCAGATGCCGTTTACATGATAATCAATACATAATATATTACTTATTATGATAAGAGTTTTAAGAGGAGTCATTGTGAAAATGAGGAACTTCAATTAATTGCTTTATTAGAATACTTACACAGCTAATTATTTTCTGATTTCATGAAATGTTCCATACAAGAGTACATGATAAGGATTTAAGTTTAAGTAAAACGTACGGTGTAATACTAGTAGTTTTGAAGGAAAACTTTTGAATACAATTTTCGCTCTGATTCTTTTGTAAATGACACACGCCCCTCCATAAATGTTTTCTTTCTCTTTTCATTTTATTACATATTACTTTTTTGAATTGAAGATGAGAGGAGTTTGTAAATGTTTTATTAAGACAATGCAATTATAAATAAGGAGGGTAAGAAAGTATAAAAAATATCTTTTTTCTCTTTTGAATTCTTTTTGAAGAAAAAACAAATGAGTGCAATTCATCTACGAGTCGGGTTTATATGCAATTTATATTTCATGCAACGTTTACCTAATTACATAAATTTAGTTAGTTTGTATTCTTATATTACTTAACATAAATTAATTAGGTAAAATGAATATTAATTTTGGCTAATTAAAATGTAAGAAAGTAGCAAGCGTTTTATTTAAATCTTACATAAAAAGCTATATGGTAAGAGTAATTAAGCAATCATCAATGAGGGGAAGTTCTGACAAGGACGCACAAACACACACATTTTAATTCTCTATTAAAAATTGATACACTTTACAATCATTTTAGTAATTAGGAAACTTGAACTCGATTTGATGCCCGCTCGATTAAATATGAGTTCAAAATGCGTAATTTGAGTTTAGGCTTACAAAGCACGTGTGAGATAAAAAGATTATGAAGGTAAATCATCATTTTTACATTCATATATAAGATAGATAATCTGAAAAGGATCATTTTCTCCTTCCAAATACACAAGCCTTATTATCTTCAAATTAACAAAATATATCTGAAACATATTATTATGAATAATCATTTTATCTTTTACTTTTACATATTATATTACCTAATTATTAATGAATCATGAATATTATTAACCTTATTATAGAGTTTAACTAACAACTGTTATATTACTGGGGAGTGTTTAGTCTTTAAAACGTGCACATGTTTAGTAGTGAAATTATGTCGATTTTATATTGTATTTCGTGTTGAATACATCATATATAGCTATGTGTATAAAGATACTGAAGTACATTAAAAATATTTATCTTCCTTACAAGGAACGTCAAAAGAATCAATCATGGAGGAGAAGTTGATCAACTTACTTGTGTAGTGGTTAACTTATTATGATGATGTTAGTTCCGTAGCTTCAATTCTCTAAAAATCATATTTTAATTATGAGAAATTGAGGGAGTGCTTCGATCACTCCCCTGTGTTTCGTCAGAATTTATGTAACAAGAAAATGAAAAAAGATTTAAGATATAAGTTGTCGATGAGGAGTTGTCGTAAGGGACAGAAGAGAGCTCGTTAATATTCTAAATGACTTTTGAGAGATTTGTGTATATTTTTAATTGTCCTTTGGCGTCTTGTATTATATAAAAAATACAATTCATTCATATGAGGATGAAGAGAAGCATTGATATATAAATATAAATATTATAGGAGAAAATATACAATTAAACTTAGCGTACATGATTATTATTATTACATTATGATATATGATTATTACATTATTATATTTAATCTTTACATGTGTAAGAAATTATTAAATATTGTAAGAGAATTGCATTAAAAAATGAAATAAAAAAGAAAATAAAGTTCCAACTTGTCATTTTGCCTTTTTCCATTCATTTTTCATTTCCAAAGTCAATGCATATTATATCATTACATGGATTACATTTGACATGAATATCTTAACGACGCTCGTTTCATTTTGATCCCTCTAGTATAAAATAGTTATTTATGAATAACAGTTTATTTTCATTTTATTTTGATATCATAAAAATATTTTTGGATGGTACTAATAATTTTGGAATTAAATCATATAGATGATACTTTAAATACATTTGGATGACCCGTTTATACACGCCAATAAAAAAGCCGTTTAACAATTAAATATAACACATTAGTATGAAATAGCTTTTATTAAATATACAAGTTAAACGTAAATATCTATCATTAAGTAGGAAAATTCAGACAAGATAAATAATCCACCATTTAAAGACTTTTACACCAAAATAAAAGACTTTCAGATTAATACCTTTTGATTAGCTTTGTCTTACCAAGTTTTACCTTTCTTCATTTTGTCTATTCCTCTACAAATCCAAATAGCAAATAGCCTATAAAGGTTAAATTCAATTTGTTGAGATTTTCAGTGTGAATAAGGGAAATACCAACAAGGTAAATTGACTATTCAATAAACTTGCAGATCATTTGCCCACATATTAAACCATTAAATAAAATGCCCTCCGTACCATACAATGACTCTCACCATTGCATTGCATTGCTTGTATCACAAAAAAGAGCCGAGATAAATAAAGTACAAGTTGGCGATCGGGGCAGATTGAGGGAGTTCTTGACGATGTTGGCCAACATTTTCCATTAAGCTTCGTCAGATCCTAATATCAAACAATATGTATTCTCATCCACGTAATAGTATGCGGAGTGGGCAAGGAGAAATTAACCTCATTGGTTCTCATGGGTCATTTTCATAAGATGGTGAATGAGTCGAAGGGTGGCTGCTCCTGTCGCCGACTCTGCGTGAATCAAAAGTCTATTATGTTTGTCCCCATCTCCTCGTCACCTCAAATCCGCCTACACAAAGCCCTTCCTCGTTGACTTGCATTCGAGAGATACAAGAGACCTGATACACCTCATAAGTACATGCTAAATAAAACCCAATTTATGGCTAATTGACTATATATGTAAGGTAAAAGGACTTTTCCCTTTCATCTGCCAAATACTTGCTACAAGAACATGTCTATTCAGAGAACTTCGCACACACGCGTCTGACAAGGAGAATAGGCTTTGAGGGGGAATAGGGAGACAATGGAATACGGAAACGGACATAATGTTTGCATTTTAAATACATTTACTCCACTATATAATGATATAGAAGCTTTATTCGCTTAAACTTCTCAAAGGGCTCTATATAATATATTAGGGAGGATAATGATAGATTGAGGACCAGACTTGGTAAGATTACATAGTTGAAAATGATATAGTTTAATAAGATAGCTAAGTACAACGCTCGCACATTACTTTTCTCACACACAATTCCATCCCGCTTTTCACCACAAACGCTCAATTTACAAATCTTGGGTTTTCGCAACTCTTTTTGGACCTTTCGTATTTTGGTCAACGCAGTCTAAGCATTGGAACACTGCAGGTTGGTACCAGTGTCACAAACTGGGGTGGGAAGCCCATGGCCTTTTACTTGGGCCGATTCCTATATAAACCTGAGGAATCGCTTCACTAGTATCACTACCACCAATAAAGTCATCTAGATATCACACATCCATCGAGTGAGTCTTCCGAAAAGTCAAAAATGACCCGAGTTTACGTGAGTGCTTGAAATTTAAAAAATTGTAGTTAGTTTTTGAAAAAATAACTTGATTGATTTGATTCTGAATGAATAATTTATAATTTAGCTCTTTGCTCTTGTGTCCCTTGCCATTGTTGCATCAATCTTGGCAGCAGAAGTTGAAGTTGAGAAGAAGGAGGAATCAAAGGACCTTGAAACCGCGCCGTCATTTATTGGCGGATTTGGACTCGGATACAGAGGATATGGTAGGAGTAATGAATTCATACGCATTTAATAATTCAAACTTCTCCAATTTATTTGATTTCAAGGGTCGATGAAAATAATTTAAACTAATTGTAATTTTTTATTGTAGGACTTGGATTAGGATATGGATTAGGTTATGGTTATGGACGTGGTTTCGGATATGGAGGTTATGGTGGATATGGCGGATATGGCGGATATGGATACGGAGGATATGGAGGATACGGACGTTTCGGATTCGGTAAATATTTTCATTATTTCGCATTGGAGATTTAAATGCTTTAGTGGTCAATAAAATGGTTTATCAAATAATTTATTCAACTATTTAAGAGTCAATAAATTAAAAATTGGCTTATTATGAATTTCAGGATATCCAGGTTTCGGATACGGATACCGAAGGTTTGGCTATGGTGGACATGGATTCTTCGGTTGATTCAGTCTTGGTTCTTTAAGTATACACATATACTCAATGTAATTCTGCTGCAAATCTCAAAATTTATAAACTGGCATTAAGCATTGCAGTTATATATTAAATTTAAATACAAAATTGTCTCAATTGCTAATTCAAAAAATTCAAGTCTTGTCTGTAACGTTTTTTGATGCGGTTTTGATTCTGTTGAAGCTACAAATTACATATTTTCTTTCATCTCAAATATCTCAAAACAGTGAAGTGATCTTACAATTTATCCTTATTGTTTAAGTAAAACAAATACTTAAATAAAACCATTTTAAAGCTATCCATTGTCTTACTGTCATTACAATTCGTCTTTATCTTAGAGAATTTATCTTTTAATACTAATTAAATAATTCAAACCATCATATGAAAAGATAGTTAGTAATTCAAAGTTTTCAACATTATTTAAGTCTATACAAATATTTATAAACCATTTTTATTATTTGGGTAATTAATTTAAGAATTATTTTTGAAATATCTTGAATATATAAAAATTTAAAGAATGGAGCCAAAGATAAAGAACGGTTTTTATAAGCATCATCTTATAAAATGTTAGAATAATTTATTAAACTATCTTATTACTTTGCGCTGGCTTTCGCCTGGAATTTTATACTTTAGTATATCGCATGTATAAACTTAATGCGTTTTAAATTTAATGAGTTAATGGTTAAATTAAATTTGTTAATTAAAATTACTCTGAGTTGGAAGACATGAAAGCATGGAATGGGGACACTTGCAACATCAGATCTTGGAAAGCAATTCGTATAAGCTGTGAGGGTTTGCCCTTCGAAAGACCGCTAACCTACTTCATCATACAAAAAAGTGAATTAATTGATATGTAAAGTTAAATAACTTCTCTCACCTTGCCACGATCCGTTCAGTTCAAGCATTCGTTTTTTCTTTATATAATTTACAAATTATCTCAAAATTTACGGATTTTTCGGCGATTACGTCGACCTTGAGCCCGGTGACGACGTAAGATATCCAAGAGATCCCAGAGAAATGGCAGGATTGCCTAACGACTACTTAAACTACAATACAATCGGAGGAGCGTCGGGTGCTGCTGGGTACTCCAGAGAACATTTCGTCCCTAACGAGGATCATCTTTATCAGCGGAATAAGTTTGACTTTCAAGGGTCGCCAAGTCAAAGGAATTATTATTATTCTCCGAGTCGAGCAGGAGGAAATTTCCCCATTGAAGCTGATGCCTCCGAGGCTGGCGATGCTCATCCTCATCCAAGAAGTCTTAATCTGTCTTTTAGTCGACATGGGTCTTCAACTCATGATTCTCCTGATGGTATTTCAATTACTAAATTATGATACAATGTTAATAATAATCGTTGATAAAACAATATTTTTCAACATAAATTACTATAAATGATAATTTAAGACATGTAAATAACAGATAGGTTGATTATAAATTTTAAATTTCAAGATTCGAACGCGAGAAACTATGCCCAAAAGAGTATAGGACTCATCGCACTTGTGGCTGACAACTTGCTCAGTCATCCTTTTATTGTCCTTCGACGACAATGCCAAGTAAGTTTTAATGATTTTAACTGTTTAGCTTGAATTTCAAATGACGAATAATATAATTATATCTTGCTCAATACCAAATCATTCATATTATGTCAAATTATTCTAATCAATATAATTTTGAATTAGGTGAATATGCAAACGAGAAAATATCACTTATTCCCTTTAACGTTGATTGGCCCAGTATTTCACATTTGTCAGAATCAAGGATTCGGAGTTTTATGGAAAGGTCTTGGGAGTACACTTATGGTCAGGGGAATGACAATGGCAGTTGAAGATGTAACAAGTAAAGTCACTCCATGGCCAAAGTAAGAAATTCTAAAACTTTTAAATAAAAAAATACTAAAATAATGTATATTGCGTGAAATATTACTAAATTGATAGAATTAAATTAAATACTGCTCTTTTGAAATTTTAATCAATTTTGACTTTTTATAGGGAGATTTCGCGACACAGTACCTTGAAAGCATTTATGCAGCATATTTTGTTAAAATCGTAAGTTTTATTATATCTAGTACTAATTCAGACAATGTGTACACACTTTAATTAGCACAAATGTGATTTGTGATCAAATGAAATTTGAGTTTAATGTATTATTGGAAATAATAATGTCAAATATTTTGGCTAACAGGATAAGCATTGCAGTGATAACTCCGTTTTACTCAGCAAGTTTAGTAGAAACGGTTCAGAGTGAAGTTGCTAGTGAGGCTGCAGGTTTCTTTGATGTTTTTAAAGAGGGGTTTTTGAGATTACTCTCTTGGCCATGCACTGGTCGTCTGGTTCCTCTTCATGTACTTGTCATCCCAACTGTGACTCATGGGATTCTCTCATATCTCATCTACTCTGGCATCAAGTCAGTGTCTTTAGCTACCATTCGAAGAGTGAGAGAATCGAAAGAAAGGAAACAGGTGAAAATTCCAAAAATCAAGCATAGTTATACATACATGATCTATTAAAATCAAATGATTTTTTGTATATTTTATTAAGAAACAATTGATTTTTGTATAGCATATTTTATTAAAAAATTAAACATTTCTCTATAAAAATTTAATTTCATTCGATATGTGGCTTAGGGAGCATTATCAAAAGACACGACCGTATCATCCTACATGGAAATGACTGCGTCTTTGGTTGGGCACATGGTCGCAGACATTTTGCTCTTTCCTCTTGAAACTATTCTGCACAGGTTAGTTTATAATTTTTATTATATGATATTTCTTAAATCTCACACTTCTATTTCCCATTATTGTTAAATTGAGAAAATGTAAGAAACAAATATAAAAAAATGTGAATGATTTTTTTTTACAATTTTAGATTGCATTTGCAAGGAACGCGTACAATAATCGATGGGTTGGATAAAGGCTTAGAGGTCATGCCGATCATTACCTCATATGGAGGAATCTTGGATTGTGTGAAAACGACTGTGGAGGACGAAGGAGTTTCTGGGTTGTACAAAGGATTTGGTGCTCTGGTGCTCCAGTACGGACTTCAAATTCTTCTTATTCGAATGGTTAAAATTGTCGTCGAGACGAATCCATTTGGCCAAAGCACTCCAGCGAAAGAACCGCCGTTTCCCCTTGTGCTCCCTGAAGAAGTCGCTCAAAACTTGTCCCATAAGACCGTTCCCATTTCCCGCTCTGAGCCTTCTATCATCAGAAATTTCGATGTACCAAACAAAGAATTTTACGATATTTAAAAACCTAGTCGTTAGTAAACCAACCTAGTACACATAAATATTACTTTTATTCAATCCATTTTAACTGAATTTAATATTGGATCTTAATTAAATTTTAAAATTGTAGCAGTTTGTCGAATAAACGAGATTTTACGCTTAATCCTAAAAAATTATTCTCATTCATTCAATTAACAAAGTCCGCTCACAATTTCACAACCGTATTTAAGAATTTACTTCATATTTTATGAATTACTATGAATAATTTGTGTACTAAACAATTCTGTTCAATTTTCACAAAAGATTCTCAAGAATTTAAAAATCATAGGACTAGAAAACGTTCTAACAAATGCTCGGTCAATGTAAAATAAATTTTATTTACTTAAAAACAATTAAGTTTTTGAAGGATTTCGCTCGTAACTGCAATTAAGTAGTTACGAACGAAATCCTTCATATTTAATACAATAGATAATAAATTGCACCGAATTATTGTTATTCATTCAACTATTATATAAATAGTTACAAAAAAGTACAATATATTTAATACATTGCCAAAAAGAAATAATCATTCATATATCATTTTATATATAATTATTCAAAATTTCTTAGGATTATAGTCAATCGACAGACAAATGTGATCGGGAGTCAAGGTCCAGAGGTTCCACCAATACTACACAATGCTACAATTCTTGTTACACAACATCAAATGGATATAGCAACTGCTGCATCACAGACGCTGGATATGAATACTTGGGCTGAGGGGGCACGCCAATTATGAATTCGTGCCCTGAAACCTACAATTGCCCAACGGAGTCGACTCATCGTGGACATCATGGGCATCATCATAGACATCGTCAAGATAGAAGTACATCCCCTTTTGGACAGTAATATCCTAAAAAAAAGTACAAGTCCTCTTAGACCACAATATCCACCAGATCCTCAAGAATTCAAAACTCATAGGCCTCGTAGGAGAAATTCTAGCAGATCTAGAAGAGGCTTAAAGAATGTAAACAGTCATCTTTATTTAAATAAAATTAACTTAATTGTAGAATACGAAATCATTCATATTTAATTCAAAAAATAGTAAATTCTACTGGATTATATCGTTATTCATGAATATATTATATGAATCGTTAGTTATATATAAAGTACAATATATAACACTGGACTGGGATGTGAATACAATAGTAGCCAGGACCCGAGAACGATGATGAATCATTGCCCTGAACTATACAAAAGTCCAGACCCTCTTGGACAACAATACCCTGAAGGAGGCAGAACTCCTTCTGGACAACAAAAATATCCGAAGAGAAGTTCAACTCCTCCAGGTCAGTCTCAAGATTATTAGAGGCCCAACACCTATTGGACAGGATCCTGAAGGAAGTTCAACTCCTCCTGGAAAACAATATCCCGAAGGAGGCAGGACTCCTTCCGGAGAACAAAATCCCAATAGAAGTTCAACGCCTCCTAAACAAGAACAATATCCTGACAGAAGCTTCTTTCCTCCAAAATAACCTGGATATCCTGATTTAAGTTCAATTCCTCCAGAACGACCTCAATATTCTGATAGCAGAGGCTTTGGTTATCCAGAACGACCAGAATATCCTGATGGAACCATAAGTCCTCCATGTCTACCTGAATTTACTGACAGAGGCACAACTCCTCTTGCACAACTTCAATACACTGATCGAGCCACAACTCCTTTTGTATCACATCAATGTGTAAATCTCTGTCTCACTCTCAGCGTAGATCCCTCTTGTCAATCTCAATGTCAAAATTATGATAAATATATAAATAATAAATAAATAAAAATTGGTCAGTCTTTTAAAATATGTATGTCTAGCTAGTGAATCATTTTTCCAAATCTCCAATTTTTCATTGAATGGGTAATAGAACAAAACCCAAGCTGAGCTACATACAGCAACGGGTGCCGAGTGACTAAGAAATATTTAATACAAGATATAATATAATTAATGAAATTACACATGGCACAAGAAAATACGAAAAGATGTTATGATATAGTTAATTCAATATTTGCATCTTGAGATCATCGAATCAAATACAAGATGCGGAAGCCGAATGAATCATTTGACAGAGACAGAGAATGCAAAGAGGAGGGCATAGAATTCTTTCACGTGTTCCTCCATTCCCTCACGTTTGAAAAGGATTCTTGATTGGAAGAGTTGGAAGACATGAAGCTTCTCTTTCCTTCTTTATCAACGAACCAAATCCTTTTCTCCAGGGTTCTTCGTCAAGGTATTGAATTTGACTAATTGTAATTAGCCCATTATATGAGTGTATTTTAATGTAAATTCATTAAAGCATAATTAAACTAATAAACTTAAATACAGGCAATTTAAGATCGGCTAATCATGATTTTTTTCAGTTGCAGGGAGCACGAGGACCAGCACATTCAGTATGAGTTCCACGTCTTCGAACAATGTCGTCCTCGGAGAGGAACCATTAAAAAATAAACTTGAGTCCAATTTCCCTTTAGCTACGTCTATCATTGTTGAAGACATTTCGGGTAAATAAAATAATTGTGATAACTGTAATTGCAATAATAATAACAATTGTATGATTAATAGTTTATATAAAGGATCTTATTATGGTTTATATGAAATATGAGAATTAAGATTAATAATCACAGAGGCAAAGGAATTTATTTTTTAATTGAATATAGGAGGATGCGGCTCAATGTTTCAAGTCTTCGTTGAAACCTCAGAATTTAAAGGATTATCTACCATCAAGCAACATCAATTAATCAATAAAGTATAAAACTTGAATCAACTTCTTTATCTACTTAAAATATGATATCACTTACACAATTAAAAAATAAAGTAAAAACTTGATCTTATTAGATAAATTTCATTTTTCAGATTTTAAAAGAAGAGATCAGTTTAATGCATGGGATTCGGATTACTACCAAGATCGCAAACCCTTAAAATGCTCAGATTGTCATTAAAATTGATTCATTCTTAATCTTAGCTATCAAGTTTAGAATGTAAGCATTTTTGGATATAAGGCTTGAAGGCCTCATTCTGCTCTTATCTTACAAATTATTATAAAATAAAAGTTTAAATAAAATTTTTTAATATATACCATCAAAGGCTATCAAAATTAGGGATTAGATTACTTTCTAGAAGACGCATCTTTTGTTCTGACATGAAATCAAACATCCCAGCGTTATCCTAATCATTGATTCGTCCCTTAGAATGCCATGAATTTTAAGAATAATATAGAACATATAGAAATCGGTAATATTCATACTTTGTATACTTTTTAGATGCAGCAATTTATCAATAATAATAATTAATAAATGATTTCAACAAAAATGGCAATTATTTAATAAGATGTATGCAAAATCCAAATAAATAATCAAATGACGGAATAAACTAATACTTTTTATTATGTTTAATTATTTATAAAGTTTGTAAGTTTCATTACATTTATTTAATATTTATTCAATTGTGGAAAAAGCCAATTGGATATAATGGAATTCTATTATTTTGCCATCCCATACTCTTCCGTTTTTCTTTTTTCTTTTCAGACTCTGACCACGGAATACTTAAGGATTAAAGGTAGTAAATAGGGGGATTTTAATTTTGATTCTCATTCTTTTGTTATTTAATTGTGAAACCTATTGAACCACTGGGCTTCGCCTTCAATTTGTGACTCATTGAAAAGTACACGAGGTAATAAAGAAACCGTTAATTTAAATATTAAAAGCTATTTATTTATCCTACTATGTATAATTATTGATAATTTTTTCCCTAAACTCTTTAAAACTATTTAGAGCTCGCTGCACTGATAATGATTGCTTTGTGAGGAAGTTAGGCTTGATTGAAATTAATATTAAATTGTTTTATCGTTTCGTTCTTTAAAGCAATAAGTTGGAATCGATTGATCCCAATTAGTTTGGCTTAAAATTTCCTTATTAATTTTGTAAATTCTTATCAGTTAAACTCGCGCAAGTATTTTATTTAACAATTTTAAGTCCTTTCAATTTTTAAATAGTGAACAGCCCCGACTTGTCCGAGCCAGAACTTCCCTTTTCAATAGGCGAGTGAAATTACATTTATAACTTTACTTATTTTATTGATAAATAAATGCAGAGAGAAGAATCATCACAGAGAGATCACAGAGAAATTACACTTTTACCCTCATCTATGGGGATTTTTTGGTTTGCCTCCCACCCTCGTCACCTAATTTTGTTTTTAAATCTCATGGCAGTTTTCGTTTACTTTAAACAACTATGTCTTACAGGCAATTACTTCTTTTACTTCTTATTAATTGTATATGCTTTTTTAATCGTAGTACAAAGGAAAAGAGATCAGTTTTTGCTTCCTAACTCTTCCGTCGGCCCCTCCGTCCACTTCCTCATCGTGGTTGAGGCACAGTGGATCAAAAGGACCCTTCTAAACAAAATTGTAATTTCATAAATTATATATTTATAATATATATAAAAACTGAACCATTACGTTTCATATATCACAATGAATTGAGTTAAGTAATAACTTATTAGTTTAGTGTATAATAATAGCAATTAATAAAAATGGCGTGTTTGCCTCTGACTTGGTTCATGTTCTTCCAAACATTTACTTTTTAATACTTTGGTTGTTAGTTAAAAAAATTAGAGAGATTCACTTCTTTAACTTCTCTCATAGTCCGTAATCAATTTTTTGTATTATTTTGTATAATAATGGTGAAAAAAACTTAATATTGTATGTAGGTAAATATAATACGTACACAATTGAAAATTACAATCCACAACTCTCCTTTCCTTCCTTTGACGGTTCAATTGCCCGTCCTGGGCAATCAAACTCTTTTTGACAAGCGACAAAAACAGCAATGACATGGTCTCCTCATCCAAACCCCCTTTGAGAGGAAAAACTTCTCCTCCTCCAACAATCTCATCACCGCCGTTCAAGACTCAATAATTTCTCTTTCTCTCCCTTAAAGTTATAATCTAAACTTACAACTTTTTCGTCTCTCCTTCTCTCTCTCTGCATTTGCAATAAAACAAAAAACTAACAATTACAGTTATAACCTTTTAACAATAATTATTAAAAGTTACGTTCAGTAATAATAATACTCAAAAATAATAAATAGTTAATAATGATTAAATCCTCAAATAGGGGTTTTCCCAATTACTCAATAATACAAACATTTGATTGAGTGTTCAGCGCGTACGTTTCTTATATCCTTATTATTATAATTGTTTCCTACATACTACTTGAGTTCCCTCCTTCGCAATACAAAGCATAAATAGTTTAATTAAATGTATTGAGTGTTTATAAAAGCGACATATCCGACTCATAAAGTAAATAAACAACAAACTTTGAATTGAGACAATAGTTCACCAAACATATGACTTTCATTGGTAATACACATTAAAACTATCATTTAAAAATGAGTACTTAGGAAGATGCACAATTAATACATTCAAGAGAGTTTCGAGTTTAAAATTCTATTATAGTTAAATCGCCTAAATTTTAATAAGATTCGTACGCCCAAGTTAAATGTAAGTACAAACCTCCTCTAACGAGCTCCGTCGAGTTTCAAATAGATCTTGTGCATTTTTTGTATCGTTTCATGCCTAACCTAATTGTAAGTATTTAAGCTTAACCTGTTAATATATTTGTCAATTTATACTTCAGTTTCCCTATTTTAATAGTTTCACGCAATTACATCTTCCGCGGATGCAAATACTATATAATATTTAGTAAAACTCCTATTGTCAATGACAAGGCGCCCTTTTCCATTCTCACCCATTCATAGAATGGATACAAAAAAGAGCACGTCTTCAAAGAAAAAACAAAAACTTCAATTTAAAAAAAACAATAAACAAATAAATTAAGTGAGAATTGAGATACAGATCAATTCTTGGATATATAGGAAGTTCCAACATAAATTAACAATTAGTTAATATAATAGAAGATTAGTAATTATAATAATGATTAATATAAGAGCGAACCTCTTGTTCGTAGTAGTTCAAATAATAACTAGGAATCATATTTAACACTTATCAATAGCGTTTAATTGCGCAGTATTCAATACCCATCATAATGGTTTCATCTTATAGGCTTATTTTAAATAGTAAAAGTTCGATTTCGTATTGTATATAATCGGGTGTGTTCTCCAGTATTTTCTAAACTGTTATTTAAATTGTATCAAGTGCGTTTTGTATTGTAAGTTTAAGATTTCCTTACGCGTTTAATAAGAATGTTGAGTTTTCCTTATCATTTTAAAAGAACACACACGTACACTTAATCATAATAGAAAGTACACAACATCCTCACATATTTCCCTTCCTCGGTTTTGGGACGGCAAACTTTTCAACTTGTGTGTGAGAATTCCATTTGTTTAGTTTTATAGTACCTGTTAACGATATTCCATTGAAAAAGATTTAATGTACTTTAGTACTATGTAAAGTTCGTGGAATATTGTAGTTTACCATAATACTCCATTTAATAATCTTTTTTTAAACTTCTCCACTTGGCTTTTCCTTAATAATATATAAATTAATTAAAATTATAACAATTTCTAAACTAATTAATACCTACCAATACCGTGAGACGATCCATTTAACTAAGACACTCCATTCGGATTTCAACTCAATTTATCATCAATTCTTTCGTCTCAATTTTTACTTATTACTTTTAAGACAAATGAGTAAAATTAGTTCTACAAGTCCTAACTCTATATGTTACACTAACAGAAAATCGTAGAAGAGTCGGGAGTTTTCTACTGAGAATCCCACCAGTCTGGTGCTCCGGATCCCGAAGAAGTTCCTCCGTAAGCTCCTCCATAGCCAGTGCTTGAAGGATAATATCCGTACGATGGTTCTACAATCACAAAGCACATTTTCTTTAATAATTTACAAGACTCAACTTTTTACTAATCATTAATTACTGTTTATTCAATCAAAATTACAATTGAGAAAAATTTAATAAAATTGTCTTACGTGGAGCATATCCATTGTAACCACGATTTGATGGAGGTGGTTGACGTCCGCCGCCGCCTCCTTGTTGACGATAATCTCGAGACGCAAAGCTGCTTCCCCCTCCGTATCTAAACAAAATCATGAATTTAAATTAATTTAGGAATTTTTTTGTTATGGAAAATTACCTCTTTCCACCAGAACCACCACGACGATTGTGAGACGGGAATGCCTGTCTCATGTCGTTGTTCAGCATTTCAAGCCAAGTCGGAATCTCTTGTTTGGTCTCGATCACGAGCTCCACCAAGTCACGAACCAAGTTACGATTCTTATCATTGAAGAAGGAAGTGGCAAGACCAAGGTTGCCCATACGCCCGGTACGCCCAATACGATGAACATACTCTTCAATGTCGGATGGAAGATCGAAATTGATGACGTGCTTGATGTTCGGAATGTCTAATCCTCGAGCAGCCACCTAATAAAACCCAAGAAAATCAATGTTAGAGCACAAGTCAATAAATAAACAAAATGCGATTTCTTTTTAAATCAAGGAATTCAGCAGCGAAAATAAATAGTCAACATTATAATTCAGGTTTCAAGTGTCAATTATTTCATCATATTTATAAATTATTCCAATTAAAAAAGTGAATGGATCTAATGAGAGAACTTACAGCTGTGGCGACCAGGATGGGGGTCCGTCCGGACCTAAAATACTTGAGTGCATCCTCTCGATCACGTTGGCTCCGATCTCCGTGAATTGAAGTGGCTGGGAAGCCTTCGGCCAGAAGGAAATTCACGAGGTCATCAACTCCACGTTTGGTCTCTACAAAGACCAGCGTCAAGTTGTCTGCATCCATTGCCTCTGCAAATTCACAATTGAAAATTAATTAGTGTGATCCAATTATTTAATTCACATGGTTGGCTCATATCCACAATAGACATAATTCCAATTATTTCATATTTTGAATTTACCAGCTGCTGCGAGAAGATCCAGAAGATAATGTCGTTTGTCATGTTCCTCAACCCAGAGAAGCTTCTGTGTGATGTTCTCTGAAGTCGATCCCACGCGACCGACGGCCAAGAAAATGTAATTATCCAAAAAGTCTCGAGCCAACATCTAAAATTAACCAATAAATTAAAATTAATTTGTAATTATATATAAAATAGTCCTAGTTCTATTACTCAGATAATCCATTTATTTTACAACAATTACCTGAATTTCCTTTGGAAATGTAGCTGAGAACATTAGTGTTTGCCTCTGGCCAATCTTCGGCATTGACTCGCGCTCAACAATTTCGCGAATTTGCGGTTCGAAGCCCATGTCCAACCTAATAAGCAGTAAAACTCATTAATAATCAATAACTCTTATTCGATTCTATTTATCAGACAAAATAAATAATGACCACTGATCGCTAATAAATGCTATGCTATCACTGTCATAAATATAAACAAAGAATGAGATTAATTACTTACATTCTGTCAGCTTCGTCCAAGACAAGATAACGACAATTGTCGAGCCCAATCCTATCTCTCTTCAACATATCAGTAAGTCTTCCTGGAGTTGCAACAAGAAGATGACATCCACGGTCGAGGTCTCTCAATTGCTCCTCAATCTAAAACAAATATTCAATTAAACTCACTCACGATCAGACTAATCAAGAACGATGAAGCGGGTAAATAAATTATACTAATGTGCATATTCAATTCTGCTTACTTCTACTTATCATTAATCTAATTGACTTTAATGGTTTGAATTGGTCATGAAATGTTTATGTAAAGTAATTCTCACCGGAGCTCCGCCGTAGACAACACAAGGTCTGACTCTTGATCTGTACGCGAACTTCCTGGCTTCAATGTAGATTTGAGTCGCGAGTTCTCTCGTCGGGGCGAGAACTAAAGCAACAGGGAATTGCTTCGACCTCTTAGCATAAGCTCTCGGCTATTCAAGAAATTTCAATTGAAATAAACCAATATAATCAAGAAAAGAAATAATGAATTTATTCATAGAGAATAAAAAATAAAGGAATTTTACCTTGAAACTAAAGAGTTCAGGGCCACGTTGGAATACGTTATTGAGAATGGGAAGCAAAAATGCAGCTGTCTTTCCAGACCCCGTTTGGGCACAAGCCATAAGGTCTCGTCCACCCATGATAATTGGGATAGCATATTTCTATGAAAAACAATTGCAAAAATTAAGAATCACAATATCAAATGCTAAAGAAAAAGGTTAATTTGGTTATTATCTAATTGCAAGTGTAATCTGAATGGGATAAATACCTGAACCGGTGTCGGTCTCGTGTAACGAGCAAGTTGGATGTTATTTTGAATAATTTCTGTCATGTCGATTTCATCAAACTAAAATAAAAAATTTAAATAAATTGCAAATTCCCCAATGTTTAAATTAAACAGTGAAAATGTTCAATAGTTTCATAAAACTTTAAATTATAAAGGCTAATAAATCAAGTAATCAGTAGTTTTAGTTTCATACCGAATTGATGTTGGGTGGACAGTTTTCTCCAGTGGCTTCAACAGGTATGTCCTCATACTTGTCAAAATTGATCCCCGTGTTCCCAGTAGCAAAGAGCTCGTTTTCTGTACGATCGTCTTTGGCCAGTGGCTTCATCCAATCATCCGCATTGGAGGAGTAAGCAGCTCCGTTGGAAGAGTTGTAGCCGGCATAGGAATAATTGCGTCCTCCGCCGCCGCCTCTTCCGTACGAGCCTCCTCCGTTCATCGGTTCTTCTTGCCACCGGTTGTTCCTCGGGAGCGGCGGCTGAGCATAGGCAGATTGCGAGCTGTTCCCCCACGACCCAGCTCCTCCGCCACTCGGGGCTCCTCCGTTTTGGAACCCGAATCCTCGGCCTCCCCCGCCCACTCCTCCACGCCCACCTCGGCCACCTCCGTTGCTGTACATGTCTCCTCCGTTGGAGTATCCCCCTCCGTTTCCATAGCTTCCTCCGGTTCCCCCACGAGGTCCGCTGTTCGAGTAAACGCGACTCGCACCACCTTCGCCTCTCCGGGGTCCAACAGGGCCAACTGGACCGCTGGCCGGACCTCCGCGTGAAGCTACATAGGCTTGTTGCCC
This sequence comes from Neelides sp. FZ-2019, assembly GCA_009869795.1. Classification (NCBI taxonomy): domain Eukaryota; kingdom Metazoa; phylum Arthropoda; class Collembola; order Neelipleona; family Neelidae; genus Neelides; species Neelides sp. FZ-2019. The sequence goes on along the minus strand of VJMY01000006.1, from coordinate 38,491 downwards.
GGGCGGCGGCGGTCCTGGAACGTACAGCGGTTGTTGGGGTTGGACTTGGACGTATCCCACGTCTTGGTAGCCCTTTGGGTAGTCCGTCACCGCCTGTCCATTTCGCATATGGGGAGGGACATAGCGAGCTTGTCCGTGTCCTCCTTGTCCTTGGGGACCGCCTTGGATGTCCAGAGCAGCAAACTGAAATGACCCAAGATTTGGTAATGGGAACGCGTGGGAATGCGTTGGAAGTGGGAGGACCAGGGATGTTTTAAGGGCCGTAGTGTCCGGACTCAACGTACCTGCTGTTCTAGACCGGCTCCATTGTGTTGAACATAACTCATAATCTTGGTTCGGGTTTAATTAGGTTGAATAAAGAGAAACTCCACTCCTTTGCACTCTTCAAAATGGCCTTCTGGGAGAGAATGAGCGAGCCGAGTCACCGAGTGTCTGGCGAGGTGGAGACGTGGCGAGGTGCAGGGGACCACAGACAGAGGAGCTGTGCAGAGATCAACAACCTGCCCTTTGCGCACAACTCCTCTCAATGTCGCCCTCCATAGCTTAGGGTCGGGGAGATTTTCTCAATCAACCCCAATGACTCCATCAAGCATCGAGCTTCTCAATCATGTCGGCTCGGTTTAAATGAAAGCTTCATTATTTAGACATTTAAATCATGGTTTTAACTTGAGTTTGAAATTTTTATATTTGAAAATAAACTAAATGAATTGTGGATTGTTCATTATTCATTATTTATCATTTATATATTTCTGTATGAGATATTGATTGTGAAAATGTAAGAAATGAAGGATTTTTTTGATTTTATCCAATAGACGCTCTTTATTGGTGTTTTTTCATATAAGAAAATTATGAGGAGGCAGTGACAGCAGCAAGTCCTCTCTTCTTGAGTTGGGCCGCAATTCTGTCAAGATCTCTCCGACCTTGACTCGTCAACCGGCGCCCAGCTCCGTCTGGAACCTTTTCAACGAGCTTGATGGATTCAAGGGCCTGGAGAGCTCGGCGGGCAACTGAGCCGGAGCTCCTGCAGAAATGGCTCGGGGTCGCTCCGTTCCTTTTCCTCACTATTTAATTAAATTAATAATCTATTAGCTATACATTCTATTTTTTAAATACAAATAAAGGTCAAACATTTATTTAATTTGAGTTAATTAATTGAGTTTGAGAGAAAGGAAAAACGCCTCTCGTCTGAATTTCACGCAAAATACTGTCTTTTTTCAAACTCTCAAACATTTAACATGAGAGTTAAATGTGTAAAATAGTAAAATTTACCTCCGAAAATTTTAGTGACCGTATTGGTTCCAATAGGTGAACGGATGTACATGTGCCTCGCAATCGCTGCACACCGAATGAAAAACCAATCTTCGTCGTAAGGAGCGAGCTCCTTGGCTTTTGATGTCTTAACAAGATCAACCCAGTCAGGGATCTTCATCTTACCAGATCTAATGAAATAAATTAAACATTTATTCCTCTTTATATTTATTATGGGCTTTTTTATGTTAAATAATTTATTTAAATATCGTTTTACTTTTTGAGAAAGGCTGCGAAGGCTGTGACAAACTTGTGCTGGTCAACATCCTTTACCGAAGATGGAAACTTGAAATGGGTCCCCATTATTTTCCTATAAAATGTCAATAAATTAAATAATTCGGTTAAAAAGAATGAAAATGCCGCTAAACGCTAAAGAGTTCACCATGTTCAATTGAACATGTAAAATTAACAAAAATCAATTCTACAATGACGCTTATTGAGATTTGACATTATTACTTACCCCTTACTGTTCTCAGATGGAAATTTTGACCCGAATTCGTTCAATTTTTGTTAAAATACGGCGAGAAGTGACTCCGGTTGGAACACGAGGAGATCTGTTAACCTTCCTTATCCACAGATGCCGTAGAAGAAAATGTATCTTCGTTGTACATAGAGGGCACAGTATAATCAAGTTACAATTTCTCATTATTCCCCAGATTTCAATCTTTTGCTGCTTCGTGGATTGATCATGCATGCATGCATTGCATATGCTTGGAATGGAAAAACGAAGAGGATTTAATGCGAGATTCTCATTAAATTCTATAATGGCTTATCCTAGAATTAAATTAATATTTTTTAGTAAATTTTATGTAACGATTAAGAAATGATTAATAATAAATAATTAAGCATAATAAAGGATTAGTATTAGTATGATTAGTTTGTTTTCAACATTATACTCGTAGTAGGCAAACTTTATAAAATGGCTAAAATAAATTGACATTTATATAACTTTTATAACTTGCATTCATAACCCTTTGTATATTAATTTTGTTCAAACTGCCAACCTTTGAATTAAGATATTTATGATTGATGTAATTTCGGTATAATATGAAATATAAAAATCTTGTACAGATTAAAATAAAACATTTTAAAAGCTACATTAAAAGAAGTTTTAATGGTCAATAATTTATTTTAATACGTTTTTAATCTAGCATTCTAATTCCAAGATTTCTAATATGAAAAGTATATTTTTTCTTTAATTTCTTGCATTTTAATATATATACATTTCCTATTTTGTAGTGTTTTTTATATACAAAAGTCTGGCACTTCGGCACTTTGCCTCGTACAGAGATTTATATAGGAGCTCCTGGAGTGTTTACTCTCAACTCACACCATGTCACCTTCTTATATTGCAGGTGAGTCTGAATAGGTCATTTGTCGTTCGGAGCAACGAAAGAAACACAAAATATTTCTTTGCCACGACGTCGACGACCACGTCCACGACACCCCTTTACTTTCTATATCTATCAATATAGCATATATCCAAGTTTGCATACATTAAATGCTTGAATATAGTCCATTTGAGTTCATTCCTAAACATAGAGAACTCGTGTAAAGAAGTCTACCTGGCTCAATCAGAACGATAAGCATAATATTTGCTTTTATTTCACCCGCATTCCACACATGAATTCTCTCTATTGTGACCAAACTCCCGAATTTGAGATAAAGTTCATGAACTTTCCAATCTTTCATTTCCCTTTCAATATTTCTGGTAATTTCTACTTTTCTCTGCGCTAAGAAAAAGACTTAATTTCTTAGTCATATAAGAGTAAATGTTATTTATATTGTAAATAGTAGGCAGTTGGTCTTTCTTTAGAGAATTAGGGAATATGCTACAGAATGGGCAAAGAAAACTTGCTCTTGGCTTTCCTTTTATTCATTGTTGGATCAAATGGGAAACTTGCAAAGAAGCACCTTGTAACTCATGAGGTAATTTATTTATATTGTATATATTCTTTAAATTGTCATAAATTATTGTAATTTATTTTGTTGGTTCTCTTTTGAATTTTTAGAAGTGGACATTCCTAGAACGCTTCTGCTTCTTGTCACTTCATGGTACTTTTCAATATGAAATCGAGTATGACCCAGTAAGAAACTTTGAGATTTTTTAAATACAATTTTATTTTTTAAAATTTTTAATAGTATTTCGTAATTAAATTAATAATTTTTAATTTACATTTAAATTATGATCAACATTTCATTGTAATAGACTCCAGGGAATGTCAGTTTACTCATGTATCCTGATTTACAGTGGGCTAATGCATATAGAAATCCAAAAGCAAAAGTAATGTTCATTTATTTACGTCTATATTAGTATATCAAATTGGGGATCAATTGGGGGATTATACTTACATTGATCGCTCTTTGTTCTTGAAGACATGTCAGCAGAAGAATGATGCTTTGATAGTTGAGAAGAGACAGTTGGTTCGATTGGAGGTGGGCATTGATGACTCGGGTTGTGAGCCGGTTCACTATCCCCGCTATCCAAACCCAATTGACATCCCCATCAATGAAACTCAAAATCACACCACAAGGCTCCTTTGTAGAAACACGAGGTCTTTTAGATCTGCCAGGGAACGATGGTGGTTTGTTGGTGTATCTTCTTGTAATTCAACAGAGGTAAGCTAAAGAGAAAAGCGAATTAAGACAGATTAATAGTAATTTGCCCTGAATTATTAAAAAATAAGTGTATTACAAGTGTTATTACATGTGTTATAAGTTATAAAGTTCATTACTTACGTATTGTAATGAGTGATGATCCTCAAATGAACTTAAATCTCTTTTTAACCAAATTTTGTTATAGGGTTTAAATCTTCGATACAAGTTTCGCATGACAAATGGTCCACCCGGGGATTATTGGTACGAGCATTTCTCTGCTGACGAGTTCTGTAAGTCAATACACATTATTCATGTTTATTATTTATTACATTGGGTCTATATTTCATCATGTATGCACACCTATATAATAATATAAAAATGATCAATTGCAATTCTAAATCAACTTCACTTGAACTCTTTCTCTCTTAAATCGATTTTTTGAGCCAACATTACAACATTTAAGTTAATTTCACTAATCGAAAACCTTCAATATCTTTATATATAGACATTCTTCCTATCTTAACCGGCTTTTGCTTTGTTTACGTATTCATCTTGTTCTCTGCTCTTCTCTTTGCCGGTAAACTCAATTCTTAATTGACATTGATATCAACTTCTGTTATGAATTATTATTTATTATATGAAATTACAATAATGATATTCCTAACATCCTAACTCTATTTATGCCATATTCTCATTGTTGTATTATAAAGTAATAACCGACATGAAAAGTGATTATCTTTAATTTGTCCGTGTTCAGTGGAACTCAAATGTCGTCAACTGTTTCATATCACATACAAGCTTTTCCTCGTTTCACTCCTCTCTCAGAATATTGGGATTATGCTCCTTTGCATTGCTTACGGTCGATATGCTTCTAACGGAATTGGGCTGCCTGCCGTTAAGCTGGCTGGTTTGTACATATTATGAAACTCATATAAAAACTCTGAAATGAATCGTAAAAACTAATTTCTTTTGAATCTCACAACTACATGGTGGAAATATGAGGAATGACGTTATATAATATAAGTACGTTAAATGTAATTTACAGGAAGAATTTTTGAAGGAACAAGCGAATTTGTATTTCTCCTTCTTTTGCTTCTCCTGGCTAAAGGATATACCGTGACAAGAGGAAGACTTCGCCTGGCCAGCGCAGTCAAATTGACCATTTTTAATTGCTCATATTTTGTGGTCTACGTGTTTCTTTTCTTCTTCGAACAATACGTAAGTTTGTTTAAGGTTGGAATTTTAAAAGCATTATATAGTAATACATTGATTTATAAATGTTTGTTTTGTTAAATAAATGTAAAGATGCAAATTAATTAATTTGCATCTGACATGATTTTTATTTAGAAACTAATATGGAAATTCATCTCATTATTATGCTTGCGACTCGCAAGAGTCACAATTATGGCCCAATGTTTTATTACATAATTCCCAAAATGTGTGTTTTTACCATTTACTTTAGTTTTTTGATCCTGGATGGGTGACGTATATTTATGAATCTCCTGCTGGCTATGGTCTTCTAATTCTCAGAATTATTGGATGGTTCATGTTTGCCTATGCCATTTTCTTCACTCTCAAGCATTACCCTGAAAAATCTTCATTTTATCTTCCTTTCTTCGCCATCTTTTCTCTCTGGTAATGTCTATATAGCATATAGGATAAATAAGTTGATTCTTGTTTTTTTTAAATTGGCCCTTTCTCATCACTTTTCTTAATTTCATTGATTAGGTTCATTTCTGGACCAATCGTCGTTTTGATCTCAAACCATGCAATTGACAAATGGGTTCGCGAGAAGGTTTCAATCTCTGTGGAACATTTTTGCATGTTCGTCGGCCACGTTGTATTGCTTGTATGTATTTTACAATCCTCATTAGCTCTTATACTTATTGTTAGTATGCCTATAATTATTTACACAAAATATCAGAAGGTGCATAAAATATAGTAAAACATGGTTCTGCAGTGTGGAATTTTTTGAACAGGCTCAATTAAAAGCAATTAGCTTTTCTTGATGAGCTTCTCAGATAAGGACCCGTGTGGATTAAAATACATTATTAAATATTCAAATGTTAAATTAAATTATTTTCCACCTTAAATTTTAATCGTGGAGGATAATAGCCACAATCCATTTTAAACATATTAGTATAAGATCTAACCAGATTAGCATTTTTGCAAGTAGAATTTTTCATCAATTCGTTTTTATAAGAAATCATATAAATTCAGGGTTTAACGAGACCATCGGCAGCCAACAAAAGTTTTCCTTATCATGTCCGGACGACGCAAGTTGGGGCCGACCTGGCAGCTCAGCAGCGAATGGATCGCTTTGACTCTCACTCCTATGCTCCTTCGTACATTGACACGGCGGGGCGGATCGTGGACATTTTCACCGTCACCGGAGTCGTCCAGGTGAGACAAAGAAGGAGATGCCTCCATGCATTAATTGAGAAACAGAGGGTTTCACAGGGTGCTCCGACGACTCCGGCCTCGCCCATGGACGTGTTCAATGCGAACAATGTTCATTCTTCCCCGATCGTGTTTCCGATGCCTCCGCCGAAGTACAAAGATGCTTTCCCGCACGAGACGCCTGGCCAGATTGAAGACATGCTCAAGGAACCAGACTACTCGGACGAGAACGAAGAGGAAGAGGGAGAAGAGTCGAGGACGCCCAGAAGATCGGCTGAAGGAACCAACCGGCAACGCGTCTACACCGTCACTTCGGCTGACTAATTTCCAATTCACTTCAACGCTACGCCATGGGAAAAGATAAAATTCTCATTTCGCAAGGAATGAAAAAACTCTTTTTCTCATCCGCCTTTGCATAAATTGTTCTCTGGTGCGCTTTGATCTTTAATTAGGAATAATTAGTTTGTTTTGATTTTTACAATCCTTCAACTTGCGCGTGTTTATTTTAAATGATCTCAATTTAATTGGTGCATTACACAATCTAATGACTAAAGGCATATTAATCAAATTTTACAAGCGAGACAAAAACTAGCGCAAAAATTGCTATCTTTAAATAAATACTTGTAATATTCAATTTTGTATGACGTCTTTTGATAGAAGCGTTTTAATAATGAGTGCTTCGTAATATAGAATCAATAGGCAAATGTTCATATTAATATTTAAATGTATAACACGCGTTAATAAATTGTGCAATTAGTTGAACTTAAAAAATTATTGATGTATTGCATACGTCATTTAAATAAAAAGAACTTTATTCTTTGCGAAATTGTTTAATTCTTGCATTCGCAGTTTAAATCATATTGTGAGAATGAGAAGAAAAGTATACTTATGAGTGCTGGGAATGTGGGAGGCAAAGGTTCAATTAAAACTTAAATCATAATATATTTTTTAATGCTTGAAGGACCATTATTATGATACTGGAAGGATAATAGGATGAGAGAATAAAAATTGAATATAACAAAACACTTTGAAATAATTTATTGGTATCTAATTTAACTAAAAGCTATTACATATTATTTTATGGGTGAATGGTAAATTTTACAATTTATTTAATATACTTATTTGATTCATCATGTTAAAGCATTTGAAAATGTGATTTAGCTTCATTTCAAGAATTTAAATATCTGCGTAGTAATGAATAATAAGACAACCAGGAAAAAGAAAGGATAATTAAGGATAAATACGCTAAACAAAAGGTTTACATTTGAAGTTTTAACTCTTATGCTAATTAACATGAAAGGATGACCAAGACCACGCAAAGTTTGTTATAACATCTTTGAATCCCATGTAAAGATGTTAAATTAAAATACAATAATCTAATTAGTTACGCATAAAATGTTAGCCCATGAAATAAGTTGTCATAAAAAGTTACTTTATTGTAATACAAAAACTGGGGATGTACAATGCAAATTCACCTAACAGACCATTTTATATCTTATTAGCATAACAATTCAAAAAACAAGAAACAAACGCAAAAAATGGGTTAAAGCGAGTCTTACACTGACAATGAAATTTGGACCTTCAATTCAGAACCTCAACTTCATACGAAAGGGAAAAATGGCAAATAATCATTGAAAAGAGACAGGATTATTCAGTTCGTACATTTAAATACATCATAACTTCATATTATAATCCTTAACTGTGTGTTATATTTTTCTCATTCATTTCATTTACCTATACTTATATTAATTCTAATCATTCTTTATTCATTGATAAATTAACTATTGTAAGAATTATTTTATTATATAGTTTAACTGTTATATACTCACTTGAATATAAGAATCACTCTAAATAAAGACACACATGTATATTATATAGTGAACTCGTTAACTTGACATCACATCATCCTTATTTAATATTATATGAAAGATCCAAGAGGCATATACATAGCGGCTTTATATTAGTAATTAGCCAAGTATCTGGTACAAGGAATCTTGTTCGCTGACGTCCTTCAATTCACCAAATCATGAACCAAATTGACTTGTATATTTAATGCAGCGAGAGGAAACAGGGGATATATGTTTTTCAACATGTGCTTCTCCATCTCTCCCTTTATTCACTTCAAAATAATGTGTGAATTTTGTTGGATGGGAAGTGTGAAAGGAAGTTATAAGGGAACTGTTTGGATCTTATACCCATTTGGGCTTATAATCTACGTAAGTTTCTACCTCAAAAGGATGGATATCATATAGAAATGATACTTATTAAACTCAAATTCATTGTGCAATCTGAGCGAGAATCGCACACACATCCCCTCGACCCTCGTGTCTAACATCATATATCCTCTTCTGGATTTAAAGCCATAAGGATTCACTCAAATCCTTCTTACTCGACTCGACTCGAGCAACTCGAGATAACATGATCTTCCACGGTGTAATTTTTTAATTCCAAGTTTAACATTCATTGTTCAAAAAACTTTTCATTACTATATTATATTTATTTAGCTATTTAACGGATCTTAACAATTACTTTTTCATTTATCTTGTATATTTATCAATATCAACCTGATTTTCACCCGAATACATATATATACATAAATAGCAAAAATATATAGTTTAGAAGTATTATTATTTATCTAGTTTGAAAGTTAACATAGATTTACAGTTAATTTTACTATTTTCATAAAGTAGGTAAAATACCTACATATAATAAGGAATCATATAAGATTTATGATCTTGTCAAAACTCTCGCGAACGTGAATAATATGAACCCTTGAGAATACATTATGGGACTTGAGTGAAATTGAAGGGTCTTTTGAGAGGACTATGGGATTGACGATTTGAGAAAGCCCAAGGTTTGGAAGAGAAGCAAAGTAAATGTCGTGATCTGAAGAGCCCACGGAGTTCACTTTTATCAGTTCCGCTCATTCATTGTTCTTCGCTGAAGAGGTAAACATCTCTTCTGGCTACCTCTTCCACTTAACTGTCTCGACTCCACCTGCTCACATAGGGAAGACAACCAACATCCCCAATTGAAGAACCATAATAGCACAGAGTGCAAAACAAAATTCTTCAAAATTTACTCGGGCGAAGTCACATTGTTCATTGTTGTTGTTTGTGCCGATAAAGCTTTTAATAGCTTCCTATGCACTAGCGTTCTTCTACCTGAAGTTCAAGAGGATCGCGATTACACAGAGTTGGAATCTTTGATTGAGTTGCTTCCTTCCTCTATAAAATCTTCAACAGATCTCTCTCATCTTTAAGTCTCATTTGCGATTTATTGAGGCACGGATTCTTTCCTTCAGGAAACTTTACATCAGGTAAGATTTTAAATTTTAAAGGATTTATTGAGTGTACATTTTTACTTAATGGCATATTTTACAGTGAAATGATAAATTACATACAGACCGGCTTTAAATAACATTCGATTGAGTATACAAAACTGATTTATTAAATATTAATTTTTTGCAGTATTGGTATATAGTCAAGTATATCGTATATCCCTATTATTCATGCTAGAAATAGGCTCAAATTCATTAAAAGCGCTTGATGGAAAGTTTTTTTTCACACACGTGTCTACAACCAATAATTAATGTTTTTTATTTATAAATTTTGTATTCTTTACTTCTCAATACTTCTAATGATATTTTACATCTAAAAAGTGAAGAAAACTCTTTTTAAAACATTGAATTTTGTATTGCGACAATTAAGATAGTTATTTAACTAAATAGTTAACTTATTCTTAAGAAAATTCTAATAAGTTAATAAATACTTTCAGTTAGTTATTGTAGGCCTCTTAAATGTTAAAGTTTGTTGAAGTTTAAAAGTTATATACCTACCTAGTATTATGTACCAGCTAAAGTCTAAACATAAAATATTTGCTTTAATTTAGGCTATTCATTCAATATGCACTTTTACATTACCTATTTAATAATTGGCTAGAGAATCATTAAAACATTTAATAATGCTAATGAATTTTGAAGGTTGAAACAAAACAATATGAGATTCACTTTTAATGGCATGATGACTTTCATGTAAGAAAATTTAAAAGTAAAATGACCAGAAAATTGTAAAAACTTAATAGTCTTTGTATAATTGACAAAATAAGGGATGCTTATTAACTTCATTGCAGTAATTGCACGCGGTATATCTCACACTTATGCATTCCTGCCATTATACACCAAAACACCAATGATAATTCAGTTCGAGGGGAAATACGCACTCATATTTTAATCTCAAAAAGAAGGAGAGATCTAAAATTTAGCTTAATTAAAAGTCATTTATCAGATATTAGACGGTCCGTGAAGCTCAAAAGTGTTTTTAAATGACAAAAAATAGACAAAAGTGTGAAAAAAATATGATCAAAGAAATACACTGAAATATACGTATAGCTATTCCATCCATTTTAAAATCGTACAACATGTACAAATTCTCCTGGAAAATACGAGTTTAATCTTTAATGTCAAACATGGTTTAAACCTTAAACTATTTACCACTCACCTGTAGGTATGAACTTAACTAACTACTTAACGTTCATTTTCAGATGTTTTATCAAATCCTCATCAATCACTCACCTTCACGCATTTAAGTTTCTTTAAAGTGTTTAGTTTTTTTGAATTCATTTTAAAGCTGGAACAAGGTTAAAATAAAGACTTTGAGATATACTGAACTATTTTCAAATCAAATTAAAATTAAATAGAAAGCTTGCAAAAAGGATAGTCATTCAAGCAGGGAGTTTAAAAGTAAATGTATAACAGTCGAGGATAAAGGAATAACTTTTGCTCCAACGAGAATGCCAAGTGAGAGGGATTTATATAACATTTTGGGTCAAGTTTATTTTCCCCCATTTGAGTGCCTGTGATTTAAACGACCAATTTCATACATTAATGCGTATTCTTCACTTTACTTGTTAAATCTTTTATTGGTTCAAATTATCTTTCAGAAATGAGTAAAAAAAATCTAAAAGTTCAATTTTAATGAGCATTTGTGACTTTCAGATTTTAACGCCAAATCTATTAAATCTTGAAAATCATTATACAAAAAAGGTGTTCACTTTATTTGAAAGGTCGAGATCGATGATTTGAGGAAAAATCTTTGCAATGCAAATTCGCTGATTCGCATGTCCGAATTATGATATATACCAAAGTCATTAAAATTATATAAATATAAGTAGAAAAAACACAAAACAATGAGTTTTATAATCTAATAATTATAAATGCAATTTGTATTTATAAGAGAGCTGTTCAAACAATTTGAAAAGCTTTAATTAGTGTTTAAGTGCACCATCTTTTTTCAAGGTGGAGAGGTTTACACCTTTATGGGTATTATATTGTAAAGTATAGGAGGACTCGTTGTTGAGATTAGTTAGTTCGATAAATATTCTTTCTAATGCAGACCAAGAGACCTTCTTCAATAGAGGAAGGTCAAATATCAAGGCACCTTCAACATTATTCCTTTAATGCACTCGCCCCAGTGTAAACTTTATCTTTATATTAAACTAAACTTTCTATTCAGTTCTATAGTGAATATGAAGGAAAATTCATTGTATTTAAATATTTGCTATTATACAAGTTGATAAATAATAACTTCTACAACTCAAACTTTTGTATATTTTAAATATTATTTTATAAATCTACATTATTGCAATGCAGTCTTTGGCAATTAATTAGATATTCAATTACAAAAGCATCATTTATTGAAATAATAATTTCGTTTTACTTTTATCTAGAGAGAAGATATGACTTACGGGATTGTGGAGGATGATCTCCTCAAGCGCGTGTACAATGTTCCAAGAAGGAGATTCTCCAACGACACGAGCAGCGTCTCCCCGCCCAAAACATCCAACATGCTCTACTGCTATGATGACCCAGACCGGAGCGCGTTCTTCCTTCCGATTGCCATTCTCCTTGTTCTTCACGTCGTTTTCCTACTACACGTCTACTTCTACGCACCAAACCCTGATGGACTTTACATTAAATGATCTTCCTTTCTCATTAGTTAGAGATTAGGTTCAATAGACTTTGCTTTTAGACATACTTATTTAGAACTTTTCTTATTGAAATGTAAATAAATAGCGTATTAAATGGATACTCAATTATTAGGACTAGTTAAATGATTTATAATTTTGTTTCATTAATTGTTAACAGCCTATGTTGATGTTAATGTACAAATTGTAGCACACATAAATAATCTCAATATATGGAAGTTTAGCATATTACCCATAATAATCTATAATAATATTCTGATGTCAGTGCATAAAATAGGATAATATTTAAAATATCTTAATTTAATTGTTTAGCTCTAACTGTAAGATTTATTAATCCTTAATTTCCTATAATTACAAAAGTATATGAAGTTCTCTTGTGATAACTACAAACCTTATAGAGGGCAGTGATTTAACAAATTATTTTTAAATGATTATTATTTCAAAATGTTTTTATACTTTATTTAATATTTATTGAGGAAATCTCTCATTCTAAACCTAACATAAATAGCATACATGGAATATGCGACCGAGTACATAATTTCAATGTTGTTGGTGCTCTGTTTTCTATTCAAGCCTTTAAACGTTGACTTGAGTGATGGGTCTTATCCTTTCATTTATATGTGTGGCATATTTATCGATAAAATAAAAATTGTTAAATGTTTCCTCATACATCCCTACTCCTCTTTCGCGCTATTCAAAATGAAAAATGAAAGATAAATATTAAATCAATAAAATTTCTGCTACTCAAAAATAATTTATTTTCTCTAAATATTGACCACTGCTTTAATCAATTTATTATACACAATTTCTTAATAATCAAATTCTTCAAAGGTATAGTACATAGCTTATTGCTTAAATGCTGAGTATAAAACTAAAATAAAACATAATTAACTTTTGAAAAGTAATAAGGAGTTTTAATTAAAATTTCAGTAAATTGATATAGTATAATTGAGATAAGACATCTTAGTTTATTATAAACTTATGGTGAGTTTAAGATTATCTTTAAATTTAATAATAAAAATCAAATATTTGACCTTTTTAAATCGGCCTGATTTAATTAAATAATAAGCATGCTTATGTTATAATGATTCCTTTTCACTATAATTTCAACGGTTCATGCATTATTTAATTGAGTTACTTATTTTTAAATGGGATCTTTCGAGAATCAAGTCTATTAGTACGTGATACAGAAACTTAAATCTTACAAATAACGTTTAAGAAAGAGTGCGAAGCATGTGTGTTACACACAGTATGTAGTGTTTAACTCCTTAAAGAGAAAGTTTTATTGCAAAAGAAATTCAATTATCCTTCAATTGTATTAATTAGCATCTAAATGAATCATGGCTTTTGGCTAATTGAGAGAGACTTTAGCTGAGGATTTGGAAAGAAACGTCTTTAACTTTAAGGCTCTTTTTATATTTATTGTTATACTCCTAACAATAAAGGAGGAACGAATAAACTTTTACAACAGCTCTTATGAAATCTTTTACTCGTATATTTAGGTGTGGTCTGTGGTCCTGTGTTTCGGATGAGCTTCGGAAGAATTCATATGCTTCTCTCTTTGAATGTCTTTTCCATTAGAGGAATAATGAGCCAAACGAAACGTGCTAATCCACACAATAACAGTTAAACACTGTTTAATTTTCTCACTCTTTCCTCTACTAACTTGGATAATCTTTAGTAGGAGTAATAAGAATGAGCCTATCCTCATTCTCATCTAACCATCTCCCGTATCTCTCCCCTTTTTTGCACAAATGACTCGAAATTACATGTTCTGAGATTCAATGCATCTTACATTCTATATACATAGTGTTGAGTCTTGTAGATTTGTAAGAATTAATCATCATTCAATTGGTTAAGTTCCTTGTCATGCATGCATGTATTTCGTTTCAGGTTTACCTAAAACTCTAGGAAGACTCACATAGTCATATATTATTTAGTTAAATGTGACGTAAATTCACAAGTGCATTGGATGATTGGATGTTTCAGGTGCTAAGATCTTTTAAATTGAAAATCTATATAAAGAGCAAATGCACTAAAATATTTAATTAGTTCAATTTGGAATTTCATTTACGATTAGTGTTTGTCTTTGGAGTCGACTAAAAGTTTAATATCTTTTTAAATAATGTTTTGCAAATCTGTAAGAAAAAAGTTTTCGCTCTCTCACATTGTCAGAATTTAATATAACTTTTAGATTTTATTATTCTTCTTTTAAAGCAAATTATGTTCATTTCATCTATAATAATTTAATAAATAATTGAATTATATAAAACAGCAAAGATATAATTTTTTGTGCAATTGTGAATTTAGGTTATGCGGATGTTTTTAGTGGTGGTTGTGGTGTTGTTCTTTCTGAATAGCTCCGTAGAAGGAGGATTCCTTGGAACGAACGGAGGATTTGGAGCTGGGGGTTACGGTGGCGGTTTAAGAACGACGTATATAGCGGGAGCTGCTGGTGGTCACGGAGGCGGAGGCGGTGGAGGAGGTATTTCACTTTATTATTTCCTATATTTTATTCTATCAGTCTCATAATATTCTTTTTTAGTATTTACTTTTTTAATATTCAAATCTTTTCTTTATGATTATGTTATAATTTTACAAAATATTATTAAAGTTTAATTATTATTTAATTAAGGATATGGGGGCTGAAATCCTGGTATGATGCTTGGGTCTTGACTCTGGTTCTTAGCAGAAAACTTTGAAAATTATATAGAAAAGCAATGAACGGTTCTCTCTTTATTTGCTATGCTCATTCTCATTCGACATGTTGAATAAGTTTTGAGAAAAAAATGCGATGATACAAGTCTATTCATTAATTACTTTAAAATTTTATTATTAATGAAATAAACTCATTTACACATTAATTTAAATACATTTTTGAATTTATTTCAACATTAAGCGTTTAATTTCACATTTAATAAATATATAATAATTGAATCTTTAAACAATATACATGTATATATGAGGTAAATTCCAGAAAATATCAATGACACAAAATTGCATTTTATTCAATGCAAATAGGAATGACTTAAGCATCAACAAACAAATAAATTATACAGGTTAATTATCACATAATAATTCAATCTCTTCCATTAAAACGCAACTCATTTGGTCTTTAAAATAATGGCCTTCTAAAAAATTTGTTAAAAGAATAATTTACATGCATTCCCGTCGACGACACGATTTGAGAGAATAAAAGCAATTAAAATATTTAAAACTAGCAATATAAATTAGGTCTAACAATAACAATAAAATATTTAATTGTTATTGTTTAATTGTTAAAAGGTATTTCAAATAGTGACATTGAATTGAACTTTAAAATATGGTATAAGGTTCATATTATGCCAATTTACCGTGATGAATAGGAAGATAAGTGATTAATATTTTATAAGATTAATTAAAATAAGTAATCTAAACTTTTCCTAAGTACCAAACAACTTTTAGCATAATTATTAATGAATATATATTCTCTAAAGTAATTTATATAATTTTGTTTTACTCAGGTACTAGGTATGAACTTGGAATTATATGAATATCATAAATATTGAAAAATGAAAATTCTAGAATAAATGGAATAAGAGCAAGACTCTTCCTATTATTTATCATTCAGAATAATCTCAATTTCCATTTACTTAAACAACTATTAAGAGAAAGGATTATAGAAGTAATAATTTGGAACGGAGTTTACTTAAATTATCCTTCAGCAGATCTCGACCAGACTTCTTCATCACTATCTGAACATTGAAGAATGTCCACTTCATCAATTTGATTTAATAAGGGGAGATTGTCCTCCCTTTGCATCACTTCCTTCATATGGTATTCTAGGCCATTGCCTGAATTTTTGGAACATTCTGGCCCAGCGTAGCCATGCATTGTTGGGTGTTCCATTTCTTTAGCGTTCTTCACAAACTTGAATACAACATGGCATAAAATTCCAATGAAGCAGACGAAAAGGCCCACAATATTTATGTTCGTTAAAGGATCTCCATTTAGCTCGACTGCCAACGCCAAGGTGCAAATCTCCTAAAATGACAATCATAAAATTAATAATTGTCTTTTTATAAAAACATCCAATTGATTATTAAAGTTTTTGAATTACGACTTATAAGTTCATTCCATGAATAAGGATTTTGTAATCAATAGTTAATTACTTTAAAAACACCAGCAACGGAGAGTGTTAAACTAGATGTGTGAATGACAAGCATGTATTCGGCAATTTCCATAAAGAACGCCATAAAAGCACCGAACAAAATGGCATAAATATTATGAACAAATGCAGCTTTTTCTTCTTTAGATTCCAGCGCAACTTTCTGCGTTAACAAATTACCTGAAAATTTCATAAAATTCTTAGCCTTACTTTGTATATCAAAAATTAAAAAGTATTTTCTGTCTAAAATCCTCTAATACATTGGAATAATATATCATACCTTCAAAATAAATGGCAAAAGGTAAGACGGCAGCAATCATCCATGGTTGGAAATGATACACCATATCAATTGGATTCTGCAATCCTAATTTTGACTTTTGAGCAATTAGTTGCGCCATGGACCATCGAAGTCCACTGAAAATTAGAAAAGATCTTTACACATGCATCAACCCATTTCATCAATTATGGTTAAGATTTTTAAAGTGTTTATATATTTACCTGACAAATGATGCTCCTATTATTAGGAGAAATCCATTTAATTGAAATTGTGTGGATTTGTAAGTGAACATAAATAGACCAGTGGATATCATTCCAACGATTATGACTAATGACCAGTGCTAAAACAATGTAATTATAAAATTTTAAAAGTTTCTTTCACATTCTTTCTTGATTAAATTCAGTAGGGCGAAATGGATTTAATTCAAATGTAATTGGAGAATTAAAATGAACCTTTTCTTCGAGTTTGAAGAGCAAAGCGAATAAAAGAATGAAGACGATAGCAGTTGACTTGCTCATTGTGTAAAGTGATACCTATAGATCAAATTCAAGTTCAATATTAAATACGACATACTTCACTTTTACTAATTTATTTTTAAAATAATGTGTCATATCATAGCCCACTGTATTACAAAGGATTGCGGACAGTGACAGTCATCCTTTGTAATACAGTGGACTATGGTCATATACAATATTTATTAAGTAATTAAATGGAGAGTTTGAACTTGACTGACTGAAATAAATTCTTGGCCCCAATTTGAAAGTCCGATATCAAGACCTCCCGAAATCCCAACGAGCGATAGCCTCTTCACCCATATATTGAAATCAACAAAAATCCTCGGACTTTTGGTCCACATTTCGTACCCGAGTCGGCATAAGCTTGACAGGACAAATTTCACGAAAAGGTGGCATAGCACGATGGTTAACGGAAAATGAATTTTCTGAAATACAAAAATAACAAAAAATGAATGACTATTATAATTTGCCAATTTTTACTTTTTAAACACAATAATGATGATATCAATCAGTCGTTAGCATACCTTTAAAAGATGATTCTGGTAAAACGTAAGTCCAATTGATAATAGGTAATAAGTAAGGATTAGAAGCGAGATTCGAAGAATATTCCAAAATAAAGGCTTAATTGAACTCGAACTTGAAAGTCGAAAAATTCGAGAACACAAACAAAAAAGACCCATACTCCTATCTTTAACTTCAGTATTTCTTCCCAGCATTAATACAAAATACAATATGTTACAATCAAATATCAAATTAATTGCTAAACATATGTTAATTAAATTGCTTATTCGCAGAATAACCCTATCTGACAAAATTGTACAATTACATATTGTTCTCAAAATTCCTCACATTTGGTTACATTATAATTTTTGATTGGTAAATGAATAAGAAAGTACCGAACAGATTAGTAACTTTATCCATTTTTCAAAATGCTTTTAAACAAACAAACTATTTTAACACGGACACTGATTGATCAATAATTAATATAAAAAAATACTCAAGATTTCCTATATAATTCTAATATTACATCAATATTTTCCTTAAAACCAGAAACTTTTATATTCAAAAAGTATGAATGGAATGTTAGTTCTTATAAAACACGTAATCAATATTGAATTATTCCATGATTGACTAAAACAACGAGGCAAAAACAAGTGTGTATATTTTATCCCATTTGCTAAACTGTGGTTTTTAATAGCAATATGCGCTGAAAGTCATGTTAAAACTGCAGTTTCCCCACATGAAGAATTGTAAAATAAAATAAATTCAACGACGCGGTTGCGGGGAAGAGTTGAAACAGGGCGAGCAAAGACAGACGGATATATCCCAATAACAATTCCCCCTCTCGATATGAAAATGCCTACAAGTTGTTGATACACTCCTTTCCCTTCTTCACGTCTCAGGTTACTTAATTAAAGTTGGTTAACTATTAAAAGACACGAGTGGTGTAAACAAGTTCTTGGATTGGGGTTCCTTCCAACTCCAAGATGAACTGTTGAGAAGGACCCCTCCACCCTGCCCTGCTCTGAGAAAACCATAAATGTCGAAGAAGCATCCAACAACAATCCCACCAAGTTTTAACCGAGGAAATAATGGACATCGATCAGAGAAAACCCCAACACTCAATTTCGGACTTGGACAAAATGACGACAAACGACCAAGTGTTTTTGAAAGACTCGGAACTCGTCGGTACTGATCTTTTAGTTTGGACTTTTTTCTAAACTCCCCTTTCTCTTTCTCATTTATTTCTTTTTATTTTGTAATTCATTTTGATTTATTTTGCGCAGCGACTTTAGTGGAATCCCACCACACCAAATTGAACCGACTTTCCCGAACACGAGCAGAGACGTGAGCAAATACGTAAGTGTTTTGCTAGTCTAGGATTTGGAATTACTGGGTTTATTAAATTCATTTGTTGATTGGTTATTTAGTCAGAGAAGATGGGAAGTTCTGTGAAGCGTCGATCTCGATCTCCAGATCATGATAAAGAAAAGCGAAGTAGTCGTGACAGGGAAAGAAGCAGGAGCTCAAGTCAGACTGAAAGACACAAGAAGTTGAAAGCTAATTCCACTCGGAACGATAACATGGGGGATAACAAGGACAGGAGTTTTAATAAGGACAAACATGATGGGAGAGGGAACAAGTCATCGAGTAAAAGAGGCAATCCGAATGTGAGTGAAAGTGGTTCCAGAAAGTCCAGGTCAAATGAGACCAAGACGAAGGAAAGAAGGAATAAGGGAGGAGAGGAGAAGAATGGCTCAAAAGGAGGGAAGAATCGTTCTTCCTCAGTCAGCTCAGCCGTCTCGTCGCTCCAAGAAGGCGAAACGACGTCTTCGACCACCGTGTCGAGCTCCTCTTCTGTGTCGGACATTTCCTCGAGCACGACCTCGGAGGGAGAGACTTCAAGTAGTGAGAGTTCATGTCCTAGTGTCAAAATCAAGCCTGAGAAGCGAGAAAAGAAGAGCAAAAAAGACGGGAAACAAGTTCGCACCGGATCTTCGAAATTGGGAAAGAAATCAAGAAGCGAGAAAACTCGCGACACGACTCAGTTTGACCAAGACAAAAAGAAAAATCATGCTCAGCAAGGAAGGTTTCAAAGAGAGGAGGAGAAAAAATCCAAGACTGATTTCCCAAAATCAAGGCGAATCGAGAAAAGCCCCAAACCTAAAGATGGAAGGAAGAATTTTCATCCAGAGGAGAAAAAGAGGAGACACTCAGGAGAAACCCACGGCGGATCCTCGAATAAAATAAGACGCTTGGATTCCCCATCGCCCAAAGGGAAAAATTTTAATCCAAGAAGATCCCCTTCGCCAAGACGCTTGATTCGAGATGGAGAATACATGCAGGATCAGCGGAAAGACAAGCCATCACCATCCAGAGATAGAAGGTTTTTTACTTATAAAAACTTTTGGCTTTAACAATATTTTTGTTATTCTTTATTTCAAAGTAAATTCCCCATTTAATTATTTAATTTGTTTTAATTATTCATAGGTCTGGAAGATCGCCTCAATATAGTCGAAGGCAATCAAATGAAGATCCGCAAAGATTGGATCGCATGGATGGTCCAAAACGAAATTTCCCCTCTATGCCTCTGTCAAATACATTCAAGTCAAAAGAATTTGATCGGGATCGTCCATACTCTCAATTCGGTGACAGATACGACAATAAATCAGGTAAATTCATAAAAGAAAAATAATATATATATATATATACATATATAAAATTTTTATTTTAAGTAATTGTTTTATTAAATAATAATTAGCTTCTTATAAATAGTTCAATATTCTTGTATGTATTTAAATATCAGCAAACGACACTTTTTATTTACTTTAATTAGCAGGCTATGGCAGAGACTCCTTGAACAAATCCAGAGATCGTTATCCTCCTAGACAAGTTCCTCTTTTATCTCTCCCAACACGGTCGGTCGGCGGTCGACTTGGTTCATTGTCTGATTTTGAAAAGGCGAAATTCGACTCAAGACTTCCTCCAATTGGGACCGGAAAACCCCAACCTCTTCTACCAAACTACCCAGGGAAGAGTAATTTTAAGCCATTGAACCGTTTAGACTCTGATCGTCTCGATCGCCCTTCCCGTGATCGTGATTCTGGAAGGTATTGAATTTTAAATATTTAATTATACTCCGTACAAAATAAATATTTAAATTGAAGATACCTGGAAGTCTTGGCATAACTTAATATAATTGATATTTAATTATTTAACATTCAATATTTATAAAGGCAACATGGGAATTACGAAGGAGCCAAGAAACTTCATCATAGTCCCATGATTGTGAAAACTAAAGAAGCCCTCATGGAGAAGTACGAAGAGTTGAACACGAACAAGCGGGTCAATTTGTGGATTGATGCTGATGGAGCCAAAGGTGAAGAAGGTGAAATTGTCAAAGTACGAAAAGCCCCGGTCAAAGACGAGATGAGCCGAGTGAGAGAGAAAAAACATCTCGAAAGGAGAAATTCGAGTCGAGTGAGTCGCGAAGAAGAAAGAGACGCTGGTGAAGTGTACAGTGATTTTAGTGATGACTCGGACGAGCTCATGTCGAATAAAGAAGCAGATCTGAAGTCTACTGGAAGTATTCATAGCAGCTCTGAAAAACCCGATGACATTTCGCAGTCTTCGAAAGTTCATGACGAGGAAGAAAAAGCAGCTTCAGTTAAATCTGTTCATACAGCTAGTAATGGTATGATCCTAAATATCTTAGTTTATTACCACTAAATACCTTCCATAATTCTTTTAACACGCTTGAAATGGTTTACAAATTTTACCTTTGGCTAATGCCTTATTTTAAATACAATCTAATAAATATAACTATTACTTTTAAAAACTTTAACTATTTTATTAAATTAAATTGAATTTTAATAACTTTTTTCCTTCAAATAACTAGAACCTAAGGAAAGCAGCAAGGAACAAAAGACCTCCGTCGCTTCAATGAAGGAAAGTCGTGTTTTGAGGACTTCTCAAAGTGTTAGTCAGGGTGAGGACGATATTTTGAAGCGCTTCGGTGACTTGGACGAGATCTCCGACGAGGAAGACGTGGAGGGGGAGGGGGAGACGAAGGAAAGTAAAGTGAAAATAGTGGATGCTCTCGGTGTAGATTGGTCGCTCTTGGTGTGTCGTGAGAAGTCGGACACGATGTCCATTTGTTCCAACTCGAGTACAAGTCAAAAGGCCAGAGACCGTTGGACTCCTTTAGAAATATTCAAACAAGTGGGAATCTCGAGACAATTTTGCGGAGAAGCCTTGTTTCAAAAAGTAGTGAATGCCATGAAAGAAGAAAGGACTGAGGAGCAAGACTTGGTTCAGATGGTTGCTGAGCTCGAGAATCCTATTTTAAGACAAAAAAGACTCGAGAGAATTCATTTGTTAGAAGATTTCGGTGTTGGCCCTTGCTCGAGAGCTCTTTCAGCCCGGAGGGATGTAGCCGTGAGGTAATTCATTCTTAATTAACAATAAGTTTATCAATATGCAATTATTTGATAGTAAGTATAATTGAAAGACTTTTAAATTAATTTGAGTGTAAAATTGATAGAAAATTAAGAGGTGATTTAATCCATTTGAATTTTGATTTGACTCAACTTTAGACGTTACCTGTTAAAAATGCCTGCAAAGAGTCTTCTTCAACTCGATATGATTCACCATTCTTCAAACTCATCAACCCCAAGTTTTCATCAAGAGTCGGAGGAAGTTAGTGAATTTTACAAAGCGAGTGTTGCTCTCTTTCAGGGCCAATAGTGGAGTATTTAATTAATTGAAAAAATTGTATATCTGAATCAACTTATTCATTATTAAATACTTTTTTAATACTTTCGATTTTGACATTTAAAAACTACATACAAAAACTTAATCCAATCTTAACGCAAAATATGATATAATGAATAATAATGCTTTTAAATGGCAAAATACTATATAAAGTAAAGCTATTATTAATATTAATAATTAATCAAGATTGTTAAATATTTATTACTTTAAAAAATTATGTATTTTTCATATTTGACTTTTAAAGGGCTCATTCTTAATTGATGTTTAACTTATGTATTAGCTTATAGAAATCAAATATAGCAAGTAGGAAATATGATAATAGATTAAAACTTCTGAACTCATGAACAAAAGCTAACTCATTTTTTGTCGAATAAATTAGAAAGCATTTTTAAATAGTAAGTAAATAAAAAATAATTTTCATCACTCAAGCTTGCAAAATAAAACTTTATTTATTTAACTCTTATTTTTTAAAAAAAAATATGAATTTATTCTTGTACATAAATGCCAGAAAGGACAAAACCCCCGTTTCCGCTCATGTTGTTCTCTGGATGCGTTCGCTCCACGTCCACTTGAATGTCCCTAAGCCAGTTTTCGAAAATGTTGACGTTCACGGCTTTGGGTCCTTCCTTTAACCACACGAAACAATCATGGAGGGGCTGAAATCCAAATCAGATTTTTAATTAATTTTAAATTACGTAATAATTATTAAATTGTAGAAAGTCTTATGTAATTAGGATAAATATTAGTTTAAATAAGTAATGTTCCTCACCTCGGGAAATTGTGAAAAAATAACGAAGGGGGCCGAAGGGGCTAGATGCGGAAGAAGACGTTGGAGGATGGTGAGGGGATGCTCCTTCGAACAAATCAGCAAACCATCGAATTGAGTCGAATTAAGGAAAATCTCTGACTTTTCATTCTCAACTCGGTTGGTGGAAGTTCGGTAACCGTCGGGGATTTCACTTTTATTCTTCCTTTCTTCCTAGATAAATTTTAAAAAATCAAAATTTAATTAGCTAATCATTCCGATTGATATTTTAAAAATTAAATCAAAATAGGAAAATTATTAAAATTGACTTTACAAGAGTTGTATCAGTATCTTCTATATTTGAAATGTCTTTTTCTTTGGATTCTTCTTTTACATCTTGAGCTTCCATTTTGGATTTTTTCGTCTCTGGTTCGTAATTTTCTCTCTTTGGCTCATCTTGGTCTTGAGTTGAAGGGAGTCGATTTCTTATGAGGTAAAAAACATCCAAACTTCTCAAAACGCTCATTTCTTTTTTACTCAAATTCATATAAGCCAATGCTTGTCTAGAAGAACAAAGATTAAAATGTCAATGACTAAAATTAAAATCAACTCTCATAATCCGATTATTAATTTTGCTATTAATTATATTAAATTGTAGGGCCAAATATATAATATTAATGGTTTTAACCTCTGAGGCATCGATCCAGTGTGGGCGTGTAAAAGAGATCCAAATCCTCCGAGTCTCTTCAGAATGGCAGCCACCAACAAACCCAAACAACCCGACTCAAAAACCAAATAACTTCCACCGGCATGGACATCACCATAAGTGAGCATTTGACCCAAAGCGTCATAACGAAGATTCCTGTTCATTAGTTATATAAGTTATTCTTAAATATTAGACAATAAGTGTTGCGAACTAAAATAGCAAATGAATCGTTATCATTTAGTTTCTTACATGATTTTATTTGCTTCTTTTCTAAAATAATAATCGGCGACGATGTATAAAGTTGGTTTAATAAAGCATAGCGTATCCCCGTATACTTTCTCTTTCTTCCTTAAATATTTTTCTTGTGAGAACTCGGTTCGTTGAGTAAAAGTCTTGGAGTTGCTCACGAGCGACTCCACGATTTCTTTCCCGGATTTCCCTTCTTCTCTCAATGAGGCAATTTGGGATTGTTTGAGTCCTTGGGCCAAATGATTGTCACAAATGGTTCGATTGTCTTTCCCAGCTACTCCGCCCAAATCTAACCAAAAGTAACATTTCACAATTAAAATTTTCTAGGATAAGTACTTTAATTCTATCAACACAGGACATGCCTTTGCAAATGTTAAATTACAATCGAAACAAATGACTTGACAAGTTAAGAGATCACAATAACTAATGGGAAGTTTGCAATTAAGGCTAATTTTGATAAATAAATTACCAGCTGCAATTTTGATTATTTTGTTTGGATCATGAGTAAGTTGTAGAAAATATCTCTTTGTCTTCCCTTTTCCCTTCGTCTCTGTAGTGTCCAACTTGACTTCAAAATGTGAATAAAACGGATGTCCAATGGCATTTTTCAACTCAACTTCCTGCTGATTATTCCCACGGCCGTATCGAATCTTACTGAAAAACATTTTTTTAAAATCATTATTAGTCACAAACTCAAAACTCACAAAGTTAATAAACCTGTCAAATTCTAATATTTTCAATTAGCAAGTCCATTTTAGTATACTTATATAATTATGCAAGTCCATTTTAGTATACTTATATAATTATTAAAGTTTTATTTGAGTCAACATTAAACGATTTGCAACATGAAATGTTTTCTGGCTCTAAATTTTGCGGCTTACGCGAGGGTGTTGAGGAAGATGAATCTTTCTTGATCTCCTCTTTGGATCAATACGAACTCGTCCGAGGAGATTTCGTCCATTTGGCCTCCGTGGGTGGACCGAGTGGGGAGATGCCAGGGGAGAAACGACGACTCGACGAAGACACTTGGCTTGTCAATGAGGCCAAGAGGAGGAAGATGCAGAGAGAATCCAACACAGTTTACGGCAAGACTTTAAATTATTTGTCCATATAAGCGCGATCTCTATACACTTGCTGTTGCATATTCCCTATTTACTCCCTTTGTATGAACTTCCGATCAATTTTTTAATATAATATTTTATTAACTTTTACTAAATACTTTTCCAATAGCACTATGCTATAACTTTTAACATTTTCTTTTGTATTCAAAGACGATTACCTAATAAAATTGTCAATTTTAGAAACTACACTTGCGAAATTACGCATGGGGTCGCGACATTACTTTGGCCAACACCAACACCATCAACAAGAAAACCAGTCAGCTCGATCCGTTGGAAATGAAAATGTTTTAAATACCGTGAGCATTTAACTACCTAAATCAAATCTAAATAGTTAATTTAAATAAAGTATCAAGTAATTATGAAGGACATGAATAATAACATTATTCTCTTTTGTGAAGGATATTTGCCAAAAATGCATGGAAGTTTTAATGAGGAGATCCGGAGGATCAGAGCCGTTTGACAATTGGGAGAATTGTGCATTCTGTGACAAGAAAGTCTGTCATGTGAATTTCTGCTCAAATTGCAATCTCAACTTTTGTTCAAAATGTTCAATCCAAAGGTAACTTGTGAAAAATTAGACAAGACTTTAAAGCAGATAGAAGAAACGAATTAAAAAATTTATTATTATATTTAATTAAACTAAATATTAATTTTTGAACAGATTTGAAAGTTCAGACTATGAAGAGATCTACACGTGTTTTGGATGCTTTGCTGAAGTGCAATAATTTGTAATTTAAAATAATGTTGAAAAGACACTTGGCGCCAAAAGACAAACTTGGTTTTACAAAAAGAAAATGAATGGCTTTTTAGCGGTTTTATTTATTTAAGAATTGATTTTGTATAATAATTTTAAACGTACGCATTTGATTGAATATCTTCGAGGTGTAAAGTTAAATGATGTTCATTTCGAGCTCGAGACTCGAAATCCTGTTTTCTAATACTTTGATTTTTTCTTCAAGTTCCTCTTCTTTCCTCGTCTTCTTCGCTGGAGTCATTTGATTGAGAAGGACGAAGGGATTGAAGCAATAGGGATTGTTGAAAAACGGATGTAAATAAACTGATGAATCCTCTGCTCGGATTTTCTCCATGATTTTTAATTGATTCAAGCACAATTGCATGACTTCATTTTGAAGCTCAAGATTTCCACTCAATCCACTGGAATTCCCATTTTGCGAATCCGAATTTGGGCAATTTTCATTTTGCGAATCCGAATTTGGGCAATTTTCATTTTGCGAATCCGAATTTGGGCAATTTTCATTTTGCGAATCCGAATTTAGGCAATTTTCATTTTGCGAATTGTGAAATTTGGAATCGTGATGAATATCATTGTAGGGTAAAAATTCTGCTGGGGTAGAAGATCCGGTGTCAGGTTCAGTGGAATAAACAGAATTGAATCCATTTGAATTTATGGGGTTTTCACCTTTTTCTGGTTCTTCCTCGGGTGAGTCGCGAAAAAGGAAATCGCTAAAGCTGGAAGAATTCTCTGGAGCGTTTTTCAATCCCTCGAGTAGCAAAGTAGTTTCCGACTTGACCGGTTTAATTGGGAACGGAGGAGTTGTCGGCAAAGGCCCTGTGACCGTGAATTGGTTCTTTCCGACTTTCTTTTCTTCTTTTATAATTTCTTCTTTTTTATTAGGGGTCTTTGTCGTTGAAGGCTTAGGCTTCGGACCAGAATTCCCCTTTTTAATCGTTCCGTTTTTCACATTTGACAGAAACAAAGCGGAGTCAGCGAACCAGGAGAGAATTTGGATAAATGTTGGTCTTTTCTCAGCAACAGGATTGAAAATGAGATAAGCCATTTCACGCACTTCGTTGGGCATTGGGAGGGGTTTGATGAATAAAGGATTGCTGCGACCTTTGATGATTCGAATCACCTCCTAATGGAAATAACGTCGTTCCGTTTAACTTTAATTTATTACTAATGAATTATTTATTAACATTTTAATTTTTAATAATTGGATGTAAAAATTAGTGTCAAATCTGACCTCGTCTTGTCTTTCTTCTCCATAAGGGATTTTCCCCCTTCCCCACATTTCACAAAGGAGAACGCCGAATGACCAAACGTCCGAAGCTGCCGAGAATTGCGGAACGTCAGACCGGTGTGTTGGAATACATTCACCTGGAACCCATCGGACTCGAACGGCCGGAAACGGAATACTCCCATTGAGCTGAAATGTCAATTATGGAGAAATTATATAACGAACAGAAAATAAGACTTAGGACAGGTTTGCTTTAGGACTTTAGGATAAGTTTAGAGTTTAGTTTAGACTTTAAATAGGATTTAGGATGATTTAATACTCATTTTGTTTACCCCGCAGTACTTCTTCTTGTTCATTAAATTCGTGTTTGGATTGACAGCTTCAGCAATTCCATAGTCCGAAATCTTGGGCTTGAAATCCTCGTCGAGCAAAACATTTTCAGCACAAAGGACACGATGAGTAATTTCTCGCGAGTGCAAATAAATCATTCCGCCCACTATCCCTTGGCAAATCTTCGATATTTCTTGCTGCAAGGAATGACAAAAAAGTTCATGAATCATGAATCTATATTTTTGAGATAAATTTTATACTATTTGAAATTACTTTAAAGAATTGAAAAGCGATTTATAAAGTGATTTACTTTATTTAGGTCGGATTTGGCAATGAGGCTTAGAAGACTTCCATTTTTCATAAATGGCAAGACGATGATGGAAGGGGAAATAACTGAGGCGGAATGGACGAGTCCAAGAATTTCAAGCAAATTCGGATGTTTCAAAGTCCCAATCTTCGTGTCAAGCTTTTTCATTTCCCAGTCAGGGATTTTCCCCCAAATTGTCTTCATTACGACATTCTTAGACTTATGGGTCGCTGTTGTTAAAAAATAATTGTACAATAAGAATTTCAAATCAATGTCATTCTTTTAGTTGGCTTTTTTTCTCTATATCATTTATACAATTAAATATTTAATCAATAATAATTAAAAACTTACCTTTAATAACCTTTCCGTAACCTCCTACTGTAAACTGCAACTTCGTGTCCAAATTAAATTCATCCAAAGGAATCAAGTTAAAGTTTTTAATAGAAGTTGAAGTATTGTTTCCTCTTTTGCCACTCATCTTTAGCTATTTATAGTTAGCTTTGCAAAATGGAATTTAAATTGGTTATTTAACTATTTGAAACTACTCTTGTTTGTTTACAAAGAGCAATTAAACAAAATGTTAATTAAGATAGCCGAAAGATTCCAACTCGGTTCCTCTTAATCGTATGGCGAGTTGGGAAAGACGTCCGCGTGAGTGCGAAGTCAGTCAGACGTCTCGCTCACTCACAGAAGTGCGAGGATTCGGGAATTTAAAGGACGCAAGGAATAGAAATACGAGAACAGAAAGTCGCTTAACGTTCTTTCTTAATTGAACTTTTGCATTTGAGATGAGTTATCTTAAATATATAAATATTCCTTGGGCATAGAGGTAAATATTTATAAACTCCGATGAATCAACCGTTCATGACAAAAATATAGCAGCTTAAATAACATTTAAAACTTATTGCTAATGCAAAAAAAGCGATGATGTTAAAATGACTATTATTTTATTGAAAAGAAGCCTTTTAGGATTCTTACAGGATTCATATAGGATTATTATGTATTGTATTACAGTTTTGTTTTGTTTCATTTTGCAGTCATTTATTATTTTATTATTTGCCAATTGATTTGATTATTGACTAACAAAAAATGCGTAATTAATAGGTAGTAATTTATAGGTATTAATAGTACTAAAGCCATAATTTTGAATTGAAACTAATTAAAATTAATACTATATCTAGTGAGTGACAATAAAGGAACAATAATACTTACATACATGATCAATGAAATGGAAAGTGCTAACAATATAAAATAGAGTATTTAAGCAAGTGTAATGTATCCTTATAAGATAAAAAAAACTAAACATCTAGTTAATGCAATTTAATCTAATAAGGTCGATCATTCGTTCATTTTTAACTATGAAAACTGAAAAAGGTAAAAAGGGTTTTTAAAACCTTTTTTGTATTTGAACATGATTACTTTCTATTGGGTATTGACATAATGACATCACATATGGGAATTAATTAACAAAAGAATTAAAATATTTGACATGCAAATAAAATATGTAACAGTTCATAAATGAATCAATCAATTAATAACAATTAAAAATTATTGAAGAGAACAAGAACAAAAAGAGAAAAGTACTTTGAGTCTATTTAAGGCTTAAGTAATTAATCATTATTAAAAAAAAGTCGATTCACTCTTGCGTTTGTTTAAATAATAATTTTTTATATCACAATTGTCAGTTTTTCTTTTCTCATTCTTTTGCCGCATTGCTTTTATTTTCCAGGGCAATTTCCAGGGCGTTGACTCTTTCCTCCAAGGCTTTCATCCTCCGCTCCGAGTCCCGTGAACAGGAACAACAATGATCTCCGTTGCTCCGCTCAATTGGACCCAATGGTTCGTCCATCAAGGAACTCAGGGATTTGACCGCAACGTTGTTCGGCTGATGAGCTTTGGACTTATTGGTGGTTTCCAGTTCTCGCCACCGCTCGGGTTCTTTGATGGGCAACGGATCTTTGCGAATTCGATCGCGATTCCGCTTGGAAATTTCTTTGACCAACTCCAATTCTTGGGGTTCCTTTTTGGTCCTTTCGGCTGTCAAGCGGCTTGAACTCGACCTTGATGAGTCTGAGCGGATTTCGAGTCTTCGCTCGTCGGATTTCCGGGATTTCCGCCTAGAACCAGGTAGACGTGGATCGGGGGCATGACCAATCTCGACCCATTTCCTTAAAGCAGAGAACAGTGGACGATCCTCGGGATTCTTGCTAAAGGCCAAATCGCACATTTTGTACAAATCTTTGTTCATTTGGGGCTTGAAGAAGTCGAAAGGATTCTTCCCCTTCAGGATCAATTCAGCGGCTTCCTGAATAATAGTTTTTAATGATTAAAAAATAATTAGACTCAATTAATTAATTTTATGTGTTAAATTATTGCTTATTAAAATGCAGAGAAAGATACTCGTATATCATAGTAAAGCAGAAGAATGAATTACTTCGTTTGTTTTAGCTTCAGCATAAGGAAGCTTTCCCTTTGACCAGATTTCAAAAATGATGACTCCAAAGGACCAGACGTCAGAAGCGTATGAAAAATCGGGAGATGTGCCGTCTTCGAGCACGATGCATTCCATTGGCTGCCATCGAACTCGAACTCCATAAGGTCCCTTCAACTTATTCTAAATCAAATTCAACAATTACAATTAATTAACAGTTATAACTAATTAATCTATTAATTAATCAATTACGTAATTATTCCCAAAATGATTTTCATGGGGTCGGACGAAATGGGAGAGGCAGTAGTCAGAGATTTTGGCTTTGTAGTCATTATCAAGGAGAACATTCTCGGCACAAAGACACTCGTGGACAATCCCATGCCCGTGTAAATACTCCATCCCGCTGCAAATACCATCGCAAATCTCTCCCACTCTTTTCTACAAAAAACAAAACAATTCCCAAACATCTTTACAAAAAAGCTAATTTGTAAATAGTCAATTCCTAATATGATTATGAATTGAAAGTAATTAAATGCATTAAGAAGAAGTCATAAGAAGATACTTTTGAGAACAAGTCTTGACTCTCTCTGACGAATCTTAAAAGATTTCCTTTTGGAAGATATTCTGAAACGAGGGCGAAAGGCGAAATGTTCGTGTCGATAACGCCCTTGAGAAATACAAGATTAAATTGGTCGAGTCGCCCGTAAAGGTCAACAATTTTGGTGAAGTTCTTCTCGGAGATTTCGTCCCAAAAATATTTAATGACAACCGGGTCTTCATTTTTATCCCCATTTTTCGACTTGGCTAAATAATTACAAAATTCGATTAGCAAACAATAATGTCATGTTATAATCTAACAGTTTGTGGTGAACTGATAACTGAAGAGATGAATCATAATGATGAATGAAATGATGATGTAATCAAATTATAAAACCTCTTGATAAATTTTTTAAAAGAATTTGATTTAAACAGCTTTAGATGCAAGAAGTGAATGTAATTAAATTTAATTGGGTTTTAAGGGTTGAATGCAATTTAATTATTACTCTTGTAGACGATTCCGAAGCCTCCTTTTCCCAAAGTTGAATTTTCGTCAAGTTCTTCAAAGTCTTTGATGTCAAGGATGTCAATCGCCCTGGTCAATTCGTTTGACTTCACCATCTCGCCTGATTTTAATTCCCTTCCTATGTAATTGCTAATTTGAGGGAAGGTTAAAGTTGTTAATTCTAAATTTTGAAGTTAATTAAAAAATGTAATGAATTTTCTCCGTATTAATTATTGCCTGAATGAAGTTCAAAATTGCAATGAATACGAAAATCCTCCTTTCACATTATTTAGACCTCTATGGCTAAACAGGGCACATTGTGACTTGAGTGAGGCGTTGGATTACAAATCGCGAGTGTTCCGCTTTCCCTTTGACACTTTAACACAATTTCAATTGCAATTTTGCAATTTTGCACTTAAATTCCTCCAAATTCTTTTTAATCTGCTTGGGAAAATGTCGGGCAAAGGTGGGAAGATTCCATCAGAAGACGAAATTGGAAACGCGCTAGACAAATGCATCGCCGATGGAATAATTAAAATTGGTAAATTCCTCATTTTTACTTTCGGCCTTCGGGTAGTGAAATAATGAATATTCAATTGAATTTCATAAATTATATTTAATTACAATTACCTTCAGATTTATCATTCCGTTTGTCTTGTTTTCTCCAGGTACGTTTACAGCGACAGGAGGACTCCTTTCCCTCTTCTTATTTAAGAGTAATTTCTATTTGACGAAGACTATTTTTGGATATATAAATAATCATCTCGATTTTTAAGTGAAACTTCTTTCAAGATATAATTTAAGAGTTAATTACACCGGTATTTGAATTAACAGGAAGATTCTGGCCCATCACATTAGGATTTGGATTCGGAATTGGAATGGCGATGGCCAATTGTCAAAATAAATTAAACGCTTCATCTGTTGTTCAGGTTTAATTAATAATCGAATTTACTATAATTAAAAAGTCGTTTAGAACAATTAATTAAAGCCAAATTAAAATCCTATTAGATCAAGTATATCAGGTTGCTTTCTGTTTGAAGACTTGATTTTATTATTTTTTAACAGAGGAATCTGAAGAGGTTTAACGAGAAGGAGTCAACATAAAAGTTCCTCGTCATCCCTGTATTGATTGACAAGTTGAAATGAAGGCGCATCTCAAATTCATCCGTAGAAAAAAACCACCTCGTGTACTTCAACAATGTCCCAATTATAAATAATATGCTTTGTGATAGAAGAATAAATCATCCTTGTAGAAAATCTTAAATTAATGAATGATTAAAACTTTAAAACTATATTTAAACTGTCTAATTCATTTCCACGTGCGTGGCCTTGAACAAATAATCACTTCCCTAGCTATATCAAATGTAACGTTACAATTTTCAAAATAGTTAATTTCAAG
The DNA here is from genome assembly GCA_009869795.1 of Neelides sp. FZ-2019. NCBI lineage: Eukaryota > Metazoa > Arthropoda > Collembola > Neelipleona > Neelidae > Neelides > Neelides sp. FZ-2019. Next base: position 5,678 of record VJMY01000006.1, on the reverse strand, counting down.
TTACGCACAATTTATGTTTATCACAATAAAAGTAAATCATGATTACACAAGTAGATATATATAAAAAGATATAATTAGGAATTGGGTAAAGGAACAGTAAGAATCTATTTTTGATAAAGGAGGGTCAGATAAGGATTTGATCATAATGGTGTAAGAAATGTGAGAACCGTTGGGATCTCCCGTTATCACAATTGTCGCTCACCGAACTTTGAGACCCTGGAAGAAAATAAATAGTGGAGAAGTCGAGTCTTTCCCTTCCACTCCTTCACTTCTCTCTTTCCTTTTAACTTTTGGGCAAAATCTCCTTCAGGATGAAGCTCATCTTCTTTGTTTTCTTCCTCCTTGGGATTTCTGTTGTTTGGGGGCGACCGCAGTCTTTGGAGTCAATCAAATCATTTTTTAAAGACCATTATCCACAAATGACAAGACAATATACACTGGTAATTATTAATTTGTTGTTATTTAATGCATCTAGCATATATTATTATATACCGATTGAAATATCAAACCTGTCTGTGTAGAGTGCTAAAATCTTTAATTATAAATATTAAATAATTAAATACCAACGACTTTGAATTTGCTTTTTCAAAGTACGGGAAAGGGGATCAAACTCCAGCAGACGCGAGGGGCGAACTTCCTTCCATCATTCCACCAAGAACCCCAATTAACTTTCAAGGTAATTAAAATTCATTTCGCCCCTAATACCAAGCTATTTGCTTAACTTTTAATGAAATTTATCAAATTAGTGATGAGGGAGTAATTAAATATTTCATAAAGTCGTTTTCCTAATTTATGTGAATTGTTTGGAAAGACTTGCGGTCCTTTTCTGCCCAACAAGAAGGCGGTTGGTCTCCGATGTCTTCGTATCCCTTTGGACTCAATCTTCCTTCCGTGAATCGTCAAGGACTCTCATTTGACAATGAGCAAGAAATCATCACTGCCGACGTTCATCCGCAAAACACTGAGTTCACGAAAAACATTCAAGTCTCCTCTTCTTTGCTTACTGGGGCGATTCAAGGAGTTTCACATAGTTAAATGGTTGAACAAAATGCGACATGTTTTATTTATAATAAAATTCCATATAAAGCGTAAACTTTTTTGTTCATTGTCATTTAAATATATTATTTATTATTTGAATATTTGGGTTTCATATAAATTAGAGTTTTGGTTGTAATTCTTCTAATACGCGGATCCTCGGTTTTCTTGATATAAGAAATAAATAGTGACGTTTCCTTTTGGAGTTGACACAATTTCCGAATGCTTTATGAGGAAAATCGCAGCAATTCCATAAGCGAGACAAGGAATGCCTGAAAATTTCGAATGAGAAATTAGTTTTTTGAATTATAATATTTATGAAAAAATCAATAAAATAAATATTATTTAAAACTACATTTAAATGCATATTTTCTCATTGGGTCATTCATTACCTAAATTAAAAACTTTAATGAATCGAAAGAAAGCATCTTCAAGCCGTAGATTTTGCGGGGGTCGTTGAGTACAATGGTATTTGATATAAGGGAAACAGCCGGTTCTCAAGATGTGATAATTCCTCTCCTCGACTCCCCAGTTAAAATGCGATTTTCCTCGCTGGTCGTCCACGACGTCGGAGTATTTGACAAAGTAGGAACTCCACGGAGGAAATCCATTGTTCGACAAATGACTACTCAACACCTTAAATCAAAACTAACAATTAATGCTCTTAAATTCATTCGCAAAAGTATAATTGGTCAAGCATATGGTAATCTAAATCTAAACCATTTCATTATTAAGGGATTAAGGTATAATTTAGATAATACTAATATTACATACGATACAATGTATGATATAGTTTTGTATAAAAATGAAAGAGCATTGGAATTTGTATTATGGCAAGAAAGGTCGAGTTCCTTTGAGTTGTAAACTGCTGGATTATCTCTCAAGAATGATATCCCGTTAAAGCTCCAGTCAAGAAGAAACCCAATGTTGAGCATAGGAGACGAAGACGCGTGAGAATGTGGGGTTTCTTCATACAGGTTACCACGTCCTGGCTCAGTGGTCTAGGGGTATGATTCTCGCTTAGGGTGCGAGAGGTCCCGGGTTCAAATCCCGGCTGAGCCCTCAATTTTTGGACTTTTATTCACTTTTTTATTTTTTTAAAATGAGAATTAAGAAGAATTTTAACCTGTGATGCAAAGGGTCTTCCTTTCCAGTCACCACTCCTTGATGATGTAGAATAAAAACGATGAAAGTTGAAAGCTCTTGATTTCATACAGCAAAATAAGGATACTTGCATTTCTATCATTAGTAAAAAGAATTTACATCTTTATGTGCCTATAAATATTAATTTTATACTAACCATAAAAGGAAATTTAATTAAGATTGTATTTATAAATAAACTGACAATTTTTCAAATTCTTCAATCCCATTTCAATCTTGATAAATTAAGTATGCGAAAATTGCGTGTAAATGAATGAGAATATAAATGAACTTTGAAATTCATCTAACTATTTATTGAAACCAAGTATTAAATCTTATTTACGATTTTTTGGATTGACTGGAAATTTCCTTAAAGCAAAGGGTTTTATAAGATTTCTCACAAAATTAAAAACTATGAACAATGCAAGAACAATGCATAATTACTTAACAATTTATCTTTGATAAATGAAAACAACACATTTTATTTTAACTTCTTTTTCATTGATAGTTAATAGTTATGTATGAAATTAGAGAAATGGAAGATTTTAAGCAATATACCTTGTTATGTAAAACTCAAAGAACCAATTTCCAAATTTTGACTGATCCATCCTCACCAGCTGAAGCCAAGAAATTGGAAAATAATGGATTAGGATTCCACTTGACACAATTCACATCCGTGTCATGCGCCACAAGAGTTAAAAAACAATTAAAAATGTTTGTCTCGCCGATTTCTTTGGATTCTATGAAAATTCGGATTTTGTTGTCGCCACAAGCAGTAGCAATTGTCCCGTCCAATTTATTCCAACAAACATCGTAAATGGGTCGGTCGTGGAATCCCCCAAGAGTCGAGACGCAAACCCAGGATTTCTTCCCTTCCGTCTCAAATGCCTTGGTCCAGATCTTCATAGTTTTGTCATCAGAAACAGAAACGAGTCTAGTGCCGGTGAAGTCAAAGTCAATTCCCCAAACTGTGGAATCGTGCCCTTCCAATGTGTCCATCACGGTCCAATCCCCATCATTTTCTTTTATGACCTTGATGGTATTGTCGTAGGAACAGGAGGCGAGAATGTCTTCCTTGGGACTCCACACGACTCTTTTCACATCTTGGCTGTGAACCGTCAAAACGTCTTCGCAGTTGAAATCAAATTCTCCGTCGTCCATTCCAGACCTAAATTCCAAACAATTAAATAATTAATATTTAAATGTCATATTGTCAATTAATATGTAGTTTTGAACATCTTGTAGAAATATGTGCCTAGCTTTATATTGGTGTTTATACATCTTAGATTAATGAGTTAGTAAGACATTAGTTTATAGTTAACTCATTTGACTTACCAGACCATCACACTTTTATCTCTTCCACAAGTAGCAAAGAAATGTCCAGAAGGAGCCCAGTCGATACATTTGACTTCATTTTCGTGTCCTTGAACGAGGGAGGCGAGCGAGAAATCCCGACTATTCCTTTGCCAAATTGAGGCAGTTCCATCGAATGACGCGAGTCCAAGGAGATGACCGTCATGGGCCCATGCGGCATGCCGAATGGTCTTCTTGTGAACTTCGTCTCCAAAAGAGACGACGAGGCTCCCGGATAAATCTTTCATTTCCTTTGTATCCTCTTCATTGTCCAAGAGGGATTTGAGGTCGAAGACCCGGGCTTTTTTGTCTTGCCCGCAAGAGACAAGTTGGGTGCCATCGGGGCTCCAAGCGACTGACCAAACTTGACCTTCGTTCACTGAGATTGTCCCTTTCAACTGAAGCATCTTAACATATAGCCTTATAGCCTATTTAATCACAAAACCCAAGAATTTCTTATTGTTGGTGTGCTTATTGAACTTAATCGCGCTGATTGAAGGGAAGAAGAATTTGAAATTTATTGTAAGTTAGCAGAAAATGAAAATAATTATTTAAATACCTCTCATAAGATCACGTAATGTAAAGGAGAAAAAATCGATTATAAATAAATTTATAAAGGAGATCTTGCTATTGTGGATTATAATAGTATTTTAGAGCTTATAATTTGATCTTAACATTTAACGTACTTACGAAAGGAAAGGACTTTATAAGAATTAATGATTTCGAAATAATAGGAAATAGATTCAAAAGTTGAATTTAAAGCCGCGCATTGGTTAATGTTTTGCTTTGAAAGGGGTTCTCTGCAACTATGCGTTTACTTTTATCCCATTTTATGAATGTTGCACTCTTCCTTTTAAGATTAAACGGTTGAAAATTGTTAAATCGAGAAATTTTTTATGCTTAACTGAAGATTTGCGAATGCAATAAAGAGGAACAAGTCATATTTTTATTAATTTTTAGGATTTCACAGCTTTAGCTCAAAAGACTCAAAACTGCAAAGTGATCTTGGACTCAATTTGCCTGATATTGGAGTTTCATCCTCGTCCTCGAAGGCCTCCAACTCACACTCAAAGATCCTTTCTGTAAATCTTTAAGCTAAATCTATGATGTTTTTGTACAATTAAACGCTTCATATTTACCTTAAATTATTCCATGACAAATGCGTAGTAAATAAATATTAAATTCGAGGAAAATAAAAAAAACTTACAAAATAACCGCATTTTATAAAAACAAATAATGATTTTTAATCAATAAAAACGGAATAAAACATCCAAATAGTTTTAATTATAATAATATAAGAATCAAACGTTAAGAAGCCGAATTATTTAGATTTTTTGATTCCTAAGAGTTGATTCCTTTCTTTTTCTCTCTTCCGTGCTTGGTCAATGTTCCGATTCTTCCAGTTTGATTTTCTCAGTTTGATGGGTCGACTACCAACGTAGCGTCCTGTATTATTACAAAATTACCATCTTTCTATCAATTTATTAAAAAAAATATTTATTGAAGTTTTTAATAATTATCAGATGGCATTAAAACTGAGGCTTAGAAAACTTAATGTAAGAATGAAACGCAAAGTGAAATTACCGTCGAGTTCCTTAATTGCCTTAACAAAGTCATTTGGATCTTTAAAAGAGACGAAGCCAAACCCTTTTGTCTTGTTGGTTCTTTTGTCTCGGATCACTTTGGCTCGTTGGAAGGAAGGATAACGAGTGAAAACTCTCGTCAAGACTTCGTCCGTTACGTCGTTTCCCAAATCTCCACAGAAGAGACGGAAATCACCTATTTAACAAAATATTTAAATGAACTAAAGAAAATACAACCAATTATACATTATTTAATCATTATAAGTATCAAATTATAATTTTTACTTGGATCCCAATCTAGAAGGTTTGGATCTTCCCAAATTTGCCCACCAGCCGACCTCAAATGTTTTCTCGGCTTTTGTTCCACATCCTTGGCCTTCTTCTTTTTCTTTTTCACAACTTTCTTCTCCACGGCTACAGGCATGGGAAATGCTGGAACTTCGTCATCAGCTTTGCCCTCGCCAACCGCTGTTGAAGACCCAGCAGCTGCAGGAGTCTGCTGGAACGCGACAGGAGTCTTTGCTGGTACGGAGGCCCTTGGTTGAGACTGAGAAAGTTGACGGGGAA